>NEWO01000058.1:1031526-1062887 GCA_003013225.1 Phalaenopsis aphrodite | reverse complement strand
ATTAACTAAAATTATATGTCCATCAAATTAATCCATCTAATTATATATATATATATATATATATATATATATATATATATATATATATATATATATATATATATATATATATATATATATATATATAACGAATAAATTACATATCCTAAAAAAAATCCGTTTTGGGACTTGGAAGATATGATAAGCATTAGATATTTATTAACCGCTGCAAAGGAGAATTAAAGGGTGCTTTAATATGCAATATAAAATATGTCTGAGGGTCTGGAGCTATATATAGCTGTCTTCTGGAGCTATAGATAAGCCTACAATATAAGCCTTATTGTGAAATTAACTAAAATTATATGTCCATCAAATTAATCCATCTGTCATAAGTCTGAACCTTATATTAGTTATTTAATATTATTAAATATAAAACATTGATATATATATATATATATATATATATATATATATATATATATATATATATATATATATATATATATATATATTACATGTAAACATACCTGATTTTCATTACTTATTTTCACTACAGTCCAATGGACTTTTGGAATTTGCTTTGGAAAAGCAAACAAAACACACTATTTAATGTTATAACTTTTGATTGTTTCCATTAATGTGGGCAACAGTGATTAAAATTATTTAGCAGTTTGTTAAGCATAATTAATTGTCATGCTTTATATATTGTTCAATATAAATTGATTTTGTTTTAATATTGATTTATTAAAAAGGAGATTTAATTTTTCCTATTAATTTTTATTTGGTTTGATCTTCTATTTATTGATATTTTAACAATTAAATTACGTTTTAGCATTTCATGGGGATCTCACACATAAATACATATAGAAAAAAGAGTATAAAATATATTGAAGTCTTAACAAAAATACTCTGAAAGGAAAAAAATATTAGGGCCCAACATAAGAGAAATAATCTACTATATTAGTTGAGATTTCCAAAGTTTGATTTTCCTCTTACTTGAAGAAGATGGGATTGCAATGAGTAATGAGCTCAACTCTAACACATTATTGCAAATTGTGATGGAATAGAGGTGGTGAAGATGATAGCAGACAATTTTAGTTGGACTACAATGACAACAACTGATTAATGGTGGTCACGTAGCAAGTGTCAGACGATAATGATATCCATCAAACAATGGTGGTTCAATGATGTTAATCAGATGAGTGCAACTATCCAATAATGATTGAACCATACTAATCCAGCAATAATGGTCTGATTATGACTGTCAGTTGATGAAGACTATTTGATGACTGCCAGTTTAAGTTGATGAGTAGAGCTTGAAAGTCCTATAGCTCTCCAAGCTCTGTCTAGATGTAGGTTTGGTCTTGTTCATGTGCGGAGAATTGCTCTAATTATAATTATTTAGATTGACATTTTGATAAATTTGATTAATATTTTAAAACCTCATAAGACAACTTATGTTAAATTCTTTGATCATATATTATAATGATCTCAAATTTGAGTGATATTGATCTCATTGAATATCTTTTTTTAGCATTTTTTAATATCAATCCCTTTAATTTGGGTTGTAAAGAATTTATATATATATATATATATTGACAATTAAAAATATATAATTTGTGTGTTTTATCAGTTGGGTGATGATTTTGTCCATCACCGAAAGTTTCAAAAACTTTCACTGATTTCAAAGGTTTAAAATAGGTGTAATCCTAAAAAAAAATTCAAGCTTTAGAGAAGTTTTCAGCCTTAGATGCCACAATTTATGACATCATTGAATAACAAAGTCACTTAACTAATGCTTTGGCATTACTACTCCTAAGATAATATTAAATGAAATATTTGATGGTTTTAATGACACAATGACATTGTGAGTCTTGTGAAAGATGATTTTACATATATATGAAGGATGATATACATTAAAATATCAATAAAAGGGTCTATTTTTCTTTTAAGTTTTTTTATTTGCACAATAATTTTTTTTTATTTGCACAATAATAAAGTTATGCTCACCCTCAAGGAGGAGGTTGGTTTCACTAAGGGTGCAAGCGAGTCGAGTCAAACTGAAAGCACCTTCGGATTGAGCTTAATTAATTTTATCGAGTTCGAGCTCGAGCTTAAGTCTATGATTTCAAACTGGCTCGCAAGCAGTCTTATTTAATACAAAAGAGAGAAAATAATATTAATTTAAACTAACTTTATAATAAGATGTCAAATAGAATGAACAATTAGAAGATAAATGATAAGAAACATCAAATATACAATACAAATATTATTTTTAATACTCTTTTAATATATTAAAAATAAAATCTTAAGATTTAATTTCTTTTAATTATATTTTTTATTATCATTTTTTTTTAAACGAGCCAGTTCATGAGCTAATGAGTCGAGTCGGGTCTAGCTTGAGGTTGGCTTGTTAGCTCATTGAGCTTAGTTCACGAGCCACAACATAGAGCCGAACTCAAGTTGGCTCACAAGCCGACTTGACTCACACTCCTATGTTCCACTTCTAAAAATAGGATCACATTAGGTTTGCCATGAGACACTTTAAACTTACTATTTAAAAATTTATCAAAAGTGACTACTAATATAATAATTAAACCACAATTATAATTAAACAAATCATGTAAACAAATATCCATCCACTTAATTTACATCCATAACCTTTAAAACAGTAAAATTAAAATATTTAAGAACAAGAACACATTATAGTTAATTAAATCAAGATATAAAAGAAATTATGCATTTGCAATCACATAAAAAATTTGACTAGTATCAACATTAAATAAAAATGAAGCACACATTTTCATATATACATTTATAAAATCAAAATAATGTGAATGTAAATACTAAATTTTAGATGTTAGACATCATTAAACAGTAAACTAAAAATTATTTCATAAATATGTTGCCTAAAAAAAAAAAAAAAAAAAATCCAAAGGCTATTTATCATCTTTCTTTGGCTTCCTATGGCTTTCTTCAATGTGTTTTGCCGTAGAAGACCATTCACTGAGAAGCTTCTTCATGTTTGGGACATCGTAGTTTTGAGCAACAAAGATTCCAAAGCCAATTCCCACTGCAAATGTGAAACCCTTCGTGAATATCCCCATTCTCTATTTTCAGCTCTCGGAACAAGAATCTCAGCAGCTGCCAATTCAAAACAGCTAAACTTTAGTTTTCACATAAATACCACCTAATTTCTATGTATTTACATATCTAACCGCTAAACTTTAGTTTTCGCATACCACTATTTTGACTTTGAGATACAGTTAAAAGTGGTGTACTATTAAAAATTGAAGTATTGGTGTTAGATATGTAAGAAAATATGTATGTAAAGCCGCGGAATTACATACATAACACACAATGTTTACCTACTACCTGACATTTAAATTTTCATATTTACAAACACAACACTTAAACCTTTAATATTACATAAAAAATATCGCTCTTGCTAACTTAAAAATAAAATATACATTTACATACATGAATTTATGATGCTAAAATGTTATAATTGTAAACATCAAATTTTAGGTGTTTGATGTATAAATACATAATTGTGATATGTACCTTCTGAACATGTCATGTTTTGAAGAATAAGTTGGAGTTGAGATGAGTTATGAACAAAACTAGTAAAATTTTAACTCTGAAGTTCTAATTGTTCAGTGACCTTATTTGGGAATAGACAAAACTAAATATAAATAGAGAGAAATTCAGAAAATAAAAAAGAATATTATTGCAAAATAAAAAATAAATAAAATCTCATACAAGCTCACCATTGTCATTGGTCCCATTGAATATCTTAAAGAAATTTAAAGGAGTCTACAAGGAGCTTAAATTTTTTTTTGAGGGGAACACACTAATTTGATGCCTGAAGCTGAGGGATCATTTCTTTAATTCCAACAATACCTAATTGAAATCGAAAAAGTAATACTTAGATAAAAAAGTATATAAGGGTTTATTTTGTGATTCTATTAGTTTGATTTGTAAATCATGCTTATTATATTGGTTCTTATATGAAGGAAATATATTCTCTGAGTATTTTAAAATGTCTTTTTTGGTAGCTCACCATTAATATTGCTTTAACTCAATCATTAGTCATTACCCATTGAGTTTGGAATCATTATCATTATGTGAATTACATAGTCTACTTCCACTAGTAAGGCTCTCTTCTTATGGTAATTTGTTTTCTGTTTTTGTTGGATTCCCAGGGTAATTTTGGAATTGGAATAATAGAGAATTTTTACATCTAACATTAATAAAAATTTATTTTTTAGTTGACTCCAATAGATTTTGCATAGTTCTCTATTTTGAGAGTTTTAAGGCTATAAACAGGACTTTGAGACAAGTAAAATTAATTAAACAATGAATATTCGAATACAATTTTAATTTTACTCTTTAATATGTGCTTGTTGAATGTGAGTTCGAGGGCTCCACAGGCGTAAATGACTTTTTTTGGGGGGAAACTTCAAAACCATGTGAGACCTACTTCTTCCTTCTAGGATAGTATCATTGTTCTTGTTTTTAGTTGATTAGTCTTTAATTTTGCGTTATGATTTAAATTTTTTCAAGAATGACAAACAATATTTTTTGGGTGGACTTGATTAAATGTTTGATTTTATTATTCTGTAGTTGAATTCAAAAGTGATAAAGTTTCGCTAAAATTATGAGTTTGTAACCTATGAATAATTATTATTATTATTATTTTTTTAATCTTACATCTCATCCAAAGCTTATTTTAGAAACAATAGAACAAAAACATCCAAAATCAACTTTATATTACAGACCATGTTAGAGTCAACATGCCATTTAAAAATGGAGAGATTTATATCATCAAACTCAACATTTTAAAAGAATTATTAATAAAATAATATCAATTAACCACAACAATATATCGAATTAACAAACAAAATAAAATGTTGAAAACTAATCAACCACACCAATGACAAGCCCTTTGATTTCAATGATTGCCATAACTCAAATGTTAAGGTTGATTCTACAACTTACAATGGGAGGATATATCCTAAAGCTTTATTATATTTGGATAAAGGCTCAGGATAATTTCTCTGATTGATAAACAATTTTGAAAGAGAAAAAAAAATAGATTTGAGAAACTAAAACTTACTAGTCAAATAAAGAAGTAACGGATAGGTGTAAAATGATAAAGAAAACATTAAAGTTAAAACACACCACAACATGACTGAGATGAAATTATTATTTAAGGAAAAATACTCACTCGTATATTATCAAGATTGACTACTCGATGAGTTAACACACAGAAGAACTATAAATTGGTCCATGAACAAATTCAAACAATTATTGTTATGTTCTAGAATCAGAGAGAAATGGAAAATAATGTTTTGTAGATTTAGAAATGTATTAAGACTCAAAAAAAAAAAAAAAAAAAAGAAAAAAGAGTTAAAAATAATGTTAACTCAATCCTAGAGGCCTTTCAATTAGCTTTAGATTTTGAAATATAAAGCCTTCATGCACCACATAAAATCTCTTTAAAAACGAAATTCTTAGTTCAACCAAAAACCAAACTACCGTGTCCAAAGGTAGTAACACATTGATAGTAAAGAATTAGAAACAAAACTAGTAATAACCACATAAGTATCCAAAATAGTTGCAAAGGCTTGTCTTAGATGCCACAACATTCTTGTTAACTACCAATCAACACAACCCGCGTATGTAGACATTCGCTCAATATTGACAAGTCAAGCAAATGTCAAGCATAGAGAATGAGAAAGTAACATCTTGAAAGTATATTTTGATGACATTGCCTTCATGAAGATTACCAGCTAATGGTGTACATCATTTGGTCAAAAACTGAAAAACAGAACCTCACTGAACAAGTTTGGTTGATTCGGTATGGTTTCAAAAATACATTTCGAATTTTTATTTTTAAAGCCTCAATATTTGATTTTTGGTTATTTGTTTGGTTTTGATTTTGACTTAACCGAACAAATTGAAAAAAACCTAAAATTCGAAACTAAATCAAGGATTCATGGAATTAATTGATGTTATACATTTAATACATGTACTTGATATATGCTCACAACCAATCTCCCACTAACAACTCAATTTTGGTTCGTTCATAATCAATTCATTTAAACCGATTTAAATTTGGATTCCGTCGGTTTGATTTTATCAAATTTTTTATTCGTTCGGTTTTTTGGATGTCTATCGCGATCGGTTTGAACAGTTTGAAATCAATCCATCCAAACCAATTGAATGTTCACCCTATTACTAGTCCAAACCGACTTCCTAAGGTTAAGGCCAACTTATATTTGATACATATATATCTCTTGAAGGAGTTATAATACGCTACACCTATTAATCTTTCAAAAACCCATACAAACAATTAAGAAAAAATTAAGTCCTCGATCATTGGTCTGGAGTCAAGCAAATCAACATCATTACATATGCACATTAATTATCAACTCAGTAGCAGGCACTTACGCAGTCCTTAAACCACGCCTGTTCTATTATCACCAATGGGTAATGGACTTACTTCAACAAATTGACGATATTAGCCTTGTCAAGGGTCCCATTGTCAAGGCGGATACAGTGGCTAAACTGACAAATAAGTTGGTTGATCCAAATAATTCACCTTTGACAATTACAATCCATAAAAAAAAAAAGCTCATATAACCGTGTGAGTTGAGCAGCATAAAAAAAAAACTCACAAGCAAAGCAAACTTCCTAGCGACTCCTCTCTTGCCTCTTAAAACAAAAGGAGATTTTTTTTTAGTACGGTTATGTCAATTATATGCTATGCAATTGTTATTCAATGTGATTGTGCTACCTCAGAAGAGATGAAGCATAAAAGATCATGGGTGAAGTAATAAAAGACTATATGATGCCCATCACGTAGGCTCCACAATAAAATAAAAATGAAGGGTCTAGAACTTCCTAACAATGACTCAAACTGCATTTAGCATGCTCAAATATGCCTATCAATGCCAGATAAATGAAAATAGTTTGCATCAACCCTTGAATTCACATGACTAAAATAAGAAATCATAGCCCTTTGAGTGTTGGGGATCATAATAACTGATCCTATTGACTCTGACTTTAAAGGATCATAAGTTCATTTTAGCAGTCGCTGACAACTCTAAATGGGCAAAACTATAACCCTTAAAAAGAAATGATGGACAATGTGTTGTAATTTTTTTGAGACCAAATTGTGCACTGCTTTGACATACCTTGAAGAATCAAATCAAATAATGAAATCACATTCAAAAGTATAAAGATTGGCAAATTTGTCCGATGCCACCAAATGGACAAGCAATACTTTACAATTTATTAATCTAGGGCAAATGGGGCAATTGGTCTAAATAAATTCTTTAATAAAACTTCGACAAAACTTATGAAAAAATTGCTTTTTGCAAATATAAGGGAAAGACACAATAAACTCATTGAAACACTATGGGGAATAAAACTACATATCATACATCAACTAAATGAATCCATATGCATTGACTACTGTGGTAAAAGATGCGCTTCATTTGGAAGTTGAACTCTCCCATCTACCATCGATCTTAAACACTAGCTTACTGAAGATGATAATGCATGTCTATGGCTTGAGGAACTTGGCAAATTCAGATTGCAAACTTATCAAAACCTTGAGGTTTATCATGCATGGATATCCTCAGCACGTGCTATAGTAGCCCAACAAAGAGCTTTCCATAGTTGGAAAACTTGTGCTAACCTTGCAAGAGCCTATAGTAACAAACTGCCACAAATTCAGGTTCGAGCCCATTTGGAAAGATTCCTTCGTTACAAACGAAGCATAGAAAGATGAATCTTACCCGCTCATTGACCATAAAGGCACACATCCAATACCCCCCGTCAATGAATGCTACCTTAAGTGATAAAAATAAAGATGTACATTCAAGTTCCGACATTTTTTTTTCAGTCAGAGCAAGTGTCATCATTATATCTTAAAGTTCTTATGGAGAAAATATGCCTTAAAACTTCTTTTCATTGAAGTAACTAACAAATGTTTATTGTTTATGCTTTCTTTAATGCAAGGATAATAGTTCTTTTTTATAGTGTTGCAAACACCTTTGTATGAATATTGCAATAATTAGACTTACTACATATTCGGTTCCTGATTTACTTGGATCATAAGCTAAGTTTGGGTCAACAAAATCCAAATGTAGGACTAAAAGACATTCAATTCTCCATTTAACTTGATGAGAAGCTGGGTACAATCATAACTCTCAAATGCAAGTTCACAACCTCTCCCCTAATTTAGCTTCTCAGAAGCTAGGTCCTGGACAACAAGGCCTACAAAATTATCTTCAAATATATATATATATATATATATATATATATATATATATATATATATATATATATATATATATATATATATATCTTATTAACGTGTTTAGTCGCCAGTTCTTCCGAGTCCATATAAATCATCTTTGGTTTAAAAGTTTGACTAGATCTAGGCTATCGACTTAAATTTTTTTTTGGTAAAGGCATGGTGAAATAAATTACAGTATTATTCTAATTTAGTCATTTAACTATGGCCGAGTTATTAAAATTCAAATGCAAATCTCTATAGACTGAATATTCAATAAGTCAAGTAAGCTCATTTTAACTTGATGATTTGATAACTGAGCCTAATTAAAAATTACATAAGTCTAATGACTAAGTTTGAAGGTTAAGTCCCAATTAGACAAGCCCGAGTATGGTTAATTCATTCAATTTAGGGGAAATACTTGGAATACAAACTCAGTCTATCATTGATACATTAAGATTTGGATTGTAACGCCTAACTAAGATGTAAGAGTCAGCACATGCAATCAAAATTTACACAATAATTGCAAGCACGTTACAACGCCCACCATAATTACAATCGGCATGCATGAAGACCTACAGTGGTACACTGGTGTCGACTTCTTTGATATTGTGAATTCCAATAAGACAACTTACATTGAAGTCCCTCCAATTACTTGAAATGAACCATTGTTGTGCCAATTTTCTGGAAAAATTGTATAATTAATAAATGCATTAACTCTACTAGTTTTTCACCTCCATGGCCTAAAACGTAAAAAAATCTTGTCTTGTCCTCTCCATTTTTACTCAACTGCTTTTGCATGTGAAATTAAAAGAAGGCCAATTTCCCGCAAACAAAAATTCCAAATTCTAAGAACTATCCCAACACCAAACTTTATAAATACTTTCAAAATTGACTTTCTATAGAACAGCATTATAGCTAAATTCAACTACAGCACATCCAACCAAAATGCAAAGTTATAGGCGAAAATGACCAATATTTTTCCTTCCAGAAACACCAAACTACAAAATTTCTACTCACCCTACAACTAACTTCTCCTACTCCATGATGTGGGGCGTCTAGTGGTGTGCGGCATGGGAATCCCATCCGCTATACAGGACGTTGCAGGCATCCCCTGCTTTGGCCCGAACGCGAGCTTCTGACGAGCATCCTAGCTTCTAAACCTAACGCGAGGCCTTCAGGCCGGCTGAGATCAGTTCAGAACAATAGCCTAAGGGACTGCCGACTTACCTTATAAAGGATTATCGCCTCCTCCTTGTCAGAGGGGGCCGACTCTTTAGTTACCCAAGACTATATATGTTGTTTTCGTCGTGTTTTGGGTCTTTTTTTTTTTTGAGTTACAGTGAGGATAGTACCAAGCATCACCTATTTTCCCTTCTAGGGTTGTATTAGGGTTGTATCCAAGACAAAGTGTTGCTCTGGCTCATCACATTTCTAAGAGATTAATTATCTTCAACTTTTCTACCTCCACATCCATCCTACACTGTAGTAACACCCCTTTGTCAGTGCTGCCCACTCCCGGACAGCCACAGCCGTTGTCAGCCCAGCCCAGTTGCCGGCCTCCCTCTTCCACCTCAATCCTACACAACCAGCCACCCTCTTAACCTGCTCGTCCCTTTTCTTTCACTCCCAACTGCAGCCTCCACCTCCCCCTACCTCTCCCAATCCACTGCAATCCTTCCGTCCCTTGCCTCCAGCCCCCGGCCCCTTCACAAACCACAACCTGGCCACCAAATCCAAACAGCCACCACCAACCCATTCAGGATGCTACACTAATGGTGTGAGTGTTGGTAATTCCTATTTCAATTGATTATTTGTAATTTCCTATTTGAAGTTCAACAATAAAATTATTGTTATGTTGTTGTTTGGATTAACTTCGGTACCATTTGGTATCAGAGCTAGCCTAATCCTAGTCTTATCCTATGGTTACCAATATTCACCCATACCTAACCCAACCACCACCGAAAAACCCGTCACTTTGCTAATTTTCCAAACCGGTCACCCACAAATCTTCTTTCCCACCCTACATCACCTCATACACCTTCTTCCACCGACCCAAATCCAAAACAAAACCCTAACCACTGAATCAAAGAGGCAATTGCTAAAGACCTGATATGAAAAAAAATGACACAATGCTGCTAATGAGAAATCCACAAATAAATGTTCGGAAAGCCAACCAGGGGTTAACATGGAAGAAATGTGGCAAAAACTCAACCGAGTGCAACAAAGACTTATCTTTAAGAGGAGACAATGTGGAAGGGTCACTCGTAGCCACCATTTTGACTTGTCGATCGAGAGAATACAGTGAATCACTTCCACCAAACAAATTCCAGAGCTGAAACCACTATGCCAAAGATATGTCATAAAATATCAGAAAAATTACAATTATGACGTAAATGTGGATTACCATATTTTGACAACTACTTAAATTCGAACGAGTTCATCGAATAACTCTGGACATTGGAGCATGTCTTTGAGTACCAGGATCTCCAACCGAACAGAATGGTGAAACTAGCATCCAACAAATTAAAGAGGAGTACATCTTGGTCGTGGAAAAACTTAAAGATTCTTCGACAATGAGAAGAGAAGAGTAAAATTACTACTTGGTCCAACAAATTAATGTCTTTGAGTACCAGTTCATTACAATCAGGCTATTCAGAATCTAGTTTCAAAACTAGAGACGCAACATCACCAGATGACTAACAAGTCTTATAGACATAATTAAGCCACAACAAAAGTACACCCAACCCAACATCCAAGTCGAACATGTCTGAAAAGAAACTAATTCAGAGTAGGGCTGAGAAATTGGCTTGAAGCTCGTTAATCGCTCAAAAATTGATTTGAATTTCTGCTCGAATCGAGATCAAATTGAATAGATCGAGCCGAGCTATGAGCCAATTTTTTGGATCGAATTATTTTCGATTCAATTTCGATCCACTGTAGGATCGGATTGCATTGATAACGATCAAATCAATTTGTATTATCCGTTTGATGGCGAACTACGCATCCACATTGGATGTTTTATACGGAGCATTGATGTTAGCCAACCTTAAGTGCTCAACCGGTTATCTGGAATCTTAGTGTTTTTAAATAATGGGTGATATCCTGAAATATTGATAGGCAATTTAGACTGTTATCTAAAATTTGAAAATTACAAATTTTTTGGTTTCAGCATATATTTTAAATCCGTTTCAAGCCCCACCAACTTGCCAAATAATTTTGGATGGAGTTTACTATGTCAACTTGAGAATTTTTTGAACTTTTTTTATTTAATTCTTGATATAGATGGAATATGTTATTTTGACTTCCAATGGCGGTCTTCAAGTAACTTGATGAAGTTTAAATATGTTTTAGTAAGGTGTTACTTTAACTATAAATGTTTTAAGGCTTATAGTTTGGAAGTTTGGTGGATATGACTCAATTGATTCAAAAGTGTGTGTTTAGTATATCAGTACACGTGCATATTTGCAGTTAATTGTATTTAGATTGTTCATTTGATCCTCATTTTTTTTAAGGTCAATTTAGCATGTACATACATACCACTGTAATGATATACTAAATGTAGCACGGACTTCTTGAACCAGTTCGTTTGGCTATTTCAACCTCTTACAAGCATTAGAATTTATATGATATCGGTAAAGCCATACTAAATGTGATATCTTCAGTGGAAGGTTTAAAAGTAATGTCTTGCTAAAGTTCCATGAGAATTTCATTGTAAACTAGCCCTGCAATCTAATTATTCAGTAACGTCTTGCTAAAACTAGTACCACTCAATTTTCTTAGTTTAGAAGTTAACTGAGTAGACTGTTTGAAGCACTTTTAGGTTCTAACATCATTTATCTTTTGAAGAATTTTGTTAAAAGTTAAATATTTGTATATCTTTTTACTAATATATTTTAGATCTATTATAACTTAAAAAAATTTCAGGTTCTTTATGATATTGGTGTTGTTTATACCAAAGAGCCTTTCATTGCCTTATAAATCAAGGTTTGATACTTCGAGAAGTTGGATAGACCATCTGTCTGCTTTAGTTTGCTCTTTTTTATTCATGTTCAGAAGCTATAGAAACAAAAGATGATTTGGCTTTAGCTTTCTCATTTTTATTCTTGCATATTTTAGTCGCATGCAGAGATTCATGGAGCAATGTTGGGATTGAAGGAGTTCATCGGTTTCTGGCAAGGACTTAGAGATTGATTGTGGGTGCTCCTTTGCTCGCTGGGTTGTACACAGACGGAACAATTGTTACTAATGAATTGAGAAGAAGACGGATGATATGGTCAATTGTAATTTGTAAATGTGTAATATGTTTTCTGTAATTTATAAGTTTTGATTATAAGGGTACAAATAATACTTATTTTGTTTTATTATATTTTATAAAATTGTAATCTGATAATTCATTCAATTAAAAAAAAATTATAATTCTTTTTTTCTCTATTTTTCTTTTCTGTGTTTAATATCATAGAAATTTTGTTCAAATAAAATTTTTCGAGCCGGCTCATTATGTTCTTCAAGCCGGCTTGAGCAGGAATTTGATATGAGCCGACTCGAGCAGGATTTCGAGCTGACTAGTTTAGGTTTTAGAGCCGGATCGATCCGGCTCACAAGCGAAAAATGACATTCGAGCCGACACATTTATAATTAGAGCGGACTCATAAATTGTTTGATTTAGATCCGGATCGGATTGAAATCAGGTTCATTCGAGCCACGATCCAATTTAGATCCATTTAAAATAATTTCGATCTGATTTCGAGCCACCCTTGGATCGACTCAAAATCGGTTCGTTCACAACTCTAATTCAGAGTAGAGAATAGTTTGAGCCAACTGACATTCTCAAATCAATCTCAGCCAGAAGTGTGTCAAGTGTCACTTTTTTGGACACAATGCATTAAATTGCTCAAACAAGAGTACAATCTATTTCACTAAGAACAATTAAAAAAATGGACAATGACACAGTAAATACAGAAGAAAGTGTGGACACAAAGGATGATAATCAACTTCCATTTGATGAGAGAGAGATGCACATAATTCAAACTGAGTCCATGAGAGAGACCAACAAAAGTAACGTCCACTGTCCAAGACGGTCATCACTTTGAGAAACTGACACCAGACTCATGACAACACCAGATAAGAGAATTGAAGCCTTCTCAAATATATAGTTTATTTCTTGAGTTGCCCAACTAAGGGAGATCCAACATATCAGAGATTAGAAGCTTGTCCGCCACCTTTTGAAGACTATATGGAGTCATTAAAGAATTAAAGTTAGTTCAATAATACATCCATGGACAGATGATCAGATAGGATGGATGGACCACTGCATTGGGAATCACCGTAGAAACTTTGTGGGAAAGAGTATTTTACAATGGGATATAGGTCTTTCAGAATAGAAAAAAATATCTCTCATAGGTGGTTACACTTCGGTGTGATCCAACCTGCCATACATTTCATCGCAGAGTTGATTCTTGTTTACATACTTGTTTATCAAATACACTCAAACAAGTATGATGAGTGGAAGAGGTCAATTACAAATTTGATGTTTGAGACTTGATTCCTGAGGATATCGATCTACGTGTAGTTCCAATTTTAGTGGTGCTAAAAGAGAAAGTATATTTACTCAATGCTTACAAGATTCACTTACTGAGAGATTGCAACATTTTTGTTGCCTTCAATGTGGTTGATCGACTCCATGAGATGAGACGACAGAAGCTTTGATAAATAAGGTCGAAGCTCCCCCAACCACGGGAGATTTATGTGGGGCATCCAACGAAGCTCGACAAAGGAATCCCACGCTCCCCAACCTCGGGAGACTTACGCGGGACGTCCAACGGAACTCGACAAGGGAATCCCATATGCGACACTGGAAGATGCGCATGCCTTTCGCTTTGGACCAGACACGAGGCATCCAGGGCAGCAGGGATTGATTTAAAATAGTAGCCTAAGAGACAACCAACATTTCTTGTAGGGTATTATCGTGTCCTTGTGAGAGGGGGCCCACTTAGTTACATTAGGTCAATATGTGTTGTTTTCGTCGTGTTCTGTGTCTGTTTTTTATTGCTTTCATGTCAGGCCAGCCATCCACATCACTTATTTTCCCTTCTAAGGTTGTCAGATGTATTTTATTCTGAGATGGTGATTTGCTCCAACGGGTGAGGTGGTGCTCTGATTGTATCTAGTTCCAGATGAAGCATTTATCTCTGACTTTTTCATCCTCTGCATTCATCCTTCACTGCAGCAACACCCCTCACTTGTTGCAGCCTTCTCCCAGACAGCCACAACTAGGGCTGTCAAAATGGTCGTTGTTCATAAACAACTCGTGTTTGATTCGTTCGCTATGTTAACAAGTCAAACACGAACAATTTTTTGACCTCGATATATAAACGAGCCGAACATGAACAAGGATTTGTTCGTTCGTGTATTTTAAAAATTTAATTGACTAAGGCTACAAACAATTATAATCAATTAAAATTATTAATTAAAAAAAGAATAAAAATATATTTATATTTGAATGATGTTTTAATATAAACAATAAGATTTAAATCTCGTCTCAATCTTTAACATCCCGCGGTTGCGTGACTAGGGTGGTCAAAACGAATCTTCGTTCGTGAACAGCTCGTGTTCGGCTCGAAAACAAACACATTTTTTATGTTCGAAATATAAACGAGCTGAACACGAACTGAGCTTAGGCTCGCTCACGTTCGGCTCATTTACACCCCTTGCCACAACTGTTGCCGTCCCTGCAACAACCTTCAATCCTGCACCACCGGCCACCACTGTAACCTTCCAATCCCTTTCCTATCACACCCAACCGTAGCCTACAACTCCTCCTTACCTCTTCCAGTCCGCTGCCATCTTGCCGGCCCCCCACAAATCACAACATTGCCACCATCACCATCACCCCTTTTGGGATTCTACCCTGGTTGTGTATGCTGTCTCTGTGGCGATGTCCTATTTCAATTGATTATTTGTAATTTCCTATTTGAATTTCGACAATAATATTATTCTTAACTCCGGTATCACTCCATGCCATCATTAAGTAGCCCAGAGAAAAAAAACAAAAGCGCTAATTGAATAATAAGAATGCCAGTAAGAATACTATGGCAGCATGTAGAAACATTGCTATGGAGTAAAAAACAAATAATCAACCAATTATACTAAAAAAGGGAATCCACCCTTCTGCAAGTAATTAGCAGGTTCCATTGAAAGAATCACCATATTTAACAGTCCATAAACCTAAAAATCCTCAAAAGTAAAGTGATTGAAGAAGAAAAATCTCACCAAATCCTACGCCAGGAACGAACCGATAAGATGAGAAAGAAGATCTCCGCCCTGCTTTTGTAGATTAGCACGGTGCTTGCGTTGACTTCGGCGATCCACGAGAGTGGCGTTTCCAAGAAGCCCTTTGGTCCTTCACAACCGAAAGCACCAACGAAGGCGATTAAACTTTTTTTCCAACCAATTCGAGTAAATATTTATCCAAGTCTGCGATGCTAGAGAAATGTCTAATGAAATAAGGCCATGTCGCGGTAAGAAATCAATAAATAAAATTTATTAATACAAGAAAATATTCCTCTCATATTATTTAGGTATTATTATATATTATTTAAGTGTTATTGTGAGTTATTCAAGTGTTATTGTGAGTTACTCAAGTGTTATTGTGTGTTATTTAAATATTATTAATGTGTTATTGTGTTATTATAACACTCGAAATATTCACAAAGTATAATAATATCTGAATAACATGTAATAACACCTGAATAACTTAGCCACCGTGTTATCTGACTGATTTTTTATTCTATCAACTTCATGTGATGTGATTTCATTGGACTTTGCACGTAGCTCTACGTGATGCAATATTTTTCCAACATACTAATATATTGATAAATGTTATTTTTTTATTTGTATTTTTCAATCAATCAATTAAAATTGTCCGGTTAAGTTCTATTTTTCGATCAAATAATGCATATCTCTATACACATATTAATTTAATTTATTTTAATTTAATAAAAAAGGAATAATTTTTTTTTAGATAAGGTGGCACATATGTAAAAATTTAAGTTTAGGTGTTTGATATCTAAATACATAAACTTGAGTGGTATTTATGTAAATCTTTCAGAAAAAAAAAAACATATAAATATAAATTAAACCGCTTCCCGTCAAACGACCTAGCGAGCGACAAAAAGGAAGTTTTCGAAGGCTCTACTTCTTCCTCGTCTACATTGATCCTCCTCTTTTATTCTCAATTTGATTTCTCATCATAAGATTGATTAGAGGAGCTATGCTACCTTCGGGAATCTTGATTTCTGCTCTCTTCTTTCTGTGTTCTATCACGGGTGAGCGATAGACTAATACCTTGTCTTATGCAGCTTTTCATTTTGACGATCTTTGATCTAATTATTGATTCTTTTTTCCTTTAATAAAGCTGATGTAATATGTGATATCTGATCTCTGATTGATGAATTGCCATATTTTAATGTTGCTGATTGATGAATTGCCATATTTTAATGTTTCCTTCAACGCCTGATTCTGCAGTTCTATGCGAGTTCATTTGCGTCATAATTTAATGTTAGCAGAAATGATTTCTGGAGGATGGTTTAGATTAGTTTCTTTATGTGTATGGATTGGTTGTTCTGGTATAGAAATATGGCCTTAAAGCAACAAATATGAGGCTGCTGAGAGAACTTAGGTCAGATGGGATGGTTAGAATGGAGGCAGGTAGGGTTTCAATGAATGGGAAATTATGGTCAATTGATTGGTCTATCAGTTGCACTGTACTAAAATTTTGTTCTTACGGAGGATAGTTTGGGTTGTCATCGAGCAGAGCTGGCTCATGTTCGGCTCTTTAAAGAGTTCCCGAGTCGAGCTTATTGAGCTGCAGGCTCGAGCTCATAATCAACCACGTTTATTAAACGAGCTCAAGCTCATCTAGGTTGGGCTTGTTGGCTCATGAGTTTGCTTGACTGGCTAGATTTTGGTCTCATTGATGCCTTCTCTGATGAGCTACTGCGGCATTTCTTCTTTTTCTCCCATAATCAATCACTTAGATGATATTTCCAATGAGTTTTTGTAACACTTCTCCTTCTCTTCCGATCACTCAGATGGCTTCTCCGGTGAACTCTCATGGCAATTTCTTTCAAGCTCATTAGTTGGCTCGTGAGCCTGCTGTTAGTACCGTGAGCTGAGCTCGCACTCAAGCCCGAGCTTGTATTTTGATAAATAAGTTGAGTTCAGTAATGTATTGCTCGAGCTCGGCTCAACTCATTTACACCCTAGAATGAATCATGGATGATTTGTTATACTTTTGTATTCATGATTCATAGAATTTTCATGAAAATAACTTATTTGCAATGCAGGGTGAGACTTGAAATATTATCCCCTTCTTAGATTTCTTATTGATGGGATGCCAGACGTGTTGGTAACAAATTTCATTCTTATTGTTGGGAACATTAATGAATTGAATAATTTAAATGTTTTGTTTGGATCGAAGTTTATAAAATTAAATCCCTGGCTTGGTTGGTTAAAAAAAAAAAGATAATAATACTAATAATATATTGACCTGTACTTGTGAACCTTAGTATCGCATGCTTCAAGTTTTTTTCTTAAAATGGTACATTCCATCGTTATGGCAACATGAGCATTTATTATTGTAATGTGAACACTTGTAAAGGGAAGGAGAAGGAGTGAATTAGATTAATGCGAAGAATGAAGGAGAAATTGAGCAACACGCATTTAGAATGTAGTTTTGAGTTGGGAGATGAAAGACAAAAATTCTAAGAAAGAAAAGCCTTTGAAGTGAAGGTTGTGGAGAAGCTAGGGTTGAAGCTTGTGACTATAGGGAGCTTCGGTATCACAATCGGGACAGGGAGGTGAAGAAAAGTTGGGAAATTGGGTTGGTTCTGACACTATATAACTTACACTAAGGTGGTAAAATACTTTCTTTAGATTTGAGCAACACAGATGTGATTTTGGGAATGAAGTTGCTACGAACATTGGGAGAAACGAAGGTGGATTGGAAATCCTTAACAATGGAGTTCCAAGTGGAAAGTAGGAAGGTGGTGTTAAGAGAAGATGTTAGTTTATACAAAATCATAGTGTCGCTTAAAACTATGGTCAATCGATTCGGCGAGCGGGACTAGGTTACTTGTGGAGTTGCAGAGTATCGAGGAGATACAAGAATCAAAACTGATAATTTTCGAAAGGGGTCCAACATCTTGTACAACAATTTACTGATGTCTTCCAGATAGCCAAGCGGGTTACCTTCTCTAGGGTAGCATGAGCACGCTATTACATTGAAGGAGGGTGTTTCTCCCATCAACGTCAGACCATACAGGTACCCCCAGATTCAGAAGGATGAGATAGAGAGCTAATGCGAGAGATGCTTGAGGCTGAGATTATCAAGCCTAGTGTGAGCCATTTTTCCAGTCTTGCCCTGTTGTTGACGAAAAAAATGGCAGTTGAAGATTCTGCGTAGGCTATCGGGCTTTGAACAAGAAAACGGTGTTCGAAAAATTTCTTACTCCTGTGATTGATGAGTTACTGGATGAACTTTATAGTGCAGTTATTTTCTCAAAAATTGATCTTAAGTCAGGTAACCACCAGATCAGGATAAATTCAGTGGATGTGCATAAGACAACATTCAGGACAAATGAAAGACATTCTGAGTTCTTATTCATGTCGTTTGGTCTCACCAACGCCCCAACAACATTTCAATCGCTCATGAATAGAGTTTTTCAATCTTATCTTTGGAAATTTGTCCTGATTTTCTTTGATGATATTTTGATCTACTGTCGCACAAAGACAAGTATATGGGGTACTTGAGGACAGTCCTGCATACGTTAAGAGAACACCAGTTATTTGCTAACTTGAAGAAATGTTCTTTTACACACTTATATGTGGAGTACCTGGGACATGTGGTGACTAGAATGGGGGCGGCAGTGGATCAGTCCAAGATCAAGGCTATGGTTGATTGGCCCTTACTAAGGAATTTGAAGGAGTTAAGAGGATTCTTTGGACTCACGGGTTAATACCAAAAGTTTGTGAGGGTATGGCACGATAGTCTGTCGTTGACTGAGTAGTTGAAGAAAGACAATTTCAAATAGGAGGAAGCAGCAACGTAGACATTTGAACATCTGAAGTGGGATATGACCAGCGTACCAGTATTAGCACTTTTAGATTTCTATAAACCATTTGTGGTGGGGACGGATGCGTAGGGGTACGGATTGGGAGTTGTGCTCATGCAAGATCAGTGGTCGATTGCCTACTTCAGTCAGGTTCTAACCACCAGAGTGAGGCTAAATTCAGTATATGAAGGAGAATTAATGGCAATTTTTTTTGTCATTCAGAAATGATGGTCTTACATGTTGAGACGACATTTTTGGTTAGGACATATTAGAGGAGCTTAAACGTATCTTCTGGAGCAACGAATGGTGACTAAGAAGCATCAGAGATGGCTATCCAAGTTACTGGGGTATGATTTCAAGATTCAGTTCCAATCATATTGTAAAAGAAGGCCGCTGACACACATTCGAGAAAGATGAAAGAGCCTCAATTGACGACCCTATTGGTAACCTTTGTTCTAGATTAGGAAGCCCTGAAACATGGAAGTGAATAAGATGAAGAGCTAAGCATGATAAAGGCTGAGATACTACAGGATCCAAACAGTCATCCAGGATATGCATTTTTTAGGGGGCAACGGCTACTTCATCAGCGATTCATGCTATCCAACACATCGAAGTATATTCTCATATTATTATAGGAGTTTCATGACAATGCGATCGGGGGACACTCGATGATGTAGAAGACCTACAATCGTCTGGCGGCAAAACTTTATTGGGTGGAGAAGCATAGAGATGTCGAAGATATGTTAGCAAAATGTGATATATGTCAGCGACAAATACTTGTCCACGGTTCCAGGAGGGTTACTGCAGTATTAGCATTACCGTGGAAGGTGTAGGAAGAAGTGACAATTGATTTCATCGAGGGATTGCCACGGTCAGAAGGGTTCACGGTGATCATGGTAGTCGTGGCCCGCTTGACTAAATATGCACATTTCATTCACTTATGACATCTCTACATGATGGTCTCAGTCACGGCGTTGTTTATTCAAGAAGTGGTCCATTTACATGGGGTGTCAGAATCACTTGTATCAGATAAAGACAAGATATTCCTCAACTACTTTTGGAATGAACTATTCAGGTTGCAAGGGACAACCTTTAAAAGAAGCACAACATATCATCACTAGACTGATGGCCAAATGAGGTTGTCAACAGGAGCGTGGAGCCATACCTGCGTTGTTTGTATCTGATACATTGAAGTTATGGGCTAGTGGATTGCATGGGCATAATATTTGTACAATACTTCATACCACACCTCAGCACATATGACCCCTTTCAAGATATTGTATGGGTGGGATCCACCTCACTTAATATATTATGTACATAG
This sequence comes from Phalaenopsis aphrodite, assembly GCA_003013225.1. Taxonomy (NCBI): domain Eukaryota; kingdom Viridiplantae; phylum Streptophyta; class Magnoliopsida; order Asparagales; family Orchidaceae; genus Phalaenopsis; species Phalaenopsis aphrodite. The sequence goes on along the minus strand of NEWO01000058.1, from coordinate 1,042,165 downwards.
TATCATATCGGTATCTAGTGTCGATTAATATTTGGAGAGGGACATGCTACTGACAGAGTTCAAGTGACATTTACGAAGAGCTCAACAAATCATGAAGATTAAATCGGATGAACATAGGAGAGAGGTGCAGTTTGAACCAATGGAAATGATCTACTTGAAACTGAGGCCCTACCGATAAAAGACATTGGCTGGACGGAGGAGTGAGAAACTTTCACCGCAATGCTTTGGACCATATGAGATGATGACATGCATTGGGGCACTAGCTTATCGTCTGAGGTTACCACCATCGTCCACACTATACCTGATCTTTCATGTGCTACAGCTGAGATGGGCGATTGGAGATGATTATGGAGTCATTAGAGTTCGAAGAAGTGCGTCGAGGGGTAGAGGGAGCAAAGGAGGTATTTGTTAAGTGAAATAGGCTGTCAGACTATACAACAACATGAGAGTCTTACTAGGTGATCTATAAGTAGTTTTCATCCTTCCACCTTAAGGACAAGGTATTTGTTTCGAAGGGAATTAATGTTACCCACAACATAGTGTCGGTCCACCCTGGACTAGCCAGAAACCACATAACCAGCCCACAGGCGCGCTGGTCTAAGTCACGTGAAGAAGCAGAACGGGTAGAGCGGGCCGCAGAAGGAGCGGAGCGAGCAAGGCACACAACAAAAGCGAACCAAGAGAGCGTGGAGTCCACTAGGGCCATAATCACATATTCAAGAAGGAGGAATTAGAGGAGTTTGAAGGGAAAGTGGAGAAGGAAAGTTTTTGAAATGCTGGAAGGGGATTCTATTAAGAGGGTGAACCTTGGGTTTGCTTTCTTTAGTCATATTTTGTTGTGATTGTTATTTTCCTTTCTTTATGTGGTGTTCCCAGCGACGTCTAAGGTGTGGAAGAGACAATCTACCTCTCGAATAGTAGATCAACCATGTATCTTGCTTGTTTTCCTTTGGTTTTTCTAAGTCCAACCATTGTTTGCATTTCTTCCACCTATCTATTGTCGTTTCGTTGTGTTTTGTTCACTGATTTTAATACGGAGGCGTATCATGTTGGTGGTTGGTATTTGGTTATTCAAATATATATCCATGTATTCTTTTATTTTATTTTGTAGAAGTATATGAAATATTAGATTTGGATAGTTCTTATGACTTATTCTTATGTTTTAATCATGCTATATGTTAGTTGCACAAAGCATTCAGGTAGCAAGTGAGGGGTGTATTATCATTTAGGGACATTTACATGCATACCACACAATTCCTATGTATTTGCATATCTACTACCTAAACTTTGGATTTTATATTTATATCACCTAAATACTTCAGATCACATTAAAAATACTACCATTTTAACTTTTAAAATGTGAAATACGCCTTTTCATACATAGGTGAAGTGGTATGTATGTAAAAATTGAAGTTAAGGTGTTAGATATGTGAATACACAGGAAGCAAGTATATGTATGCAAATCCTTCCTATCATTTATTTTTTAATTAAAATGGAAGAAGTGCCTCCTTCCATCATCTTTTTTAGTGCTCAAATGTTCAGATTATATGCTGCCTTATTTTTCTTAAGAACTTATGGTTGGTTCTATTACTCCTGCAGGAACAAATTCTGTGAATATTGTTACACTTGGTTCAATTGAAATTTTTAGTGCTCATGAATGGTTCCCTTCAAAACCCACTGTCTATTTTCATTGTCGAGGAGAAGAGAACAAAACTGTTTTGCCGGACGTGAAGAAAACACATGTTCTGTATAATTTCAAGGGCGAAGAGTCATGGCAGGTAATGTGTCTATTGGATGTTGTGAAATTATTTCATCGTCATTGTGACCGCGAATGTCAGTTACTTTCTTTCTTATGAGATTTATAGTTGACATTTTTGGATGATCATAAAAATAGTTATTATATGCCTAATGTGTCCTTTCGTCCACTTCAGGTCGGAACCATTGGTATGCCATGTTTAACGAATTTGAAAGATTCTGTTGTTCAATTTATATAAGCATTTTCGTGGTTGCAATTTGGGAACAATGTCATATATTTCTTAATAAATTATTTTTCGATGTTAGAAAAAGTTATTGTCTAAGCTATAATAATGAGCACAATTAAATCTAAAGAATCATGCCTACAAGGAATATAATATAAATTACTTTATTTCTGTGTTTATATCTAACCATGTGAATAATATAAGCCTACTAGGAATATATCATAAATTGTGTGTGAAATAAACTGATTATTTGCATTTGCACGCACGCGTGTGAATTAGTAGTGAGATAAAAAAGAAGAGGAAAATCATTTTAGTGGATAAATATTTTGTATCCTTATGCTCATCTCTTGAATTAGTGGAACAGATATATCCATGCATCAGTGGACTTAGACCTCAATGGACCGACCACATAGATGTTTTGTTCATGTACATGGCATGCTCAAAATTTTGTGAAGTGTTTCAAACCCAAAATTTGATTTCGAACATGTGTCGAACAAACTTGACATTGGGGATACAAAAATGTTATTTAGTCCATCTTTTATGTTTTTTCTTATTAAAACCTTGTATGACTACTCAATTTAAACCGCTCACACTTGTTATGTACTCTCTTAACAACTTTTTGCACATTTCTTATGTTCAACCTCTTCCAAGCCCTAGAGGTTTCTTTGTGTAAATTGCTTAAAGAGTCGATTCTCATCACTGATTTTTTTCACGTTATATATTCATCTTTGTAAATTTTCTTTGACAAAAATTTGAATAATAACACGGGCCCCTCTTCATTCATTCTCATTGGGTGATTGTCTTGGAGCCCTTTTTTCTACATTGCTCCAACTTCTCGCTGTAGTGCATCGTAACATCTCGGCCATCAGATTTGGAGTGTTAGTGCTCTTCCATGTCTATCTCACAATCACCGTTACTCTCTCGAGCTATTCAATTCCTACTCGTTGCCCTATCATTCCTTCATCTCTTACCTACTTTGGTATTTAGCTTTATTCAACTCTAAGTCTCTAACTATACTTTCAATTTGTTATTTTTCTTGGTGCTTGTTTCTTTTCATTCAAAATTGGAAATTACTATTTTGTTATACTTCTTATGCTAGTAACAATGTTTTTTTTTTTCTTCTGTTATTGTTTTTATGACTAATGATTAAAGTTAAAAGTGCTTGCCTTTTTCTTTTTTATTGTTGAGAACAAAATTGGCCTCCCACCTATGAAAGCCTTCATTATGTATTTGACAGACTTTAGGCAGATACAAGCTAAATCTTCTGCACATCTTTTATCATTATTGTCCACCACAAATTTCGTATTTGCAGTCTGAATCACTTCTCCTTGGACCCTTTACGTCCTTTGAGCTTAACAAGCATGAAAGTAAATAATTTTATATTATTTTGCTTTTATCTACAGCCACTAACAGAGCTTCCCGACCAAAAATGCAAAAGATGTGGTTTTTATGAAAAGGATAAATTTAAATCAGATGATGTCTTCGATGAATGGGAGCTCTGTGCAGCAGATTTTGTTGATGGAAAATATATACGCTTTAAGGAGAATGAGTTCAATGCAACATTCATCTGTCCTCTCTGCAATGCTTCTGCTGGTTAGATTTTTTTTTCTTTTTTTTTTTCAGAAGATTTACATACATGACGCTCAATTCCTATGTATTTGCATATACCACCTTACATACATACCATCTTACTTAAGCATGAAAAGGTCTATTTTAAAAGCAGTATTTTTCATTTGATTTGTAAGATTTAGGTGGTATGTATGTAAATGCACCTTCTTTATGTTTTTTGTTTATTTTTTAATACAATAAAAAATATCTTCCTAAACTTCACTTTCTTATAGTCTTTTCTGTAATTCTCAGCACTTGTAGTGTGTTTTAATACAGCAGCCATGATCCACCTGTAAATTATCCTTTCTGATCCCTCTGCTTACTAGAAGGATAAAATCATGCATATTTCTGTCACGTAAAATTAACAGTTTCTGGGGTTACAAACACAATATACGTTTTCATGCATGTAAATTTCAAAGTTTTGGGTATTTGATATATAAATATAGAAGCTGTGGCAAACTCGGAATACCGCTTATTTCCCAAACTTCTCTTCAAATGTGTATTTGCATGCAATGAAATGTTAGAATTTTCTATTCTGAAGTGCAAGATAAAGTTGTTTTTTTTTTTCGGGCAGAAGTGCAAAATAACTTAACTTCGAGCATGCAATATTGTGCATTTACATCTCTCACACCTAAACATTGATATTTACGTGCATGACATTTGAAGCGTTAAATCTATGCATGAAAATGTGTATTGGGTTCCTGTTAGGAGTTATAATTCAGGATAAAACTGTACTTTGATGAATCTGATCAAAAGTTGTCTTGGGTGAAAGATTCCGAGAAAAAGCAGGGCCAGATTACTTCTACGAAGCACAGTAAGCGAAATGTGGCTCTCATAGTGATAATCTGTGCATTGGCATCTCTGATTGTGATGGCTGGAATGGTGGCTGCTTACAAGTACTGGCAGAAGAGGAAAAGGGAACAGGATCAGGCACGATTTTTAAAGCTCTTTGATGAGGGTGATGATATTGAAGATGAACTTAGTCTTGACCCTGTGTTCTAACTTTATAATAAAATGTATATAAATGACCCACTTTTTTCTTTTTCTTTTTCTGTTTGTGTAGTTTGTGTAGAGTTATATCTGATAGAAAATCTTATTTTTATGGGGATTGAATGCAAAGTTTTGTTTCATAGGACAAATATGAGTAGTGAAACTATTGGTAGACTATTGGTAGACTTGTTCGGCTACTCACACTCACATGTTTTGTTTTAAACCCCTACTCACACTCACATGTTTCATTAAAAAAGACAATAACAACAACAACAAAGCCTTAATCTGGGTCGGCTACATGAATCCTTTAAAAGACAGAGGCTAAAGTATTATACTTAAATTTTAGATAATTAAAATATCAAACTAAGTGTTTTGAGTTGTAAAGATTAGTAAGGATTCATAAAAAATAAATCATATATTAAAATTGTATGAAATATTTTAGTGCTCTAAGTCTTAGGCTGACAACAGGCTTTTCCAAATTTTATTATTTATCAAGCAATTATAAGATAATAAAAACTAAACAGACATCTTATTTGATCAATTAGAAAATTTAATTTATGCTTTGGTAGGGGTGCGCCAAGCTCCTGCTATAGTGCAACGCAAGAGCGACGCCTAAGAGCCCCAGCAGCAAGCTACTGTAATGGGCCCTTCCCCAATAAAAATTAATTTAATATCATAGTGAGCCTATGGCCCACGTATCAGATATTAAACTGATAAGAACAGATACTACACTTGATCTTAGCCAAAAGGCCGAGAAAGGTATGAGTTGCAACTTCTTTTCGGGTTCATTTATACAACAAAGACGCTCCCTTCTGTGTATCCTTAACGATGTGGGACAAAGAAGAATTCGTTTATGCAAGGCTTCTGCCATGCAAGTTCTTTATGTCAAGCAAAGTTTGATAATTGACGTTGTTATGCAATGCTAATTAAAATATTATCGGATTAATTATACATAAATAAATTTACTTATAATTTAAGTATTAATTAATGGAAAATTAAACATAATTTCCTTATTCATCCAATAAATTTATAAGTAATTATTAATAGCTATAATTAATTATTCTTTTTTAAATATTAAATTTTGATTTAATTATTAATTAAATAAATAATTTATTATGCAAATATATTATTATCAATTAACAAATTTGAAATTACATATTAATTGAATTTTAGAAGTTAATTAGTTTGTCTGTTTTGGAATTTTTTTAAAAGTCTAATTTACATGACGTATTAAATCTAATCATGATTTGTTGATAAAGTCTAACAATCATAACTAATTTTTAAAACCTGACAAAAATTGTCAAACAGTTTCAAAGGATTTGACCAGATTTATTGAATGCAATCTCATTTGAGGATGCCTTATCTTTTAAGGAAGTCAGTTTAAAAGCAAAATCAATGATTGCGCTGTTTTGAAGTTCCTCCCCCTCTGCAGATACAACTCCAGTCTCCTCTAACATTCTTGCATCAACATTTTTGAACCATCACTGCTTAAAAATGGTGATTTTGACTCAGCTCATCTACTACTTAAAAATGGGATTTTATCATGAATTTTGATATTTTTGTGAGAAATTAAAAAATTACTGGAAGTGCGTGCTACATTTGTAAATAGCAATTTTTAGGGTGCTATCCACATATATATATATATATATATATATATATATATGTAAACAGCCCAAAAAAAATAAATCATAAAAGCATATAGCAGCAAAAAAAAATATGAGAATAATCTCAAATGGGCCATGAGTTATAAGCTGATTAAAAATAATCTGTCGATAAGCTAAGTGCGATGACCACTATAAATTTTAATTTTTTTTGAAAAGTTAGACCGCAGTCAGAAAGCTGTCATCGCACCTAGACAGGTGCAGTGTGAAAACATCGTTTTTAGCGTTTTGAAAACGCATAAGCTGTCAAAAAGTAGTTTACCCAAATAGGTCAACTACGTTTTCAAAACACCACCGCACCAAATAAGCTGCCTCAAACAGACCCTAAGTTATACAATTAATTTATTTATTGCAAGTAAAATTCTTAAAAAAAGAAAGAATCAATAGGGTGTTGGTTCTGTAAATGGTTAAGTTTCTTATATTATAAATATAATTTCAATATCATATATCTTTTAAAAATAAATGTTTGTCTTTACATTTAAAAAAAAAAATTTAACTCTATATGCATATAATTGGAGAAATATACCTGCCATTTATTTATTCTTAGGTAAATATTGTCATATATTCATCTTAGAAAAAGTCGGCTCTCATGTAATGGCAGATCGCTTATCAAAGCTTATTATAAGAGAAAATTTTTTTCTTACAAAGTGAGGACGCAGCATTGCGTGCACTCCAGTCATATGTCGTCACATCTACTACAACGGCTCATCTCATAAAATATTAAAAAAAATAATATTTTTACAGGAGTTATTAAAGTGGAACAACGAAGATTATTCGGTTTATTGGGGGTTTATTATCGGGGTTGTTGCAGAGGGTTATTGAAGTGGAACCGATAAGATTATTGAGGGGTTATTGAAGTGGAATTGCAAAAGTTATTAGGGGTTATTAAAATGGAACCACAGAAGTTATTAGGGGTTATTACGGCGTTATTAGAGTTAATATCCAATAACACTGAAATAATACCCTGAAATAACAATGAATTCCACATTGAACTGTTTCAATAACCTTCGCGGTTCCACTTTAGAAAACATTATATTTTTAATATTTTATGAGGTGAGTCTGGTGTAGCACATGGCGACATGTTACTGTGTGCACTCTGGAGGGAAAAAAGCTGTAAGAATACGCGAATTCTGAGGGTTCATTATTTCTCTAGCGAGCGTTCAATTTTTGCTTGTCTGATGTCAATGTGAATTACACTAAACCGTTATGTAAGTGGTTTCATGGCACAACATCGTGATGTGATTCACGCTGTTATGGTCGAGTATATTTTTTTTCGCCATACAACCAACTTAATTAAATAGTTCTCTTATTTAATATAGTTACACACACAAATGAATCAAACTTTAATTTTATTTAATAAAACAAATAGTGAATGTATTTCATTTGGAATCAATTTTATATTTTGTTTTATATTTAGTCATTTTTTTATTTGAAATAAATTTATTTGACATATTTGATTAATGAATAATTATTTTATAAAATACTTTAATTTTGAGTGTTTTTCAAACAGTATTTATTTATTAAAAAAATAAAAATATATTAAAATACGTTAAATAAATATATTTGAAAAATAAAAATATATATAACAAAAAAAAATTGGTCCCATTCCTCAGTACAACGATTATGGGGCATAATTTGAAGTTTGAAAGCTTCAACTTCTAATTCTCCTTCATTATAAATCGCCACAATTGGGGAGAAGAGTACTCAAAGATTAATCAGCTCTGAACAATCCTCACTCGCAGATGCCTTCTCCTTCATCTTCTTCCTCTTCTTCTTCATATATTAATCTCCGCAAATGGGCAGAATCAGACGCTGAGTTTGTCAGGTCACTATCTTCAGTTAGCCTCAGTACTGAAAACCGGGCATGGTGGCCGCCGGCGAGCCCAACAGTAATAGACAGCTTCTCCTGTCGGCAGCTGTATCTCAGAAGCTATGCCTTCTCCAAGGAAGAGCCGTTTCCCAAAAAAGCTATAAAGTGTTTTGAAAAATTCAAGAGAAAAGTAATTGATCACCTTCATTGTTTTTCTGATGACATCAGTTATGTCAGTGGAAAGGAGGATAAGAAGAAGATGATTCTCGAAAAGAAGAAGAAGAAGAAGAAGAAGAAGAAGAAGAAGGGGAGGTCAGTCTTCTTCTCTGTTCTTCATCGTCTTCTCTCCTGTGGAGGTTGCTTTCAGGTTGTTGATGGCGGGAGTAGCGCTGTGATTCATGTTTTGTAGGCTAAGTATGATATAAACCCACTTACAATTATAAGGGGGTATATTTGTAGTGGGATAAAAATAGTATTATGATTTCCCAATGTAAAATTTCTATTTTTTTTATGCATAATAAAAAAGGGATTTTTAAGTTCATAGCACAATAGTTAGTTGGGGAGTGCTTTAGCTGCGCGTAAGGGGTAGTAGCTGCTTCTTCGTTGTTTTAGCTGGTGATGGAAACTGTACTCATCATATGTGTTTGAGGTTAAGATTTGAAATTTTAAGATTAATTATATAAGTAGATATGATTATGTTAGTAGAATGATGATAAATTTATGTCTCGGAGTGAAAGCAAATTATTAAACTTGATGTTAAGAAGATATTCGTGCTCTTTTTTTTTTCATACATTTATTTATATAATTGAGAAAGGTTGAATAAAAATACAAAAAAATTGTATATAAATAAACAAATTTGACTTATAATTGTCTTGCTAATTGATATTAAAAAAATATAATATTATTTTGAGAAACTTACATACATGTATAATCATATGTAATTTGTGAATGCATACATCCGGGGAGAGACTTGTGAAAGAAGTGTGTAGAAGTTGAGGGATTTGTTAGAGAGAGAGAGACAAAGATTTAGAGGCTAGAGTTCCCCCTTTCTCTCATATTCTCTCTATTATCCCTCCCCTGTGCAAAGGATCCAAGAAAGAAAATAAAATACTAAGTTATAAGTTGTATTGTACGGAGCTTGACTAGATTTGACATTGACAAGATCCTTGGTGTAGGTGTCACACGACCAATAAATAGTTACATATAAGCAAATGGACTTGTTTTCTCTTTCCTTTGTCTCAAATAAGTTTTCATTAAGCTTGGTGATGTAGCCAAGCAACTATCGGCAAGCATGGTATGATGATTCAATTAGTACCACTGAGATTAGGGCTGTCAAAAAAGCTCGTTGTTCGCGAACAGTTCGTGTTCGGTTTGTCAATGAGTTTGTGTTCGATTTGTTCGATAAGTAGACGAGACGAATATGAACAAATTTTTTTCGTTCGGTTAGTTAAATGAACTAAACACGAACAGTGATGCGTTCGTTCGTGTTCGAATCGTTATTGTTCGAAATATAAAATAATTTAAAATAACTATATATAAAAAATTTATGATATTCAATAAATTAAATTTTATAAATTATAATATATAGTAAAATAATAATAATAGTATATTAATATACTATATTAGTAATATGCTGATATATATATTATATATTTATATAATATAAGTTATATAATTAATTTATATATATTAATATTAGGGATGTCAAACTGGCTTGTTGTTCGCGAACAGCTCGTGTTCAACTCATTTTCGATTCGTTCGTTAAGAAACGAACACGAATAGTGATTTCACGAACAATTTCAAACACGAGCTTATTTCAAACAAACTAAATTTCAAACAAACCAAACACGAACACAAGCTCTGTTCGCTCGTGTTCGGTTCGTTTACACCCCTAACTGAGATTGAAAGAGGAACTTAGGAAACGTGAGTGAGTTTGGTTGGAAGAGCTTGCTAGAAGACTTAAGCTTAGCGAGCCTGTTAGGAGGAACTCACATAAATGTTGATTTGCTTCGGAGGTACTCATAGAACTTTATGGATGGCAAGAAGCTCTGTTGTTTGCCACCTCCAAACATATGGTTAATGAGTTTAATCAACCAACTCAGTGCCAAACCATTAAGTGCATGGTTAGTTGGCTAGGTCCATTAAGCCCGTGCGGCCCATTTAGTATTTGGGTTTTTCTGGTCTTTAATGAAGCTCATTTTTTAATATGCACATACTAAACCATTTTTATGCATATACAGCTTTAACACTTAGAAGTTCGATGTCTATATCTGTTGAATCTCAATTTGTCCGTTAATCACACCCAAGTAATAGAACGAAAGACGAAGTAAAAGGTCTTCCACGTTTAAAACGATGTTTCGATAAAGCGAGTGAGTCAAATTTTAACTCAAAATATGATAAGTGAAATTAAAATCAACCTCTTAGATAGGAACCATGACTCTATTTATAAGTGAGTATATAAGATGAATCATTGAAGGTTGAATTATTTATTATAAATGCTTTAATTTTATATATATATATATATATATATATATATATATATATATATATATATATATATATATATATATATATATATATATATATATATA
>NEWO01000058.1:1010228-1024128 GCA_003013225.1 Phalaenopsis aphrodite | reverse complement strand
TTTTTATAACAATATATTACATATATTATTTATGTCTAAGTTTAAATCATAACACCTCATGTGGCAATGTGGTTAAGATCTTCTTTTGTATAGATTTGATCCAGATTCGAATCCCACACTTTACATCTATTTTTCTCAATTTTAGTTAACGAGCTAATTTCGAGCCGAACACAAATATTTAAATCGAGCCGAACACGAACACACTGTTCATGAGCCGATTTCGAACACGAGCTATTTCGAACGAGCCGAACACGAGCCAAGTCTGAGCTCGCTCAAGCTCGGCTCGTTTACAGCCCTAGTTGGAATAGGTAATAGATTATTAGATTCCATTTTTAGCGGAAATATGCTGCATTCATTTAGGCCAACAAAACTCAGACTACACAGTATAACAAGAGAGCACATGATGAATGAATGATATTGGCACAAGCACCTCACAAGGGATGGTGAAAACTTGTTAAGGGCCCTTCAAATCATCAGGTGGTAGGGTAAAGCTTTCAATTATTTATCGCAAAATCCAAATTTCATAAACATGTATTTTCTACTTGTTAAATTATAATTCATTAAGTTATATTCATTTCACAATAAATTTAATGATTGTAGATATTTTCAATCAAAATTTGAACCATTTCTTTCCAGTAAAAAACATGTATTTTGTAATATATATATATATATATGTCCTGAGGCGATTATATGAGTTTCAGTCATCCCGATACGCCTAACAATTTAAGTATCACACCCTTCATCGGGGGAATCGAACACCAGATCAGAGGGGACTTACAACTGACAAGCAGATGCCCTACCAACTGATCTGAACACAGGACACATAAATATATTAATATAATATTTGCTAACATGCAATAATGTATTTGAAGCTGGCTTGTTATGTGAACCACATTTTGCCGTCAAGTACTGTTGAATCATCTTATCCATATTACCTTTTTGTGTCACTTTCACTCAAAATAATTAGTAATAGTAATAGCAATATATATATAATTGCTCAATATGGAGCTTATATCATATTCATGCCATAAAGAGGAAAAAAAAATCAGTTATTAAAAGTTAAGAAAATAAAAAATAACTGTAAATAGAGATAGAAACATGACATGAACAAGTTGACAAAGGGGAAGAGACGGCAGGCTTACAATAAGACAAACTATGAGCCATGACATTAGAGATGTCAATTTTTAAAATGCAACACAAATCTTATCTATTTACATATATAATACCTAAACTTACATGCATAGCACTTAAATATTTAACTTCAGATAAAAAAAATATAACTATTACTTATTTTTTACAAGTGAAATACACATTTCCATGCATAAATTTACAATACCAAAAATGTTTTAAATATATATATATGAAAATTTAAATGTTAGTTATGTAAATATATAAAATTGTATTGTATGTATGCAAATTTTCCTTAGTAGAAAGATCCCACCACTTTGAGATCAAATGAGCTCATGAGAAAGAAGAATGATAGAGAGGAAAGAGGAACGAAGAAGAGATATAAGATTGTCACAAGTAGGGGAAGAGGCTACCCAAACTTCTCCCTCTCATATTTCGTGGGGAATGTAAATTGCAGAAATCGACTCGAGAAATGTGGCGCAAAATTTTGATCGGAAACGCACATAGCAATAAGAACATAAAAAATGTCAAATTAAACGTGGAAAAAATCAGAGAACTGGAAAAAAAATTACAGAGCTACGCCATACCAATAATATCAATATGAAGAAAAAATGAGGAGAATATTGCAAATTACACCACATTTAAGCATTTTCACAATTTGGACGCACAAGGACACTCAAACCCTAGCGAAAAACCTTAGAACTTACTATCAAAAGTCATAAATGACTCTGTTTGGGTTTCCTTTTATAATTCTTCATGTTCAATTACAAAAAGGAACCGTCAAAACATACCTTAAATTGCTCTTGATTGGGTCATAGTGATGTGGCACCACGATATAGCACTGCGACACCATACTCTTGGGTTTTGGCACAAATTTTCCTCCATAAGTAATGTTGCGGGGCTTCAAGGATAGTGCCTCAGTGCTATTATACTAGTTATGTAGCGTTGATACTATAACACTGATAGCACAACTTTGAACCCATAAGGAGGCGCTGCCCCACCCATCCCTCCCGACAAACTCACCACCGAGCTTGGTGAGTTTGAACCCATAAAGGACGCGCTGCCCCACCCATTCCCTCCCTACAAACTCACCACCGATATAGCGTTGTGGCACCATACTCCCTGGTTTTGACACAAATTTTCCTCCAAAAGTAAAGTTGTGGCGCCACAAGGACAGTGCCTAGGTGCTACTGTATTAGTTATGCAGGGTTGATACTGTAACACTGATAGCACAATTTTGAACCCATAAATGAGGCACTGCCCCACTCATTCCCTCCCAACAAACTCACCACCGAGCTTTCTTAGTTAAATTAAGGACTCTTAGTTGACAATTTATTAACACAATCAAACTCCACGTAATAATGTATGCTCCTACGAACTAAGCCTCGTGAGCTTGAATCTCTTAAATAATTAGATTAGCATAAGTAGCCAAACAACCGACACCCCTCCCAAATATTATGTATTGTAAGAGCTTAGAGAGAGAGAGAGAGGATATTATTATGCCATAATCTCCCTCCACATATGGGGCGTGATAGAATCAAACCATGAGAGATCCCCAAGTTGGGGGCCAATCAACATAGTTCATCATTTTAAACCTAAATCATTTTACCCTTTTTTTTTTTGTTTCTTTCTTCATGTTCAAGCTTTAAAAGCCACACCCTTCTCTTCCTCCCACTCACCAAGTCAGCCATGGAAGATCCATTCTCTGAATATAATCAGTCAGCAGAAGACGAATACATAGACATAGATTTAATGTCCCCTGCAATCTTCTGCTGCAGCATTTCTTCTCCTGACCACACAGAGGAAACCACAATCTCCACAGCTGATGAGCTCTTTCGCAGTGAAAATCTTCTTCCTCTTCGTCTTCCTCATTGCATGCAGAAGGAGAAAAAGCTCCAAAGGGGTTCAGAAACTGTGTCGAAAGATCGTCAGCTCGACGTTGCTTCGATCGAGTCCGATCATGAAAAATCATGGTCGAAGAAGCTGAAGGGCATTGGGCAATCTTTGCTCAAGTTAAAGATATCAAAAGCTTATTTCAGCAAATCGATTTCCTCTGTTAAGTCAAGGAATCTTGCAAGCAAATCTGTGCCTGCGCTTTCGCTGAGTTCAGTTTCTTCATCTTCATTTTCATGTGTGAGCCGAAGCTCACATATGCTAAAGAGAAGTAGCAGCATGAGCTCAGAGATGGAGAGTTCTGTAATGGGAGCTATAGCTTACTGTAAGAAAACACAGCAGATTTGTGGAAGGAAGCGAGAGTGCAGGTAAAGTAGCCATTTAATTCATTGCTGCTGCTCTGCTTGTGTGGGGTGAGAGGATTATAAACAAGGAATTTATGGTTATGTTCTAAATTTGATTATTGTTATTATTATTCTAAATTATTGGAGTTTTGAATATATGTGTTTTTGAAGTATAGATTGGGTTAGATTTTCCCATGAAGATTAGTCCAAGGAGTGATTTTGTGAGGTAAAAAAAATAGGAATTATCTCAAATCTTTATTGTAAAGATGCACCTAACTGTAACAATAGTTGAGGGTGTAATTTACCACTATGAGGTCACGAGTTTGAATCACACATAATACCGGCCTTTGGGCTCACCTTTCTTGAAAAATCTAGAATAAGAAGAACCCCTTGCTTACACCACAGAATAATAAAAATACAATCTATAGCTAAGAAAGTAAACATAATGTCTATTACGGACAGATTTGCGTCTATTTTTCATTTCAAACCGCCACCACTAATTTGTTTGGGAAAATGTTTTTGGTTATTTTCTAGAAATTTATGTGGTGTGAAGTTGTTAAAGTGAGGTGACTGTGAGTAAGTTGTTGTTTGTTTTTTTTTTTAATATATATATATATAATTCTCATCGTAGCTTTCTAAGATGTTCTTTCCACCACATTTAAAAAAAAACTACGGCCACCTCAAATAGACTCTTATATTTATTAAAATTTACATTGTCATACCTGTCAAATATAGATAAATATCAATTCATATAATCAATAAAGCAACTCTATACATCAAGTAATATTTGATGAAAAAGGTGTCTTAATAAATTTGATACCTTCAAATTAGCATAAATGTATGTTCATATAATCATGAATGTATTCTCTTAATAGGTTAATGACTTATGACCAATTTCCTAATATAACTAGCATGATATGCAGAATGTTTTCATTTAAAGGACAAAAGGAGGATTTATAAATCAGTAATAACCAATTTCTTCAATAATTTTTTTTTTTTAAATACTAGAATTTTAGGCCCTATTTCAAATCACTTTCTGTTTTCTGAAAACAAACCAAAAAATAGTTTTTGTTTATTTATTTTTTGTTTTTATTTTATTTTATTTTTAAAACACATAAGACTTGTTTTCAAAACATCAAAGACACGAGAATTCTGTTTTTGTTATTTTAAAATCATGTTTTTCGGGTCATTACCTGTGCGAAGCTTCACGACATCGCCACCCCACCTGCTGCAGTCGCCCGACACCTAACGTAACCTATCGTAACTGGTAGCCCAAGAAAATGTTTTTTGCTCGGAGGAGTAAGGAAGACGTCGTATACATCATGGGCAGTAGAGCTTAATACTGGAGCACACGTGGACTAAATCATTTTATAAAAAAATATAGTTTCTCTTTAAAAAAAATAAAAAATAACTAACTAAACATATTATATATATAACATATAAATCATGATGGCATGAAATGCATTTTCTTAAAAAAAAACAAACTAAAAAAAAATAGAAAGTGATCCCAAACAAACCCTTAAGTATGATTAATGAGAAAATGATTATCCAAAATATCCAAGAATTTCAATAAGAATTTTGGTAAAAAGGTCATTGATAAAACAAAAGAAAATTTGCATACAAGCCACTTAATTCTTATGCATTTACATATCTAACTTCTGAAATTTAATATTTACATACATGTCGTCTTACAGCCTTACCTATGCATGAAAATGTATATTCCCCATTTTAAAAGTTAAAATAGTAATATTTTTAATGTGATATAAGAAATTTGGGTGGTATAAATTTTAAAAAGTAAAGTTTAATTATTAGATATGTAAATACATAGGACTCAAGGAGTGCAATTGTAAAAATAAATTAATTAAAACGATTAATTTAGAAAGTATGAACCTTTTGACATAACAAAGAGCATTAAATTAACCAATAGCAAATTATGCAAAAGAAATAAATAAAGAACAAAATTACCAATAAAAAAATAAGAACATACAATGAACTACCCCTAAAATAACTTATTTGTCAAAAGACTAACATATCCAACTTGCACTCACAAAATTAAAATAGAAAGAGAAATTTTATTCTAATTCAAAAGTTCTAAAAAATTGGGCTTGGCCAAAATGAAATGGGGCATTTAAATACCACACAATTCTTACATATTCCCATATCTAACACCTAAAATTTCATATTTACATAGTTAATTCTAAAATCGTTACTATTACATAAAAAATACTGCTATTACTAACTCTAAAAATGAAATACACATTCTTATGCATAGGTTTATGCCATGAAAGTGTATGGATGTAAATAGCAAACTTAGGCACAGTTAAACCTCTAATTTCCTAAAAGTGCAAAAAAATTCAGAATACTGCAAAAAAAAAATAATAATAATAAAATAAAATGAACTTCTGTAAATGAAACAAATATTGCTACTCTCCTTGATAGAAGACAGTAATTTGGAGAACGGAATAAACATTTTGAAATTATCACAAATATTTCTCTAAATGGAGGCAGCAAAAGTAACAACTTACTTCCCAAAATCTGATTTTTCTCCCCAAGAATTCAGATCAACGGAGACAAAAAGTATGAGAGGCACATGGCACTAGCTGTAAGCATATTTCATTTTCTGCAAGGAAGAAAATTAGAGAAGAAAGAGTTATTGGGAAATGCTGCGCTTACATGAGTATCTTTCTCTAGAATGAAGAAACAAGGAAATCCCCAACGGTCATAATCTAAACATTTGTACATACAAGAGATGCATCAATTTGGTCCACATTTGAAATGAAATTTCAGAATAACAAGCTATTGGAAAAGATAAGACCTTGATTGTCATTTTATGTGGGGAAAGATGCCATTTTTCTATGACGAATTAACACCACAATTTGGTATCATTTGCACTAGAGTTGTTTATCAGGATTAAATTGTAATGAACTACAGTTAAAATAACACCAAAGAGATCGAATGCTGAATAACAAACATAACAGAATAAAAGAGTTAATTTTGATGGAGAAAAGTAACATTTTTATCACATATGGTTGAGATATGAGATATAGCACGTTAAAAGTTTGAAGGATCATTCAGTGATTCTTTGCAATGATGCCAACCCTTAAACATGTGGCGGTACTTTTTGGACATGAATATAAATGTTCTTCTTGTTTGTCTAAAACTCCATAAAATTTTGGCATTTTGTTAGAAATGATAATGTTGTGCAAATAAAAATGATAATTTAATATATTTCATTAATAAGGACGACTAACCTTGGCCTTATAGCAAGGCCTATTAAAACACTGGCGGTATTAATAAGGATTGCTACAGAAAATTGCTATAAACTCCTGAAATTACTACAAGGGTTTGTGTGAAACCCTGACATCAGATTATACTATGTTTTATGACAAAGCCTAGTAGTATTGTCGGAGTTTCAAGAAATTACTGTCCCTTTTCAAGAAAACCTCAATCTACATGGATTTTTATACAAATAACCCTAAATAGTTAGGGACGCTATTCTTCTTTCAGGAGATTGTATTTGCAACCAATGCAAGCTAAAGTAAAAGCAAAGATGAGACATACCATATTAACAAGTTAAAACTTAAAACTTGAGGCCGCAAAATATTCCGGCATTCTTTTCACATAAGCAAACAAAGTCATGGTGTCCCAAATTTTGAACGAATAAAAAATGATCAATTGAATCAATTTTGAAGCAGATTTGATCCAATAGATTAAAGTCAAAAAATACTATCAAAATTTTGAAGTAGGATTGAGTAAATCATCATCACCACCACCATCATCAGCCTTCTACCAATTATTTGGGGTTCATATTATGAATCATCATCTTTCATAGGATTAAACACACCCGCTGAGATGGATGAATGTACATCCAAGAAAAATAAAATCATTGAACCAAAACTTGGGTTTCATCTGAGCAAAAACAGTCCTTTAAAACTATTAAACATCAAAATAAATTGTAATTGACAAACTTATCCAATACAACTGATTGCAAACATAAATAGATTTAAATGTTTATTCTACATATCGCTTAAATAATCATGACACCCAAGAAGGAGGTGGGGAGTCATCTAAACATCTCACATTGGCAGGAATTTCGCCCGCATCCGATCACCAATTCTTGTTCGCTCTGGATGATCGTCTTGGGTGAATAGAGAAAGGAATGCATGCATCATGATATTGTAATTTGTCTAGCTCAAATGATTTAGTTCATAAACTTATATATATTATCAAGAACTCAGATAACAACCTTCAAAATAACAACAATGTAAGTAAACGTTTCAATTATTTACAAGCAAAAATCACTTCAAATTATTACTTGTGGAGTATACAATGAAATAACCTCTAAATGAGAAAAAACAAAAAAGTAAAGGGGCATTTACATACATAGCCCACAATGGTTATGTATTTGCATATCTCACACCTAAATTTTCATATTTACACACATAGGACTCAAATATTTAATATCACATAAAACTTAGCACTATAACCAATTTTTAAAAGTGAAATACACCTTTTCATGCATAAGCTTAAAGCAACAAAGTGCTATGTTGGTAAATATAAAAGTTTAGGTGTGAGATACGTAAACACATAAAAATTGTGGTTAGTTATGTAAATTTTGCAAAAGGAAAACACCTTATATGAGCTACATCATGCATGCTTGCTCTTTCAAAACTCCTAGTAGAGAGAGAGAGAAAGAGAGATGCTTCAGTAAATACACAATGAAAAACTTCCGCATTTCTTGGCTAGCAGGAATCAACCATAATAATAGTCAGCATTCTTCTTCCACATTTGAGAACTGGAAAATAACTAGTAAGAAAATAAACTATAAATATGGAATCTTGTTTTGTGCTCTATAAAACTGCAAATAAAGTTCTTACCAGCGTATTTTCAGGTCCTAGCAGCCGAATTTTAATTTGATTGTAATCTACTAACAACAAAAAAATTAATTTTAGTGATCCCATAGAAAAGTGAATATACCAAAAGGAAAATAATCTACCTTCGTTTTTTCATTTTCACCAATATATTCACATAACATTTTCCCCCTCGATAACTCTTTTCCCGCCCATATAAGTTGAACATCTTGATGAAGTTCTGGATCTGCATAAGATAAATAATTTTATATAACATTCACATGAAGATGAGAAGGGGCATTTACATACATATGATTATACCACGCAATTTCTATGTTTTTATGTATCTATCACCTAAACACTACTTTTACATTTACACCAACCAAATCTTTTATATCACATCAAAGTCACACTATTTTAACTTTTAAAAAGTGAAATACACCTTTTCATGCATAGGTAAGATGCAAATCTTCCTAAGAAAAAAAATTCATCAATAAATACCACACTTCAATTCAATTCAATCAGGAAATTGAGTTCAGTGATGAACAATAACTCAACATAGAGCTACATGTCATGTATAATGATAATAAATCCATACCAAATATATCTAAAAAATTTTAATGAAAATTAATGTATTAAAAGTGTTTGAAATGTGGAAGATGTTACTGAAAGTTGTTAATTGAGTCATCGATTCTGCCAAACCGCTTGAATGAGCAAGCTTGACTTCCCTTTCTATGTTCTGAATATGGTCTCGGAGAAAGTAGGGCGACAAGAGCCTTTGATGCAAAACTTGCTCCTGCAAGCATCTCCGAGTTGTTATTAGAATTGCTTATGCTAACTACTCATGAGACAATACTGTAAAATGAATTTCATTCAAATTAGATAATAACGCAAGGTAATTTTAAAAATAAATAAATAAAAATCAAATTTGCAAGGAAAGAAAAAGTCACCTTGGATGCATAAGACTCAGCTTCCGATAAGGTTCTATCCAGAACAACTGCTGCAGCAGGGCAGCTCTCTGAAACACAGAAAAGGTAGATAAATTCAATTATCTTTCTCCAGATAACAGAGATTTCAAAATGAAAAAAATGAATGTGTTTTCTGCTTCCACTATCTCTGCTATAACCAACTGTGTTGGGGACCACTACCACACTCTAGAATAATCTATTTCTCATCATATATAGATACACGTTTACTGTATTAGTTGTGGTGAAGATACTTTTAACCTTTCTTCCTGTTTATTAGAAATGATCTTCTCATTTTATCTACTGTAGCTATTCTCTTTATTATCGTTCTACACAGCAGCTCATACTCAATTGCTATGGAAGTTTAACATAGTATCATAGCTTTTCAGAAGAAGATCAAGATTTTTATCCTCTAAGACGAAAATCTCTATGTTTTTTCCTCTCTCCTCTCTTTTCCGCTTCTCTACCGCCAATGTCGGTGAACTCCTCACAAATTAATCAGGAAGTCGTCAACGAGTCATTGGACATGACCAATTCCCCATCCCCTCATCTCTCAAGCTTTTGATGTCCAATATCAAAACCATAGCCAATGTCCAACTAACCGCAGAAAATTACCCAACGTGGAAATCTCAAATTTACAAGCGCTTCAAATCCAATGGATTCTAGGGCTTCCTCGATGGAACCACTACATGCCCAACATCCCAAATCAGCACCCATGATGGCCAATCCATTCCCAACCCTCACTTTCTCCAGTGGCAACTCATAGATCAAAAATTGTTTGTGGCAATCTACTCCACTATATCTCAATACCAGTTTACCCTACATTCTTAAGCTTGAATCCGCCGATGACATTTGGAAAACTCTTCAAGGTTGTTTGCAATCAACCAATCGATCCTGTGTAATGCAAGTACGAAATGAACCCCACCACATCTCCATGAAAAACCAAACTATTGTCCCAATACCTATTGATAATCAAATCCCTAGTTGACAACATCATCATGGCTTGAGAACATATTATCAAGAGGACATTATTCTTCACATCCTCAATTGCTTGCCCACCTCATACCAATTCTTCAAAACAATTATCTGAACAAGATCAGAACCAATTAAACTTGGCGACATGTACTCCCTCCTCTACAGTGAGGAGAAAAATCTCTCGACTGAAACTACTAAGGAAACCAATGCTAATGCCATGGATTAGTGCTCGTGACAGCAAAAATGGCTCTCGTAGCCGTGGTCGGCATCCCTATTATAATAGGGGCTCTCGAGGATCATCAAATTTGAACCGAGGAGATAAAAATCAAGTTCGGATGGCTAACCGTCAATCTTGCCAAATTTGTGGCAAAGTTGGTCATACCGCTCTTCAATTTTGGCATCACACTAATTTCAGCTCATATCCATCTAACAAACAAGAGGCGCACTCACGTCATCCATCGAACCATCTTAAAAAAATTGGTTACTAGACTTGAGAGCCACCACTCACCTCACCTCAAACTATGACCATCTTCAGCAGACCCAACTGTAAACCAGCTCCGACTCGGTCACCCTTGGTGACAGCTTCAGTCTTTCAATCACCCACATCGGGCAAGGTATCCTGCCAACACCACAACGTAAGCTCCACCTCTGCAACCTCATTTACTCTCCCTTCTTAACTCACAATCTTCTCTTCATCCATAAATTAGTCTCGGATAATAATTGTGACATTTCATTCACTCCACCTGGCTTTGTCATTAAGGACTGGAGCACCAACAACATCCTCCTGAAAGGACCTAGCAAGAAGGGTCTTTATCCCATCTCCACCCTCGTTGCAAACCAATCCTCACCAGAATCCAGTCTCCTTTGGCTTCAAAGACTTGGGCGCCTATACATCACGCCACCACAACCACTTCTCAAGACAAATAATATCAAAGCTAGTTCACTTTCTACTTTTATTGTAATGAATGTAATTCATCTAAGAGTCATCAACAGTTTTTTACTACTTTTGTTTTAGCATCCCAACATAGCTTTGACCTAGTTCATTCTGATGTATGGGGTCCTGCACCCACACCTCTCTACAAGGTAATAAATATTATCTTTTGTTTATTGATGGTCATTCCATATTTGATTGGGTGCTTCCTATGTTTGCAAAGTCCAAAACAATAAATAAATTTATTCAATTCCACAAACTTATTCAAAATCAGTTTAATACTAACATCAAAACCTTACAGTCTGATAGGTGGCAAATACACATCTCATTCTTTGCAAAACTATCTGAATTCTCACGGCATAACCCACCAATGTAGCTATCCTCCATCCCCAAACAAAATGGGGTCTTCGAGAGAAAACATCATCATCTTTTTGAAACATTGTGAACCCTTCTTCTCACTGCCTATCTTCCTTACAAATTCTGGACTGCAATTGTACTCGTCGCAACCTACCTCATAAATCACATGCTGTCCAAAACAATTAAACTAAAAAGTCTATGTGAACTTCTTTATCATAAACCGCCTGCACATAACCACCTCCACACTTTCAGATGCCTATGCATCCCTTGACAATAACCCCAAGCTCCACACGAATTGGCTCATATCTCCCCGCCGTGTACATTCATTGGCTACCCACCCTATTACAAATGATACTACTGCTATAGCACCCAAACCCAACAAATCATCATCTCGGGACCTGTTGTCTTCAATGAATCGGTATTTCCATACCAAAACCCAACCTCCCAATCTCCCATCACTCGTACTCATATCTCACTAAATCTACTCCTTCCTATCTCACAAGCCGATCACATCCTCAACACATCCCGTAACTATAGCTAAACATCCCTCAGCTCCATCCCCTCCAAAACCGAGAGCTACCACAACCACATCATATCCTATCATCATATCCTATTCCAGCATCCACAACCACTCAAGCTCCAACTTCCAGCATACCCGAACTCTCCACCTCACCTCCTCCAGTGCCACAAAAATTGCAACAACATATATCCAAACACCCCATGACGACTCGTTTCTAAACTGGAACCCTCAAACCAAAGCAACTTCTAAACATCGATACCTCAACCAGCCCACCACCCGATCCAACCACCTATCAGCAAGCAAAATATCATCTCCACTGGCGTAAAGCCATGTTCGAGGAGTTTGAAGCCCTACAATGGCAAGGAACCTGAGTTCTTGTTGATCCATCTCATTCTAATATCCTAGGCTGCAAATGGACATACCGAACCAAATATTCTCAAGGTGACACACCCAACAAACTCAAAGCCTGTTTGATTGCACAAGTTTTTAAATAGCAACAAGGCATTCAGTATACTGAAACCTTCAGCCCAGCTGCCAAATTGCCAACTATTCGCATTCTGCTTTGGGTTGTGACTCACCACAAATTGTCGATTCAACAACTTGATGTCTTAAATGCATTGCTTCACGGCTCCTTGGATGAAACCATTCCTCTGCATCAACCTCCAGGTTTTCAAGTCTCCCAACATCCGACTAAGATATGCCCTCTTAAAAAGACCATTTACGACCTTAAACAAGCACCAAAAAAATAATTTATATAACCAAACCACCATTTACTTTCTTGTCTACGTGGATGACATTCTCATCACGGGGAACAATCCATCCACCATCACCAATCTCACCCAAACTCTTAACCAATCTCACCCAAACTCTTAAATCCAAATTTCAACTAAAGGAACTTGCTCCCATTGCAACCTTTCTCGGTATTACCACCCAAACCACACCTTTCGGCTATCACTTATTCCAAACTTCATACACCCACGACCTTCTTCAACAACTTGGAATGTCAAATTTCAAACCCATAAACACCCCGCTTCCACTTAAATTCAAACTGACAACAACACCACACATTCCATGATATCACCCAATATCATCAACTAGCTGGATCCCTACAATTCATCGCAATCACCTGACCCGACATCGCCTTCACCGTCAACTACATTTGCCAACAAATGCACAGCCCACTCATCTACCACTTTCAACTCGTCAAGCGCCTACTACGCTATCTCAAGGGTACAATTAACTTCAAACTTCCCATCACTAAAGGCAATCTACAGCTCTGAACCTACTCGAACTCTGACTTATCCTGAACTATACAAAAGCAAAAGATCGTGGCATGATCCTCCATCAAAGCTGAATACTGAGCTCCTGCTGCAGCAACCACAAATTTCCTTTGGATCAGATGGCTTCTACAAGAGTTTCACATCCCTCCTACCACTCCAACACAATTTTTTGTGAAAGCACCTCAATAATTGCTATAGCCCTCAATCCCATATTTCACGCTCGAACGAAACTCATTGAGATCGACTACCACTTTATTAGGGATCACATCACATCTGGCGAAGTTCATGCTCAACACATCAGCTACCAGATCAAGTTGCAGACATCTTCACCAAAAGCCATTCTGCATCAGTCTTCAACACAATTCGACACAAACATACTATCACTTCACTTGATAGTCAACTTGAGGGAGGATAACAGACCTATACCTACATGCAGCAAACGGGAATTTCAACTTCCACTATCTCTTCTAATAATTAACTATGTTGGGGACAACTACCACAATCTAGAATAATCTATTTCTCGACACACACACGCACACGCACACGCACAAATATATATATATATATATATATATATATGTATATATATATGTATATATATGTATATATATATGTATATATATGTATATATATATGTATATATATGTATATATATAT
>NEWO01000058.1:995884-1010085 GCA_003013225.1 Phalaenopsis aphrodite | reverse complement strand
TATATATATATATATATATATATGTATATATATATATATATATATATATGTATGTATGTTTACTGTAATAGTTGTGGTGAAGGTACTTTCAACCTTTCTTCCTACTTATTAGAAATGATCTTCTCATTTTCTCTCCTGTAGTTATTTTCTTTACTGCCGTTCTACACAGCAGCTCATACTCAATTGCCATGGAAGTTTAACATGTGTAAAATACTTCATTTAATTCAAGAACCTTTCAAGGGCACCTATTTTAGGTTAAATTCTAGATTTACTAAATTCTGAACAAGTAAGATATATGAGATTTACACTTTCCACATTGTGTATCTTCTCAAATTAGATCCTAAATCTTAAAAAAATATCAAATAATGTACTAGGATTTAATCAGATAAAACATATATTGTGCCAAACAAATTTCAATGATTCAATGCCTGTAGGATTTACAAATTAAGTGTGGAGTCCAAACTCCATCACCTATATGGTTGCCTTAATTGTCAAGATTTACAACTACCAATTTAAGATTTATTCAAGTGAAACCCCTTAAGTGGATTGTATGGTAAATGATTTTGCGTATAGAGCACTGACGAGAACAACATGTACTTAACTGAGAGATTGTGAAACCCCTTAAGTAGATTGCAGTCGAACTTATAAACATAGACACACCTTCCAATGTAACAGTAGAATTTTGATAGAAACTCCAAAATTAAGTGTGCTCGTTCTAAAGCCCTCCTTGGATGTGTGACCTCCTAGGAAGTCACACCAACAGTACAAAATCGTGAGGTCATTAGGCCAAAGAGGATAATACATTGATGGGTGAGAGTTCGAGATGTCACAATTCATACTTGATTTTAAAAGATAGTGGCTACCTTATTCACAATTAATTCACGCAATATATTTAAACATGATGGCAACCATGCATAAGCTTTATTCACTCTCAATCATTTAGATATACCATCTCATGTGTCAATTATAAAAGAAAAACAAATCAACAGTTGCAAGCATCCCATAAACACCAAAAAATAAAAAGAAGGAGAGAAGAAAAGAGCCAAAGGAGAAGAGATGAAGTTTTTTTCATGGTAGGAAAAAGATCTCGCAACAAATAAGAGATAATAAGAGAAATTATTGTAACAAAATTCTTAAGAGAAAAGGTGGGCTAAATTTCCTCTCCATTATTAACACAAACAAAATGATATCTTTGTCTTTATCCATATGAAGTATAATTTCTATTTACATTTCTTCTGAAATTTAGTGAAATATTAAGGAGAGTGAAAAATATATGTATAAACTAGCCAAACAAAGAGAAAAGAAAAGTAAAATATTTAACTCAAGTAAAGTGTATTAAAGATTAAAATAAAAAATGTTCTTATTAGAAAAAGATATTCTAAATAGGTGGGTGAGTTATTTTGATAAACCTTTTAAGGAAGTTTCGAGAAATACGACTGACCACAATGATCCTAATATCGTTAATATTAATAAAATGTTTCATTTTACCATTGCATTAGTAAAAAAAAAGGTTGAGGACGCTTTAAAGAAAACCAATGGTGAAAAATCTGTAGGATCTGATGATATCCCAATTGAAATGTGAAAATATGTAGAAGATTTGGGAGTTTCTTGGCATACTAAACTCTTTAATATTATTTTAAAAACTAAGAAGATGCCTAAGAAGTGGAGGAAGAGTATTTTGGCCCTCATTTTTAAGAATAAAGAAGATGCACAAAAGTAGGTCAATTATAGATAGATTAGGTTGAAGTGTCATTCTTTAAAATTATGGGAGAGGGTAATTGAACATAGGTCAAGACGTATTACAAGGATTTCTCATAATCAATTTGGATTTATGTCGAGCAGGTCTATTATGGAAGCTTGAGAGATTTGATGGAAAAGTTCAGAGATAATAAGGAGGATCAACATATGATTTTTATTGATTTAGAAAAAAATTAAGATAAGATTCCAAGAGATATCCTTTGCAGAGTTTTTGAGAAGAAAGGGGTTGATATAACTTATATTCAAGTCATTAAAAATATGTAGACAAGAACTATTGCTTGTGTTCGAACAAAAGTAGGATTGACCAAATATTTTCCTATTTCTGTTGGTTTACATCATGGATCGGCTTTAAGCCCATATCTTTTTGCTTTGGTTATGAATGGTCTTACTGGACATTTGCAAGAGGATGTACCTTGGTGTATGCTTTTTGTTAATGATATCCTTCTTGTGGATAAGACGAGAGAAAAAACTTAAGAATAATTTGAATTATGGAGGTCTACCTTGTAGTTTAAAGGCTTTCATTTGAGCGGAACTAAAACTGAATACATGGAATGTAGGTTTGGTAGTAGTAGCTCTAATGACAGAAATATAACTATGGGTGATTAAATTATTAAAAGGTGTGAACGCATTGGATATCTCGAGTCTATTATTCAAAGTGATGGTGACATTGATGGGGATGTTATTAGTAGAATTCAAGTTGATAGGTTGAAGTGGAGGAATGCTTCGGGCCTATTGTGTGATAAAAAAGTATGGCTTTGACTAAAAGAAAATTTTTATAAGATAGTGGTGAGACCTGCAATGCTATATGGAACTGAATGTTGGCCTTTAAAAGAGAAGCATAAAACTAAGTTAAGTGTTGCCGAGATTAGAATGTTTAGGTGGATGAGTGACTTTACACTTGGAGGCAAAATGCGAAATGAATATATCCGTGATAGGGTTGGTGTAGCTTTAGCGACAGACAAAATTAGAGAGAGTCGTCATAGATGGTTTCGTCAGATTAAACGTCAACCATCTGATGATCCAATTAGAAGAGTAAATTTTCTATATTCAACTTATGTTATAAAAGTCAAAGGTAAATCTCGGATGACTTGCACATATTGTATAAAAATAATTTTAATTTATTAGATTTAAATGAAAACATGACACTAAATAGGACGCAATGGAGCAAAAAGGATTCATATAACCGACCCCACTTAGTGGGATAAAGTTTTCGTCATTGTTGTTGTTGTATTTGATCAAAACATGACCATGAAATAGGTAAATCTTATCGAAACGCAAAAAAATTTGTATATTTTATTTTTTCTTCATTTAGTTTCACTCAAAATTTTATTACAACCCTAACATTTTCTAATCTAAACTTATAAAATGTACTAAATCCTACTTAATTAAAGCTTACTTGCAACAAAACAGCCCCTCATGACCATCTAATTAACAATATTTTGCTCATTACCACACCACCCATTTCCGATGTATTTACATATCTAACACCTAAACTTTACTTTTTACATTTATATCACCCAAATCCTTCCCTTTCACATAAAAAAATACCACCATTTTAACATTTAAAAAGTAAAATACACCATTTCCTGCATAGAGAAGGTGGCATGTATGTAAAAAATAGAACTTTAGCTGTTCAATATGTAAATACATTGAAATTGAGTGGTATATATGCAAATCTTCCAAAAAAAAAAAAGAACTACCGGAAACCCTATAGCCCCTCAAGTTAAACAAAACAGGTAGAATATTTTAACACTTGCAACTTTGTAAAATTGTGAGCAGCAAGCTGTGCGAAATCTGAATGCGAAGGCATAGATGGAATGCAGAAATTGAGGGTGAGGACACCTCTAAAAGCATCGGTGAGAAGGTGTTGCCGGACATTGATGCAGAGAGCTCGGGTCCAAGTCTGAAGATTATAGATCTCCACGATAGCGTCGGCTATGTCGGCAATGCTCGACTCGCACGGACAATTGTAGAGGAACTGATGTTCCTCCTCTGCCATCGCCCCCTTCACCTCGATCCGTACCATTTTCTGTATCAGATGCCCCGAAAATTTTTCATGCGGACCAATGTGTCACGAGCGACGAGTGTGCTATGCTAACCCGCATCATAAATTATTAAAAATATTAGCTAGTTACTGAAGTGAAACTGCAGAAGTTACTGAAACGATTCACGTAATATTAATATGGGCTATTAAGAAAAAATTATTGGAGTTAATGCCCTAATAACATTGAAATGTTACCCACAATATCTTTAAAATAACACCAAATTTGATAGATTCGAAATAAATCTTGTTTTATTTTGGGATTATTGGTATAATTTCAGTGTTATTGGTCCAATAACGCTGCAATAATCCCTTAATAAATTCCACAGTTATACTTCAATAACCTCTTGTAATGACTCCCTCAATAACCCTCCAATAACTCTTTATTATACTCTATAGTTTTCAATCTCTTTTGTATGATATATTTGGACTTCATAGACAGTAAAATTGTTTATATTACACAATAATTTAATAAATATATAAATTTTTGTTGTATATGAAACTTAAATACATCTGAATAAACGGAAATTTACATAAACAAACCCAACTCTTATGTATTTACTCATCTTAAACTCAACTCTTATTTTACAAAATCAACAACTATACAAATGACAAGTTGAGATGGATAAACACATAAAGCATTGAGTGTTGTGTATGCAAACACCTCTAGAATAAAAGACATAAATTTTTCTTTCGATGGCTTAGATAATTTCATTTTCACACGCTTCGTGACAAAAAAAGAAATTTAAGAATATGTTGACTATTTATTTTCTTAAACATATCTAAATTTTTCAATAGTAAATTGTCCCAATAAATAGGAAGAGCATATTTTGTACATCCACATTTTAACTTTTCTTCATTGATCATATCATGGATGTGTTGTCATTCTATTTTTTTTTTTTTCAAATAGAGTCAAAATGAGTCAAACTAAACAAAGTCAAATGACATCTGAGCTCAGCCAAATTTAACTTGGTATAATCCTTTGTGATCTATCAAGATCCATATTTACAAGGCAAAATCACAATTATTTTATATGGCACGTAAAATCACTAAATGTCTATTTTTTTAAAATATTGGGTTAAAAAAATATATCAGAAGGGGGCAAAATTACCAAATTGTTTAAACTATATAAGAAAAAAATATTAAATTTTACTATTTATATAGAAAAATCACAAATTCTAAGGGGGACAATTGCCCATCTCGTACATAACCCTTGCTCATAAAATTAATCTCAATCAAACTTAATGCTAATTAAGATTAGGGGCTCCCTTAGGAATTTAAGAAAATTACCCTAAAAAGGCTCTGTTCTACAAGCAACAAGACCATGGGATGGTTCTCTTCTACTTCATATTTAGCATATACATCACTTTAGTAAAATAAGTAAATCTATAAATCATGTTGTTGAATTTTTTGCAAATTCTTTATTATTATTGTAGTTATTATTATTATTATTATTATTATTATTATTATTATTATTTTGTTTTAACTTTAGTCATAGACTTTAACATGGTGATTAGTTGACTTGTTACTATTCGTGTGCGTGTTTGTGGTTCCTTGTCTTCATATTTTTGTATTGGAGAAGCTGGCGAAGGGAATAAAGCTTTCTGTCTTTTCCTTCATTTCTTTATTTCTACCGTGCGTTTAATAATTCATTAGAAAAGTCTTTTAAGGCATAATTTATTGATATTTTTTTCTTTGTATTTTTACATTTTTTTTTATCATTTAAGCTAATCATTAAGAATTCGTATGACTAGGCAAAACAATTTTCTCTGTTACTCACGCCCACTTTCCTTCTCTACTGCACCATTCTCGCCCTCATCACAGGTGAGTTGTGAAGCATAAATAACTTGAATCTCAACTAGTTGTTGATTATTAAGGATAAAATATTAGGTACGAAGTCCGCATGCATGAATGAATGCATAGTCCTTGTACAACCACATTTTATACGGTTATACCTATGTGTATAATGATATATAATATGGTTTTACAATAAGTTTGAATACATTGGGTACAACGATATACAATATGATTGTACAATGAGTTCACATGCATCTGAATTTCGCACGTGTTCTCTCATTATTAAGGGTATTTTTAGAAGTTCAACTCAGCGTTGTGTTCCCTAAAGTGAAGGCGTATCATGTTGTACTTCTTTTACTATCCAAATCTCCTATCATATCAAGATCTACACATCCCTGTGAATTGAGCCATGCACTTCCAAAGTAAAGTGTTGTGTTGAATATTCCAAATCTCTTATCATATCTAATCAACACATCCTTAGAAGAGTCTTGTAACATAAATAAGATAGGGGCACAAGTTTCGAGGTGTTTTGGCATTGTAAACGCGTAGCTGAGGATCAACAGTAGATGCTCGTGTCTCGTATTTTAATTTTGTATTTGATATTGATGTATAGATTTAGGGTCGAGTATATATATATACGGAGTCCGACCGTCCTTTTTTTGTATGTTTGACGACCTAACGACACCAATCTTTTCTTATTATTTTGGTTTGACCTGTTTTTCTACTTTCTATTATATGTTTGCATGTTTGAAATAGATTTTATTGTTTTTTTATGTGGGTTGTCTGGCAATCACAAATGCAATATAGGCTGCTTAAGGACTCTTAAAATTTTAATTTTTCTACAAAATCTTAATAATGAAAGATTTAAGATAATTAAAATTTATGGTTAAAATATTATGAGCTTTTAAATCCTGCACTTTTTTTTTGAATGGCATTCAACCCGATTTTAAAATGGTTCACACAACATGACTATACACCCAATCATGATTTATAGAGCATTCACGCCATAGGATTGTGATAAATAATTGCATCATATTTATATATATCAGAGGAGAAGTCTCTTTGTTTCTTCATACATGATTGACCCAACACATGTCTCTACTTTTATGGTTGTCTAATGCGTTTAAGGTGTTAGAAGACTTCCCACCCAAAGTGGTGTGAGCCCTTTTGTTAAGAGTGTTTTCCAGCTTTGTAGCTGAACCTCAATTTTTCTTATTTTTCTGTGGCATTCGTGCCACTTCAGCGGTTATAACTCTCACCTTTTGGAGCTCCACTTGTGACTTGTCATAAAATAGAGTTTTGTTCATTTGACCTTAAGGCTACCGAAGTTCTCATGGATAACACAATTCACATATTATTGACCGGGGAACTCTGGAAGTGTTAGGATGACTATTTTCACGACCGACTACATCTATGTTCTTTTAGGATTACTCAATCATTTCTCTTGCGGAGCTTTTTTGAGTCTTATCTCTTACTCATTTTTTGTATAATTATGTTGTACAAACAAATATAATGGACAACATAGTTGAATTTCAACCTCCATTTTTTTTATTTTTCTGTAGCATTTGTGCCCCTTCAGTTGGTATAAGTCTCACATTTTGGAGCTCCACCTGTCGTCATAAAATAGAGTATTATTCCTTTGACTTTAAGTCTGTCGAAGTTCTCGTGGATAACGCGATTCACAGATTGTTGAATGGGGAACTCTGGAAGTGTTAGGATGACTATTTTCACGACCGTGTAAACTCGGGATCCTAGTAGCTTGGGATGACGAGTCGGTGGTAACTCGACTCGACTACATCCATATTCTTTTAGGATTACTCAATCATTTCTCTTGCGGAGCTTTTTTGAGTCCTATCTCTTTTTTTACTTTGTTTATATCATCTTGATGACTTAATTACAGATGCTCTTCTGCCTGTTTGGGATACGGTGATTCACCCTCTGCCCTTATGGCTCATTGAGCTTTGATGTATAGTGATATTTCCATCGAGATGATTTGTGTTATTTTGTTTGTAGAGATGCTGATGAGCTGCCCATTTAAGATGTGAGAGACTCGCTATCTACTCTGTGGCTTGCTGAGAGCTTTGAAGCATCACAACACTCCATACGAAATAACCACCATTTGATGGTCTATTCTCTAACTTCTTGATAATATAAGTGAAACTCTTTTTATCGAGAGTATTCTTGGGTTTTTCCCTAATATGTAATTAACTAGATAGATATGTTCCTCTGGGAGACTCTTGACCCCGGAAAAAAAATATTTTTTTTTGGTTATCTGATTACGGGTGGCTTATGATGTATGAAATTTTTTTTCGTGGAAGTTGTGTTTCTATGTACTTTGATTTGATCATGTTTGAATGTATATTTTCGGTCAATCACAAGAGGATTACACATATATAATTCTTTAAGTTATTTCTTTTTATTTTTTTGCCTATTTGTAATCATATATCATTTTCTTTAGTTCTCTTATGTTTGAGTCATTGATTTGATTCGGGAGGAAGATTTATTTAAATAAAAAAATTATTTGACGACATATAAATATACAAACTAAGTACTACAAATGTTTTAAAAAGAATAAAAGAAAAACAACAACAAAGCTAAAGGGTAAACGCATCTTATTCTGATGAGCTGTGCATTAGAACATTTTTAACATTATTCCCCACTTAATTCACAAAGAATCTCATTAATTAATTAATTACACCAACAAATATAATGACAATTGAAGGTATAAAAACGGGCAACTACAGCTAATTACCCCTAAGATCTTAATTTTCAGCTTAACCAAATTTACTAATCTTTTTCCCCTTTACTTCTACATATTTTTAACATTTAAGCCAATCATTATTTCTTTTTTCATTAGGAAAAAACAATCTTTTCTGTTACTCGACAACTGAAACAATCAAATAATTATGGAAATAGAAGATGATAGCCGCCATGAAGAAATCATCAGCTCCAACAACAACGATCATATCCATCAAATCCTTCGAGAACTCAAAGGGAAGAAGATATCTAAGTTCATCCTCCTCTTCCTCAACATCCTCCTCGTCCTCATCGGCGGCAGCGGCGGCCCCCTCATCCTCCGATTCTACTTTCTCCATGGCGGCAACCGCAAATGGTTCAATGCCTTCCTTCAAACAGCCGGCTTTCCCTTCCTCCTCGTCCCCATCTTCTTCTCCTTCCTTTTTCGTCACCGCCATACCAATCGTCACCGCTTCTTACTCACTTCCACTCTCCTTCTCCACTGCACCATTATCGGCCTCATCACAGGTAAGGCTTGCAGCATAAATAATGTGAATTTCAACAAGTTGTTGATTATTAAGGGTAAAAGATTAGGCATGGAACACATTTTTTGTATAATTATGTTGTACACCGTGTACAACTTAGTTTATATATATATGCATGTATATGAACTCCACACGTAATATTATGTTATTATTAAGGCTTTATGTGGGTTTTTTTTTACAGGCATTGCCAACTACCTCTACTCATACGGTCTCTCTTTCCTTCCGGTCTCCACCGCTTCCCTCCTCATCTCATTGCAGCTCGGCTTCACCGCAGTCTTCGCCTTCTTCATCGTGAAGCATAAATTCAACTCTTTCACAGTAAATTCGGTGGTGCTGCTGACGTTGGGTGCGGTGGTGCTCGCCGTGCACGCGAATGGCGATAGACCGGATGATGAATCGGAGGCCAAATACTATCGCGGCTTTATAATGAAACTTGTGGCTGCCGTAATATATGCGTTGGTGTTGCCGCTTGTAGAACTTATGTACATGCGCGCAGCGCAGGACGTGACTTATGCACTCATTATGGAGATGCAGTTTGTTATTGGGCTTTCTGCTACGGTTTTTTGTGCAATTGGGATGGCGGTCAACCAAGATTTTCAGGTAGGACGTTATTATTTCTCATGATTATAAATTATTGGATTGTGTATTTAGAAACATAACTCATAATTCATATTTATTTACATATCAAATATGTAAACTTGTATATAAGGAATGACCAGAGGCTGATATACGAGCCCCCTTTATTTTTCATGCTCCTAAGAATTCGAGTATCACACCCTACAGTCGGGGGGAATCGAACCTTAGACTAGAATGGATTTACAAATGAGAAGCAGATGTCTGACCAACGACCTGAGTATGTGGCGCATATATATATATATATATATATATATATATATATATATATATATATATATATATATATATATATATATATATGTTTTTAAAAGCGAAGTGAAAATTTTCATGTATAATTTCATGACATCAAAGTATTAAAAATTTAAATATTATTTCAGATGTTAGATAGGTAATACAAAACAATTGTGTGGTATGTACGTAAATTTCCCATTTTATAAATTATTATTATAAGTAAAAAAACAATCAAATGTCGTTAATATTCATACATATTGTAAATAAATAATGGATTTTATATTACCCTTTCAAATTTTAAATTTCATACATCAAAATCAAAAACCATGATTTTTCCTTTTTTTTTTTTGGAAAATTTAGATACAGCACACAATTCTTATGTATTTACATATCTCTTACCTAACCTTTCATATTTACATATATAACGCTTTGGTGCTTTAAATTTATGCATGAAAAGTACAATTCATTTTTAAAAATGACAAAAGTGCCAATTTAATGTAGTATTAAACATTTGATTGTTATGTGTAAATAAAACTGTTTAGGTTTAAAAGAGACATGTAAATAAATAGGAATTGTGTGCTATTTATGTAAATACCCCTTATCTATTTTTCACTTTTATATGTACAAATTGAAGGCGATACCAAGAGAGGGGAAGCATTATGGTGGGCATGGTGAGGCAGAGTACTACCAAGTTATTTTCTTCGCCGCCGTTCTTGCTCAGTTCTTCTTACTAGGTGTAGTGGGAACCATTAAATACTCCTCCGCTTTGCTCGGCGGCATTATCGTGGCTGTCTGCGTACCCGTTACAGAAGTTTTCGCAGTCTTCTTCTTCCATGAAAAATTTGATGGAGAGAAAGGAGTTGCTTTAGCTCTTTCTCTTTGGGGCACTGCTTCCTATTTCTATGGCGAGTATAAAGAATATAATAATAGCAAAGCTGCTGAGCTTCTTCCACATTCAGTGATTTCGAAGTCCACAGAGGAGTCTGTTAAATAATGAAGAAGACAGTAGTAATGAATGAACTTGAATATTCTTATTTAACAATTAATTCGAAGTTCGTTCTTTAAGTTTAACGGATTGTAAGTAACTTTTATTTAGTTCGAACGCTGTTTTAGTTTAGCATTTCTAAAATTATTTAGAATTGATTAGTGACCAGTGGCTCAATGGGGGGAGAAATCATTGATTACTTACATAGTTTTATGTTTGGACTTCAGTAATATGTTGTCATGTGTGCTATATTGGACCCACCTAAAAAAAATAAAAATGAAACCGCAAAGACTATTTGGGCGGGTTAGTGGGGGTTATTGAAAAGTTATTGGGGGCATTAACTCCAATAACGCCTCAATAAACCCTCAATAACCCTTCAATAACCTCTGTTATTCCACTCTAATAGCCTCTCAATAATCTCTACCATTTCATTTTAATAACCCTCTGCATTAACCCTCACAATAACCTCTCAATAACTTTACAATATCCTCCGCAGTTTCACGTCAATAACCGCATAATAATATTCACGGGACGTCAAATTACTAGAGTCACACGTAGAGCTACCTAAGTACTCTTCTATGAGAGAGTCCATATGTCTTTTATATAAATTTTTAATTTTATTTTAAGTGATTGTTTAATCCAAAATAAGCACGTAAATTTATGCTTAACGAAGTTAATATTGTAAGTCCTATCAACTCTAATGATATGCCACCCCGTTGTGAACTTACACTGCAGCCATGCATGCCGAGAATCGTGATTGTCAATGGCTGCAGAACGAAGAGAAACTCGAAGGCAATAAGCTGTGATTTATAACTTTTGACAGAAGTTCACGTTTGAATTGTTTGAGTGATCACTTATAGTATTTCTAATAATCACCGCACTAAAACTATTCAGAAAATAAGAAAATAACAGCGCAAAAGATATCTCATTTTACCTAAGAACAAAGCTTTTAAATTAGTTGCATCTCTAATTATAAAATTTCCTTTCAGGAAGAAAAGAAATATTAGTTATTATTTGATTGTAAGAGAGATTATTACACAGGGATAATGGATAATGTATGTGCGAATTCAGTGTTTTGAGGATGAACTCAGATAAGTGATAAGCACATTTGGGACAGCTTAAATACGTAAAAACCGCATCCACTTTTGTTGATGAGATAAGTGATTGGTACACTTGGTACAGCTTAAATACCTAAAAACCGCATCCACTTTTGTAGATGAACCTTATGTATTAATTTCTCTGTTTATAGTGAGAGAAACTATCTTAGTTTAACATACTAATCAAACAAGATAAATTTCTCTCAACAAAAATGAAAGTCTTAAATTATTGTTAGGAATTAAAGTTTAATACAAATGTTACTTCAAATATAGCATTAAGTTAAATACAAATGTGTGAAACTTATTAGGTAGAATGAAGTTCAACTCTTGAACATCAATAAACTTTTGGTGTAACAACTGAAATTTCATAGAAAATTTGAAAGTTAAACTTACACATATTTGAGCCCGATCAAGGTAGAAGGCATTCTCTCAACTTATGGTAAATAGTAATGGGACAAAATTGTAGGATCACTAATTAGCCAATGAGAACAATATCTCAGTAGGTGAGAGGTTGAGTTGACAAATTATATTATAGCATCAAACATACCTGAAAATAAGAACCAACTACTGTACAGATCAAAATGTTCACATCATGGGAGTCACTTACTGAATCCTATATAGGATATGAGGCTACTTAATGGGAGCTTCATCTTGAATATGTAGGGGACATGTCATGATCATTTATGTTTGGCGAAAAATTTTAAATTAAGCATACCATTGTCCTGAACATCAATTGTTTAAGAGAGAAATTTTGAAATCTTTTTAAAATGAACTTGAGCAGTAATTAAACAACAAGACACCTCTTTACATAACAAATAGAAATTTATCAGAAGCCCCTGAAACACTTGTGCTCATATTACAAGCAATCTCATGATTTCTGATAAGTTTTACAAATGAGATAAAATCATGAGTTTTTTAGACCAAAATGTACAATTTCTCGATGGTTGAAATGTGAGCTATCACAAAAATGAGCTTACATTCAAAAATTTTCTTTTTTCCTTAAATTATTCACACATAAGCTCCTTAAAAAAAATATCTCTATTCCCACACCTCTCTTTCCTCGACGGTTTCCACTGCATCCCTCTTTAACTTGTTGCCACTTGGCTTCGTTATGTTGGTGCCATTATCACATGCTTCTATGTGAAACAAAAGTTCATTTCTATTATATGGTAAATGAAGCCAGGTACTATCTTAGGTTTATAATGACATTGAGACAACGGCTATTGGGATGACTAGCTACAAAGATTTATGAATATAAATTAATTAACTAATCCAACCTTATTTCATGATTAATGTAAAGCCAGGTACTATCTTAGGTTTATAAAACTAATATTTCATGATTAATGTAACTTTTTTGTTGGAGGACTGGCTGACGCCACTAAACTTGGTAATTATTCTAGCAAGAGAAGTATGAATACTGGTAACTACTAAAACAAAGCTAAAATTGCTATGACTTCATAAACTGAGGAATTGGCGGATGCAATTATTTTTACTTATCGACCAAAGCAAAGAGGGACAAAAGTAAATATAAGAAAATAAATATATATAATATTTTATTTTAATAATAAGTATAAAAAATTCTTATTGTGAATATTTAATATGTTTGACTTTGGTGTAAATGCTCTTAATTTTTATTAGTCATTGAAATATTCTTTAATATGAGCTTGGTTGTCAGAAAATAGTTCAAATTCTATTCTGTTTATGTGAATAATTCTAAACTAACGAATGAAGCAAAAGGGCAAGGTTTCTATAATATTGAAGAGGAAGATTTATGTTTGTATGCATCAAAATGGACAGCAAGCATCTCAACGTGATCAAACGGCCAAGGTTGATGGCCGAACAAGTGATTTGTCGGGCTAAAGATGGGTGAACTAGCCATACGACGACAGACCGCTCGATCAAGTCAGCTGACATGCAATGTCGGAAGATCCAATCGGCGGACCACGCTTACAATCCCAACTAGCTAAGCTCCTGGCAAGGACATTCAGTCAAAACTAGTCGACCGACCGGCTTATCTTGGCAAGAGCGATTGTCACATGACCGATCGTCTTGGTTGACCAAACTCAAACACGTTGGCCAACTAATAGCTGTTGTATTATATTTAGATTGTACATAAAATTGACATTGATTAGCGCAATAATTGTCTTAAGGGTGATTTTCATAATTGTTTATTTCTTTCTATAAATGTACAGACAAATCTCTATAAATAGGGGTTCGACGATGAATAAAATTATTTTTCTTCCCAACTTCTCTATTTGGAATTCAATAAGTGCTCTGCTCTCTCTCTCCGAGTTAATGGCTATTGCTTCACCACTGCCTTGGGTATTATTATTATTATTATATATCTATATCCTCGATTTATACGTGTCATCCCC
>NEWO01000058.1:981594-994348 GCA_003013225.1 Phalaenopsis aphrodite | reverse complement strand
CTTATTTAGTGTTGCTATTATTATTATTATTATTTTAATTGGGCTCATAAAGTAAGATTAGCACTCAATCACTATCATATGATTTAATGAAAATCATATTATTTATGAGTATAAAATGCATTATATAGTGAATAGATTTAAGAGCATCAATCTAAGTATGATTGACTTGAAACTGATCAATTTATTCTAAAAGTCAAAACATTTGACCCGAATCACATTTATTATATATTTTATTTATTTATTTTGTTCAACGCAAATTAATTAAGATGAGCTATCAAAGTCAGCTCATACTCGACAGAATGAGCTGACTTGGACACCTCGTTTTAACTGAACCAATAGTTTGGTCTATAATATTGATCCAAATGTGACTAAAACAATAAGTAGGTCAACTAAAATTTGAATTTTTCAGATCGAGTCATACGATCAATTCATTTTTTAACACCGCTAAGTTGATCTAGTTTTAATTGATTATAACTATATTATCTCTTATAATTAATAATTCTAGATCTTTTGCAGTATCTCTCCAATCTCAAGCATAGCAATTGGTGCAGCCATCTGTGCTCTCTCTTAGGAGCATTTGCATGCACGCAACTCAATTCAAATGTAATTACATATCTAACCCACAAACTTTATTTTTTTGCATTAATCTTATTCAAATCTTTCATATCACATAAAAAACACCATCTCATGCATAGTTTAAAGTGATATATGCAAAAACTAAACTTTAGTTGTTAGAAATGTAAATACATAGATACTGAGCGGTAAATATGTAAATCTTTCCT
This sequence comes from Phalaenopsis aphrodite, assembly GCA_003013225.1. NCBI lineage: Eukaryota > Viridiplantae > Streptophyta > Magnoliopsida > Asparagales > Orchidaceae > Phalaenopsis > Phalaenopsis aphrodite. The sequence continues at coordinate 993,566 of NEWO01000058.1, read as the reverse complement.
TGTCTTATTCATTAACAGGCGATGAAGACCATGCAATAGAAATTGAATTAAAACTTGGGATATCTGAAAGAATCAAGAAAGGAAATGCGACCATATTCATCTATAGACACATCTTAAGTTGATATTTCAACCATATCAATCACATTGTTTTCTCCAATTTAATTCTCTAATTTTGTTTGTGCTGACTCATTATTTGTTTGGGGCAGTATTCGTGTCAGATCCAGTGACAAAACACAACTTTCAATTTAACTTTTTTAAAAAACAAGCAAACAAAACAGGAAGAATTTTTCCCAAACGCACTCTCAATCTATAAATAACTTTCTCAAATAATTTTATGGTATAGGACTAAGGAAGACAAGTGATCATGGAAATAGAACCCCGAAGTCACCAAGAAGAAGTTATTCCCTGCAACAACAACTTTATTGTTATGGAAAGTAATAGAAAGCATGAAATGAAGAGAGCCGCCCTCCTCTTTATCAACATCTTCTTCATCTTCATCGGCGGCATTGGTGGTCCGCTCTTGATTCGTGCTTACTTTCGACATGGCGGGAATTGCAGGTGGTTCTCAGGTTTTCTTCAAACGGCCGGCTTTCCTTTTCTCATAGTCCCCATGTTGTTCTCCTTTTTTCGTCGTCGTCCAAGACGAAGCAAGGGCCTTTTCTTGCTCACTCCTTCTCTTCTTCTCTATTGCATCGTTCTTGGCCTCCTTACAGGTAAGGATGGGGGCAGTTGTGTAACTAAGTATAATGTTAGGGGCAATTACACACAAACTAGTTCAATAGTTCAAAAAAATCACATTGGTTCTTAATTTGCAAATATCAATGTTTTGAGTGGTTTGCATCTAATTATCCCTTACTTTTCAAATTAGTTCTTTGCATATTAAAGATTTGTTTGGATTTTTTTTGGGGGCAATTTTTGTTGCTTTTATAAAAAGAATATTTGGAGTGATCAGTGGATTAAAACTAGAGTATGAGTTTTTTCTTAAGAAATAAATTCTATAAAACCAATGACATATTTCCTAAAATTTTATTTTTTTTAAAACAATTCTATAAATACTTTTATGAAATACATATACCGTACCCAAAAATTTCATAGCACGTAGTTCATGCTACTAATTCTTTGTTATCACATAAAAAATTACACTTTTTCATAATATTTTAAAAAAAATAAAATACATCTTCTCATAATATGATATTTATGTAAAATTAAAAGGAAATTTACATGCAGATCATACAATCCTTACGTAATTACATATCTAACACCTAAACTTCTATATTTACATTTATAACACCTTGGCATCATAAACCCATGCATCAAAAGCTGTATTTCAATTAAAAAATCAAGCAAAAATAATATTTTTGATGTGATGATGAGATTTGAGCATTATGCATGAAAATATAAAAACTCATTTGTTAGAAATAAGTCCATATGAATTGAGGGGTATGTTTGCAAATCCTTCTTTAAAATAAAATAACTATAATTTTTTTTTTTTAAGAACTTTCCCCCAAATGTATATAGTCTAAAATAGTGCTTAGCTGCCACTCAGAAATTTTGATTTAAATGAATGTTAAATTTAATTTTTAATTTTTTAATTTTTTATCTCTTGCTAAATTTAAATTAAATTCATGATTAAATCCTGTTAATAGTCCAAAAGCATTATTATGAAAATTTCTCGAACGCAGGTGTGGACGACTTCCTCTACTCTTACGGCCTCTCCTTCCTTCCCCTCTCCACCGCCACCCTCCTCATGTCAACCCAGCTCGGCTTCACCGTCATCTTCAGCTTATTCATCGTGAAGCAAAAACTGAACGCATTTACAGTAAACGCGGTGGTGCTGCTAACGTTTGGCATTGTGATTCTGGGCGTGCGTGCCAATAATGATCTGCTGAACGGGGAAGCCAAGCAGAGGTACTATCTAGGGTTTATAATGACGCTCGGGGCTGCCATTATATACAGCATGGTGCTGCCACTCGTGGAACTTATCTATATCCGCACGAAGCAGGAGATGTCTCATGAACTTGTTATTGAGATGCAGTTTTTCATGGGGCTTTTCGCATCCATTTTCTGTGCGTTTGGGATGGCTTTCAACAAGGATTTTCAGGTAAGCATTGTCTTTTGTATTTATATATTTAACACTCTTTAAGTTTGATATTTACACTTAAAACACATTGGTATCATAAATATGTGATTGTGACATTATTACTGATGCTATGCTAGAGTTTAGTGTGCTATGCATGTAATCATGAATATATAGATGTTAGATATGATTAATACATGAGAATTGTATGTTATATGTAAAAATTAGATAATTATAATTTATTAATGTTAGGCGTCTGCGAAGTGCAGGCGATCTCAAGGGAGAGCGAGCTGTATGGGCTTGGCAAGGCAGAGTACTACTTGGTGGTCTTGTTCACCACTGTTACGGGTCAGTTCTTCTTCTTAGGCACGGTGGGAACCATTAAGTACTCTTCAGCTTTACTTTGTGGCGTTATTATTGCGGCCTGTATCCCCATTACAGAAGTTTTTGCGCTCATCTTCTTCCATGAGAAATTTGATGGAGTGAAAGGAGTTGCCCTAGCTCTTTCTCTTTGGGGCACTGCTTTCTACTTTTATGGTGAGTATAAAGAACACAATAAGAGCAATGTGTATGTAATGGAGTCTCAACATCTTCCTCTTTAATCTGTCTCAAGTTTCTCGGACGACTTTTGTAAAAAATGTGAATTGAAGGAGAGAATAATAAATGAAATGTGAATTCTGATTTTGCAATTCTAAAGGTCTGAGGTTGGCAATTGCCCTCCTTCGAATTTGACAGCATTTTTTATTAATATAAAATCTTTTTTTTTTTTAAGTCATGCATACACGTAAATGTTATAGGCATTCAAAATAAAACCTTGATATTTGAAATATTTTTTTTTATTTGATTTAAAAGTAACTGAAAAAAAAGAAATTGAAATTGAATAAATAAATAATTGAGAATTCATTGGTTTCTATGTATTCGCTATTTAGTGGGGGGACTATAGACACATCAAAAAATTAAAATATATTTACAAATCCAACATTTAATTCAATCTTATTAATATTTTAGTATTTGATTTTTATTTTTATTTTTTGTTGAAAAGATGTATTTTATTTTAGATAACTTAATATTAGTGATAGTTTTGATGTAATTTACATGATAGATCATAATATTTATAAATATTATGATTTACATTTTGGATTTGTAAATAAGAATTTAGTTAGTTGTTTATTTTGTATGTTTTGGTTCAATCAAGTTCGATGTAGGTGCTTATTAAGCCAATTTAAACTGAACCACATGTTGGTTCTCAGTCGAACCAATAGGTTTGGTATGTATTATTAGTAGAATTCAAATTGGTTGGTTGAAGTGGAGGAATGCTTGGGGTCTATTTTGTGATAGAAAAATACAATTTAGACTAAAAGGAAAATTTTATAAGATGGTGGTGAGACCTGCAATGTTCTATGGTGTAGAATGTTGGACTTTAGAAGAGAAACATAAAACAAAGTTAAGTGTTGTTGAGATGAGAATGTTTGATGGATGAGTGGCTTGACACTTAAAGATAAAATGTGAAATAAACATATTCGTGATAGGTTTGGTGTAGCTCCAATGGAGGACAAAATTAGAGAGAGTCGTCTTAGACGGTTTGGTTGCATTAAACGTTCCAGTTAGGAGAGCAGATGTTTTAGATTCGACCTATGTCAAGAAAAGTATAGGTAGACCTAGAAGAATTGGGCTTATTGTATAAAAAAATGATCTTAATTTATTAGAATTAAATGAAAATACGACACTCAATAAAACGTAATTGAAAAAAATGATTCATGGAGCCAGTCCCACGTAGTGGGATAAAGGCTTATTGTTGTGTGTGTGTATGAGCCTATATATATATATATATATATATATATATATATATATATATATATATATATATATATATATATATATATATATATATATATATANATATATATATATATATATATATATATATATATATATATATATATATATATATATATATATATATATATATATATATATATATATATAATTTTATCATTGAGAATACATTTTTTCTTAACAAAAATTAGTCTTGTTTCTCGAAAAAAGCAATTAAGAATGATACCACAATTTTTTATGTATTTATATATCTAATATTTGACTTTAGTATATATTTCTATAACAAATTAATGTTGCAATCATATTAAAATATAAATATGCGTAGGTGCATTTCAATCAAGAAAATTACTAAGTGTGACTTCTTATCTGACCCGAACAACCACGGTTCGGCGCGGCTTATGCAGCCCCGTAAAATTTGAAAAAAAGCCCATGGGCCAATTAAACGAAAGCCTAACAAATTAAGTGAATTGGTTATTTTTACAAAAAAAATAAATCATAAAGGGATTGACTATTTGTAGAAAATATTACTCATTCCATTGCAGTGTAAGCAGCTGCGTGAAAAAGGCTTCATTTGGTGAGGCAGCATTTCTAGAAATTATTTTTCAAGAACAGCAATCTTTCGTTGTTTTAAATCACGTATCATCTTCTCCATTTTATGAACGTGATTTTTAAAGGAGTATAACTAAATAATTGTCATGCCATGACTAATTTATTGAGTAATATTGTCATAATACATTAAAAAATTTTAAGATGCATTTTTTTATATAAAAAAGGTCATGCATTTAGATATATTCCTCAATTTTAGATTAAAAAATTGTATGTATATATATATATATATATATATATATATATATATATATATATATACATACATACATACATTCAGACATACATACATACATACATACATATGTAGCACTTAAATTTTCATTTCAATATTACTGCTATTAATCTTTTAAAAGTGAAAGGACCCTTTCATGAATAGGTTTAGACATCAAAATATAGATGTTAAATATGTAAATACATAAAAATTATGAGGGATGTTAGGTATTGTTGTAATTATTGTAACTATATTTTAATCAATTTAAATTAAATTGAATTACATTAATTCAAATTTAAAAAAAAAAAGTAAAGATAAAAAAGCACAGGCAACAAAAATAAGTGGAAAAAGCATCTGATTCTGCTGAATTGCGCATCACAACATTTTTGACAATATTCCCCACTCAATTCACAAAGAATCTCATTAATCATTTAATTACAGGGAATAAAAATAATTCTACAATTTGTAAAAGAAAAATTCAATGTAAATTTAGAATTTTGGATGTTTAGCATATTACATCGAAAGCTTAAGGGTCCGTTTAGGGCAGCTTGTGTGTTTTAGGATAAGCTGTTTATCCTGAAACGCGGCCCGCGAGCCGGCCGCAGGAGTCGACACGCGGCCTGCGTTTAGTGTAAAAACCCAAACACAGTTTCGGATAAGCTGACTAAACACGCGAACCAAACGGTACGACGACGTTTTGAAAATGCCGTCCGCACTTATAAGCTGCCCCAAACGGACCCTAAGAGTGATTTGAATATGTTTTATAGATTGGGGAGGAGGGTAACCTAACCCACTACCTTTATGCCCAACAATGTATTTATGAGATGAGCCTTTTCCCGGCGAAATTTCATTGCATAAAGCCAAAATATGATATTAATGTGATGGCACAATTGAATCACTCATTGCCTCTTAATTTGGAATTATGCTCTTTAAATATGACAGCATATTTATTTATTTTTACTTTAATTTCAACACTAATAATTACACTGAAGTGACGTATAGAGTAAGAGAACAAATAATTCCTCATAATATGCGGATAAATAGGGTTCGTGCATATGCCCTTGTTCCCTATTTTCGTGTTTTTGCATAAGATTATAAATTAATGGAAAATTAATGTCTTAAAATGTCATTAATTTAATTCACATTTAATATTAATTTTGTTATGGTATGGACCTCAGGAGGTTAATAGTAGAAAACGAGAGTTAATATGCCTTCGTTTATTATAAATTATATTATAAATTATAATATCACATTTAATATTAATACAACTTGATTATAAATTAATGGTATGGACCTCAGGAGGTTAATATTCTTCTCGTGGATAAAACGAGAAAAAAAACCCAGGAAAAACTTGAATTATGGAGGTCTATGTTGGAGTCTAAAGGCCTTCGTTTAAGTAGAACTAAAACTGAATACATGTAATGTAATTTTAATAGTAATAGCTCTAGTGACAGAAGTGTGATTTTGGGTGATCAAATTATTAAAAGGTGTGAACGATTTAGATATCTTGGGTCCGTTGTCCAAAGCGATGGTGATATAGATGGGGATGTTAATAGTAGAATTCAAGTTGGTTGGTTGAAGCGGAGGAATGCTTCGGGCCTTTTGTGTGATAGAAAAGTACCGCTTAGACTGAAAGGAAAATTTTATAAGACGGTGGTGAGACCTGCAATGCTCTATGGCGCTGAATGTTGGCCTTTAAAAGAGAAGCATAATAATAAGTTAAGTGTTGCCGAGATGAGAATGATTAGGTGGATGAGTGGCTTTACACTTAGAGACAAAATGCGGAAAGAATATATTCGTGATAGGGTTGGTGTAGCTCCTGTGACAGACAAAATTAGAGAAAGTCGTCTTAGATGGTTTGGTCATATTAAACGTCGACCATTAGATGATCCTATTAGGAGAGTAGATGTTTTAGATTCGACTTGTGTTAAGAAAGGCAGAGGTAGACCTAGGAAGACTTGGGCTTATTGTATTAAAAATGGTCTTAATTTATTAGAACTAAATGAAAATATGACATTAAATAGGACACAATGGAGAAAAAGGATTCATGTGGCCGACCCCACGTAGTGGGATTAAGGCTTTGTTGTTGTTGTTGTTGTTGTATGGACCTCAGGAGGTATCTCTATTTTCTGTAACTTCTTTTCTGAATATTGAAAGGAACTCGTCGCTCTGCTCCCGAGGACGTTGGCATCTTTGCCGAACCTCGTTAAATCTCTGTATTCTTCTGGATTTGTGTCGATTCTTTTTTTTTTTTTCCTAATTTCTCAACAAATTTTATGATGTATTTTTTTTCCCTAAGAGGAGAGAGTAGAGGGTCGTTGATTGATTCTCTCCCTCTAGTTTTAGGATGAATAGGTTTAGAGATTTTTAATGGCATGTTATTATCATATAAATATGCTACGCAATTGTTTAGCATTATAATAATGTTTATTTATATAATATTTTAACTTATAATTATTTTGGATTATAAATAAAAATTTAATAAAATTAGATGCTAAAAAAACAAAAATTTGAATGTTATAATAATCAATTATGTCCCACGAAAATCTTAATTCAATGAATTTGTGCAAATGGACTTTAGAAAAACTCGTGTAGAACTCTGATTTCTACAAACATACAGTCAAACTGGCCGAATCTACAAGAAGAATTCATTGTTACCAAAATTAGTCCAATTCAAGTCCAACCAAGCTTAGATCAAGTTATTAAAAATTTCTTAGAAGTTTTTCAAACATATTTAGAAAGTCAAACGAATGTATAATCTAGTTAGCCTATAATTGAATCGAGCGTTTCGACAAGACGAATCCAATGAGCTCAATATTCTTCAATTTAGACATCGTTCAAGAACAAAATGTCCATTAAACATCGTCTAATTGAAGGAATCATTTCGGACAGTTTGATCAAAGTTGTTCATATTTTTGCATTCACTACACCAGAACATTATAAATAGAGTTTCACCCCTCTCAAGAGGGGAGGTTAGATCGTTGAGAGAGAACTTAAAGCTTTTAGAATAAGCTGAATACCAGCATCACTTTTGTCATTTCCAATCGTTCTCGACCATCGCCGACCACCACCGATTGTGCTCAATCACTGCCAACCACCATTGATCGCTGTCAACAACTATCTACGGCCGTTGAGCTCTACCGTCGCATTCAACCACCACCGATCGTCGTCAACAGCTGACCACCGTCGATCACCACCGACCGGAAGCAGTCAGTCGGCATTATAACTTTAAAAACATAATAATTCTTTCACATTTGTGGGACACATGTTATATGTAATCATCAACCTATACTGAATTTTTACGTCTGGGTGAGGCCCCGTTGTTTTTTCTCTTTACAAATTTTCCCGGTAAAAACATCTTGTATCATTACTGATTGTTTTCTTTTATCTAAGTGTAGGGTGAATTCTAGTGCAACGTTAAGACGATGATCGATTACTTCACCACCATGAATTTCCTAGCAAGCATTAATTCTCATAATATTTTAATCATGAAATTACAGATGCAGTGGTCCTAATCCCAATCATGTTCTTGAAGTCAAATAAAATTGTAATTTTTTTGAGAAAACTTTTTACCGAGCGCTTAGAGATGTAAATTATTTTCTTAAAATCGTACATTCAAATCACATATTTTTGATACATAAATACATAGGAACTGAATGGTATTTATATAAATTTCCATTAAACAAATTTACCCTCCTCAAATTCAGCATAAATTCTTTGACCTGCACCTCTGAAAATCTCTTAAAAGCGCATTTAATTAACACCAGCAACGATCCGCATCTCTGCCAAACTTCCTCCAACCCCCCTCCCCACTCTCTCTCTCTCTGTTATGCTAGGTCTCATCACAAATCCATGGCTTCCAATCTCTCCAGCAGCATCCATGACATATCCTTCTCAAGCTCTTCTACTCCATCTTCTTCAACCTCGAGCTCCAGCCTGATGAGCCATGGCAGAGCAATAGATCGCTATTCCCCTCATCTCAGAGACCCACTGAGAGAAAAATACTTGCCCAGATTACATTCCAGAGCCAAACCCTGCAACCAAAAGAGCAGAAAGAGTAAAGAGAAATCTCCTCAAATAATAAGCCCTGCAACTTCTTCTCGCTATCTGCTGAATGATGTGTCAGTAGCCATTGATGATATCTCTGAAGCAGAAATCCTTCCTCCTATGATTTCAGTGGATGAATATCGGTTTGAGTATTCGAAGGGAGATGATTTTATTGTGGTGGAATCACTTTCTTCTGAATCTTCTCCCGTGAGGCAAAGTGAACAGGTTTGATTTTTCTTTTTTTTTCTTTTTTTTGTAATTTTCTTTATAATTTAATGTTTCTTATTTTATTTTATTTTCAGGTTGTGGTGTTGAAGGTGTCTCTGCACTGCAAGGGCTGTGAAGGGAAGGTTAGAAAACACATATCCAAAATGAAAGGTTCTGATTCAAATCCTGATCCTATTTTTTTTTCTTATTTGACGAGAATTTTTATGTATTTACACATCTAAACAGCATAAGTTTAATATTTACCATGATAATACCAATTTGGTGTCATATACCAATACATAAAAATGTGTATTTCACTTTTAAAAAGTTAATTTGATAGTACTTTCTTATGTATTGTAATGATTTCGAGTATTATATATGTAAATAATAAAGTGAGTAAAGTGTCAAAATAGTTTTAAATAGTCCTGATTATTTTAAAATTAAGCTATAATTGTCCTCCATAGTGACTATTTCAGCCATAATTTAAAGAGTGTGGGAATTATTTTGACACTTATATAAACTCTAAGGCTAAAACGACCCCATATAAATAATCAGACTATCCTATCACTTCACTCATAATAAAGTTTGGGCCTTAGATATGTAAATACATAAGAATTCTGTGACATTTATGATGCCCATCCAAATATCATTTGCCATGAAAATAGGCTGAGAGAAAAAAAGAAAGCATAATGTACAAATCTCTTAATAACTTAATTTTAGTTTAATGAGAATTATACATATATATATATATATATGATTGCCTAATTAATTTTTATATTATACTCATTTTAAAATAAATCATAATTAAGTTTTGTCTTAGAATATTTTTACAATGATTATTTTCTAATCGTCAACAACATGGTTTTTTTTTTTTTCACACACGCATAAACGCACTCACCCTCTTGGCCGAAAGGCTAAGCTCTCAATTCTCAAACACTAGGACAAGATGACTGGACGATTATGTCTTAATCAAACCACAGACTAAGGGACTCTATAGGCGGCTATTGGTTTTAATAAAGAATCTACTTGAATTATTGTAAGAAATAATATTATTTTTGAAAAGTAATTATAAGCATTATAAATATTAAATTAAATAATAATTTTTTATTACTATTATACTCAAATAAACTTTGTTGGAAAACTAATAGCATCATAAAATATAAAAATTAAAAAAAAATATATATATAATGATAATCTGAAATTTAAGGAAATAGAAATTTGGATAATATAAAAACCTATACTTATTTCCTTTAATATTTGTTTTTTTAATTTATTAATTCTTTTATCAGGAGTTACATCATTTACCACTGACCTTGCAACAAAGAAAGTGACAGTAGTTGGGGATCTAACGCCTCTCAGTGTGCTCAACAGCATTTCGAAGGTTAAGAAAGCTCAGTTCTGGTCATCTCCTTAACTGCTCACATTAATTTATTGGTTATATATATATATATATATATATATATATATATATATATATATATATATATATATATATATATATATATATATATATATATAAAAGGATATTTTAATTAGAATAAATTGTTGTTTTAAATATTGTGAAGGATTATGATAAAATGTATATTTCGTTGTTGCTTTCTAAGAAGCGTGGTGGTTGTGAGGAAAATGAAGCCTAATTTTTTAGAAAGAAAAACATGTCTATTCTGCTGTTGCTTTCTAAGAAGTTGATTTCTCCACAATAGCTGTGCAACTGCTCTTTCAAAAAGCTTAACTTCTCCATAAATGAATAATTAAATAAATATTTATTATGTATATGAGCAATCTTATATTACATGCATACTACGAGAAGTAAACATTACAATATAATAAGGGGAAAGAATTAGTTGAAGTCGAATGCTAAATGATCATGGATTTTATTAAGTTTTATTTGTCTTAATGATACCACTTCAATTAAAAAAAAAAGACAGTCTGCACATCAAAAACATAACTCCCTTGGCCTATCAGACCATTTTTGGGATCTCATGGATTTCACAGTCGACTTATTATGAGATAAATTTTGAATGATACATAATATTATGTGATAAAAATAAAAACTTTTATTAAATAAAATCTTGCTAGTAGATGTTTTATAGGTAGTACTAATTAGTTATAATGTTTCTAGGCAAATTTTATGAATGGATGATATATCAAATTAAAAATTAATTCCCTTTTGATGCACCCATCCAACACACACACACACACACACACACACACACACACACACACGTTATATTCTATACCCTCAAGCAAATAAAAATTTTAAAAGAAAATTTAAGAAGTGTTGACTCAAGACAAAAATAAGGAGAAGATATTTGAAAATGAATTTTAGAAGAGCAACGAAAATTAGAAAATTCATTAGCAAATGAGAAAAGTAAACAAAGTGTAAGTTCAACAACTCGACTTGCAATCCTCTGGGCTTAGCTAAATGTTAAGCGGACAAAAGCCCAATTTTAGAAGTTTAGAAAGAAAAAGTTCCTGGCTGAAGTTGTTTATTTATTCTTCATTTCTGAAGTTCAATTGCTAAATTGCAGTTTTTGGTAAAATTTAAGAGATGATGAGCTAGATCAAAAGCACTACAAGGGTGCCGCGTGTCCTTTGTTGTGCTAGATCCGAATCATAATTTTTATTAGGAGCTCATAAAATAAGAAAACATAAGATTTGACGTTTGAAAACATTAGAACGGAACAAAAATATGAGCAATGTCACACTCAAAAATTTAAATTGAATAAAATGAGAAGAATTACACAAATTATACTCAAGCCTCATCAAACTTTGAAACACTTCATGACATTTTTTTTTCTCATTTGCACAGGAGAAAAATCGAAATTCAAGACATCTAATCTACTAAGACAAAGCAATAAGAAATTTCCAAAAAATAGTTATAGGTGTTGAACTGCAACAATATTGCGTTTTAACGCTTCAATGGGTGATGGGGTGTTGCAGTGTCACGTTTTCGGATGCTGAAACTGGAATAGGCAATGCAGT
>NEWO01000058.1:968800-980179 GCA_003013225.1 Phalaenopsis aphrodite | reverse complement strand
ATTATATATATTTTTTCTTTATGTAAGTATTCATGCATAATGTTGAATCCAAATGTGTTTGGAAAACAAATCAAAGGAATGAAACATTTTACTAGAAAGTGGCGAGAGAGAAAGAAAGCAATAAAAAGTGGGTGTTTTATTTATGACATGAACCCATATTTATAGGCATAGGTCCAAATATTAAAAAAGTACATATTAAGCCCTCATTATTAACTTTTTAGGAGGATCTTTTGGTAACTACTGAATTATTCGCATATAATAAGATCAAGGGTAGATCCGACTGATGAGGGTTGTTGATTGTCTGATAAACTTGAGCTTGATCGACACCTAGTCCAAAAAATGCCCCCATCGATCGTTCATAATGCAAACTTTCGCCCTGCAGGAGCTTCTCCTGCCGCTTTCTGTCGATCATTCAAAAAAGGCACTTGTGTCGCCAACATTCATCTAAAACGATCGTTGAAGGCTATGTTCGATCGTCTGCATTTACTTCCTGAGCCATTCATTTGTTTCCAGATTTGTGTCGACATAATTTTATATGTACATAATTAGTTCTTCAATTCTCTTGCTCTCGGAAATTATACAGCACCTGAAGATAAAAATAATGTAATTTTAACGTGAAATAATTAAATAACATTATCGCGCAATAATGGATTTTTATGGATTTTCATGTCAGTTCCATTATAAATAGGTTTTGGGGCGAGGGAGTTTGCACCGTTTCTGTGCCTTCTGGCTCCTTTCTCTCACGTCCTTCTCTTCTAGTGTTTTTTTTGCAATGTGTGGCAAACAAGGTTGTCGCCTTTCTGATAAGAGTGTCCTCAAAGTCATGAGTGATATGCGGGAGCAGGTCCATAACTTGTACGTGAAACGTAAGCCAGCGGGTAAGGTATCCGCGGAAGGGGTGAGTAGGAAGAGAGTTGTGCCCAAGCAAGGAGTCGGCAATCATGAGAGCCAACCTGGTTCTTCTAGTTTCCTTTCGGCTCACCCCAAGAGAGGGTTGCAGGACATGCTAGGGGTCTTCCTGACGATCATCCTACGGGGAACTCGTCGAGGGTGATTGATCGTGATGCGGGAGAGAGAACGTTCACACAAGTAGTTGCGGGGGTTGTAGTTCCCCATAGGTTACCTTAAGAGGCAGTAGTTGAGGCCGAGACATTGCTTCGATTGGCTAGGATCGATCTTTCTTTTGAAGATGGAGGACAAGGGAAAGCTCGAGATGACATTTTTTTCTCACACCACATTTGAATGGGGGTGGATACTTGGTATGTAGCTTAAGTAACTTTTTGCATTTCTCTTTTCAGCAACTGAAGTCTTGATCATCAATTATGTATCGGTAGATATTGACATTGGTCTTGATGATGATGCGATGGTTGTGGATCAGGGCGCGGTCGAGAAAGTAAATAAGGGGCAGGCTGTTGCGCGGATATGGTAGAATTGAGAGAATGCATCTTCCCACGCTTGTTCTTTGGAAGAAGCCCATGTTTAATTAAATGAAGATTAATGTTGATGGAAGCTACTCTAATACTATCACTTGTATTTGGGGCATATGTAGGGATCATAATGGGAAAACAATTCTACTATTTTCTGGACGATATTTCAACACGTGGGTTATACTTAGTAATCACACAGTCAACTCAAATGAGTTTAAAAAATCGATCGGATTGGTCCGACCTTTCTATGAATCTAGTGTCAGGATCTTTAATTATTTTTAGGGCTCAACCATATTGATTTGTTGAGAGAATGTATTCTCGGATTGTTAGGGTACCTCAATACACTCAGAAAAATGTTGATCAATCAGTTTCAATCTAACACTATCAAAATACTCAGAGTCGCTTTCTCTTTCCAAAGCTAGGGCATTTTTTGTCGTTGGGCACCAAACCTTTTTCTCAAGTTTGCTTATCCCTTTCCCAACTCAATATGTCTCAAATGATATCTAATATTTTATCTTTCAACTCCTGGATGTGTTATGACTTATTAGGTGTATTTTATGCTCGCAGTGTCATTAAGATGGGTTTCTTCTTCACTGACTACTTTTTTTCTTATTTGTGACATGCTTTGCGCTCATCATACCTTTTAGAATGTTAATCTTGATTTATTTGTAAATCACACATGAGGAATGTAGTGCAAGTAGAGAGAGAGAGAGAGAGAGAGAGAGAGAGAGAGAGAGAGGAGCTAATAGTAAAGAGCTTCACTGTATCCTGATCAATCATGCTAATCCTCCTCTATTCCTAAAATGATTCCCCTATTTAAAGGGGAGCTGATATAATGTGATGATATTACATTTTGCCCCATTTTTTAAATAGGTCAACAGTATAAATTATCTCCATACAACATAGCAACATTAAATTATCAATCTATCATTACAAATTTTCAGACAGTCGATATTATTATTATTATTACTTTAGATTTTTTACTTTGTTTTTTAAAAAATTTACATGCATGATGAATTGTGATCCATTATTCTCCCCTGATAATGGAACTCGTCATTAAGCTTTTTTGGGGAAAGTTTCTCCCACCAAGTCATCTAAATTATTTGATAATTCCTTTTAGAGTCATCCATAGTTGACTTTATTTTATGAACAATTTTCCTTGTATGATATCAATTGTACTATATATGTACTCAAAAAATCCCACACATAACCATAAAATGTAACAAAACAATTTATGAAACACTCAGCAAATCTAAGATTAACCTCCTAATGTCTTCGAGTACAGAATAATCAACTATTTCTACAGAAAAAAATAGAAGCTACATACATTCCAATAAGCACCAAATAATTAACATGGATTGATGAAATAATAATTAAGAATAATTCACACTTCATTAAGCACTCTCTGAGACTACAGAAAGAGGAAGAAGCTGAGACTCCTTTGCAACAGCTTTGCTCTTCCTGTATCCTTTATACTCTCCGTAGAAGTAGGAAGCAGTGCCCCAGAGAGAGAGAGCTAGGGCAACTCCTTTCTCTCCATCAAAGTTCTCATGGAAGAAGAAGATCGCCAGAACCTCTGTAATGGGTATGCAGGCGGCGATAATAACGCCGCTGAGTAAAGCTGACGAGTATTTTACAGTTCCCACAGTGCCGACGAAGAAGAACTGTCCTGTAATGGTGGTGAAGAAAACAACCAGGTAGTATTCTGCCTCACCAAGCCCATAATGCTTGCCTTCTCTTGGTATCGCCTGCAATTTTTTATTAAGAATGAGTTTTGTTTTGGAAATAACAAAAATATTGATTGCTCTATTAAGTGTTAATTAATAGTTTTGCAAAAATAGGAGCATTTTGCATACACACCACACAAATGTTATATATTGTGTATCTAACACCTAATTTTAAAATTGAACTCTAATAATCCTTCATCAAGATTATTTCAACGCCAACTTAAAAATTCATCTGCCTGCACTTTTATAAACTCTATGATTAAAATAACCTAGTGTAAATAATGGGGAACTATTTTGGCACTTTACTCTCAAGTATTGAGTGGTATGTAACTAAATCTTCCTTAAAAATGGGGCTTTTCAATGCATATTATATTACCATCCATATCCTATGCATTTTCATACCTAAACGGAAAATTTAATTCTTACATTTGTATTACCCTCATTTTTCACGTCACATAAAAAATTTAAAATATCAATGCTTTAAATTTTAAATAATAAAATAAATATTTTGATGCATAAATGAGGTGATATATGTAATAATTAAAATTTTGCTGTAAGATATTAAAATACATAAAGATTAAAAGGTATGTTTGCAAATCTTCAAATAAACAAAAAAGGAAAAAAAAAAACTCACTTGAAAATCATTGTTGACCACCATCCCAACGGCACAAACGAGCGTCGCAAAAAAGCCAATAACAAATTGCATCTCCATAACGAGCGCGTAAGTGACCACCTGCTTCGCCCGCTTGTACATAAGCTCTACGAGCGGCAACACCATGCTGTATATAATGGCCGCCGAGAGTGTTACCGCAAACCCCAGATAGTAGTCGGACTTCGATTCTCCGTTCGGCCGATCCCCATTCGCGTGCACGCCGAGCACCACCGCACCAAACGTCAGCAGCACCACCGCATTTACTGTGAAAGAACTGAACTTCTGCTTCACGATGAAGAAGGCGAAGATGGCGGTGAAGCCGAGCTGCATTGAGATGAGGAGGGAGGCCGTGGAGACCGGAAGGAAGGCGAGGCCGAAGGAGTAGAGATAGTCCACGATGCCTGCGTCATTCAGTCAAAATTTTTATTATTCATTTCAAGATTTTGAAAGAAGCTTTTTGGGGCTGTTCTGCTTCTGGATGTTAATTTGTTGGAAAGAAATTTGGAAAATTTGCATATATACCTAGCACACAATTTCTTATATATTTACATATCTCACTCCTAATTAAACTTTCATATTTACATACATCCCATTTAATTTGGTGCTTTAAATTTCGGAAATTTACATACAGGGCACCTAATTCTTATGCATTTATCTATCTCGCACCCAAACTCTCATTTTTACAACTTTATCAAACATAAATGTGATCATTAAGATCTAAAAATTGAACTTCTATGCGTACCTGTGAGGAGGCCAATAATGGCGCAACAGAGGAGGAGTTTGGGCGTGAGCAAAAAGAGGCGAGAATGAGCTCGGCGACGGCGGAGGAAGGAGAAGAGCATGGGGATAACGAGGAAGGGGAAACCGGCTGTTTGAAGGAAGCCGGAGAACCACTTCCGATTGCCTCCATGGAGGAAATAGGCTCGGAGTATGAGGGGGCTGCCGGTGGCGCCGACGAGGAGCAGGAGAATGTTAACCGCGAGGAGGACGAGTCTCTTCATTTTGGGTGTTCCGAGGTTTTTCATATCAACACTGTTCTTGTTGGGTTGGAGGATTTCTTCATGATTTTTGTTCTCTATTTCCATTTCTCTCTTCGGTCACTTGTGATTTAGGTGCTCTGTATTGCTTGTTTGATTATTTGAGATGCTGGGGGGCTATTTATAATTTGATTTTTTTTCCCAGAGATTTAAGGTTTAGCTGGCTGGTGAAAGTTTAAGAATTTTGTAGTTTCTGACATTCTGTTCACTAATCTTTTAAAAAGTAATTAGTAATTAGTTTAAATATTAAAATATGTGGGTCAAATTTGACAAATCAATCTTCTTAGTTGAGTTGAAGAGAGTGTATTTTCAAATCTTGCTTATTGTTTCAGTGAACAACATGTACACATAATGACGACGATTCGATTTTTTAATCGTCCATTTTATGTGATTGAATCATTATTATAATCGTGTGGACATGCAGACACCGGATGAAATAATTTCACCCGTTAACACTTATTTCCTTTATAACATAATTAAGAAGAGAGAGACCTTTTAAAAAAAAATTCAAATAAATTAAAAAAAATGTTGGGATGATATGTAAATATTTATTATTATTAAAAAATTGATGAAAGTATTTTGTATAATGCATAATAAATCATGGATGGAGAGATGAGTTGGTCATGCACGTCAACCCTAAGATTAAATGATTAAGACAGGCAGTAATTATTTATATATTCCTCTAATTAGGAGTGTTTTGATCCTTCAGTTAATCGAAGGATAATCAAGATGGGGAACCCTTCAAAAATCAGCAATCTAATTAAATAAAATTATTATTATTATTATTATTATTTAAATGAAGCAGCTCGCCGTGCGGAGGATATTAATGAGAATTGAGGAGCATTAACCTAATTTCCTTGTTCGACTAATTCCTCGACGTATTGAATTTATTGGGCAATTTGTATACATGCCACACAATTCTTGTGTATTGCATGTCTAACCCCTAACGCTTCATCCTTATACTTAAAAGACATTGTTGTCATAAATGTAAAAAATTGTGCACGAAGGGGTGCATTTCACTGTTAAAAAGATTAAAATGATGATTTTTTTTTTTTTAATGTAATGTTGAGGCTTTGAATGACATGTATGTAAATATGAATGTGTGGGTGTTAGTTATGTGAATACATAAGAATTGTATGGTGTGTCGGTAAATTTTCCATCCATTAATCAATGAACATTGACTATTTTTTTGGGTTTCTTCTTTGAGTTTTCTTAGTTCCATGTGGGATCGATAACCAGACGCAAAACCGGTACTATTGATACGTTACGCAAAATTGCATGAGCAATCTATGATTCGTAGCATGTGACGCTTGTCATTTCAGTCCTATTGCATTTATATATTTTCAGAACAAAGTGAGTTGATAATACCTATTAATAGGGGTACATCTTATATATGTAAGTTATGATCATAATAGATTTGTACATTTTTTTTGGAATTATTCGAAAATCATGATCATATGTATAAATATTTTGAAAACGAAAGTTGTGGTGTACATAGAACAAACGTGATGATGATGACATTTAGCTTTATTTTTATCCTATCATTGATGACATAAAGGTGCTGCATAATTAAGAAGATAAAATAAATTTTGTTTTCAAATAAATCTTTGGCTAAACATATGTTATGTACTTCAATTGGTATAATTTATTATCTCATATATGCTATTTTAGGTTGGGTCGTGAAATGAATAATGCCACTACTAATAGCCTATCCAATTGCTAATCTACATCATCTATGGGTGAAAAGAAGAGTAGATATGGGGCTGAATTTTTAAGGAACCAAAATTTTGAACTAATCACTACATGTAAGCAAATTAGCTCGAGATCTAGCTCATCAAAGCCAATATTTGAGTAGTCATAACTTTCTGATGCAAGTAAAATTATTGGCAAGATTACATAAGACTTCAAAAATATTTCACTTTAGCGAGAAATATTTATGAGAATGTTATATGATCGAATGACTCATTATCTTGATTATTATTTTGAAAATTATGAGACATAAAGTTTGTTGATCACAACTCTCCGGCTATAACTTATTTCTTTAGGTTGCTTTCCTAATAAGTGCCATTTTTTTTACAATGTTTTCATTTTCATGCATTTCAATATTAAAATTGGATGCTTTCAACTTGGAAGCAATAGTTGGTAATTATGTCAAAGCTGTGGTCAACATTTGGACATTTTGAATGAAGTAGACATTTTAAATTGTCAAATCTATGATTTTCAACTTAGTTGCATTCTCAAATATTTTCATAGTGTGTAGAAAGAGGCTAAAGTCTTCAATGAATAATAATAATTTTCTTTCTTTTTTTTCCTTAAAGAATTAACCTTTTAGTATGTTAGTTTAGCAAAAAACTAATCGATGTTGTTTGCAATTAATAAAAGTAATGTTTTTTGCAAACAAAATATGTTTTGCTTTGCTTTTAATAGTTTTCACTCTTTTTATGTTTTTTTTAGTTACATGAAAAATAATGCAATGTCAGATTATTAAAATTCATCTGTATGAATAATAAGAAAGTATGAACATGAGCCGTAATTATAATTTGTTCGAGTTTCCATTAATCATAAATCATTTGTATTAAATAAACTCTGTAACAGAAGTTTTTATTGTTGCACATTAGTTGCTAAATCATTTTTGCTTTTATGGATATGGAAAACAATGAGATTAGCGAAGTATTAAAAGTTGTTTAGTTGATGTGCATGATTGTAGCAGCTTTGTGCCTCATAAATGAGTATATGGAGGAGAATAAAATGACATAAATATTTAATAAACGACATTTCTTCTTTACGTGGTGTGTTTGAAAGAGTTTTGGTGTTTCGAAGAAGAAGTGAATTATTCTTTGTGATATGTTTACATATTCTTTTAGGAAGCAGGTAAAAAGAGTAGTTGCTACATGGCATTGTATAACTACATGTTACCATCTCTCACATAAAAACTGGATTGTATTATTTTTTGATACAAATCAATCCTACATATCACTTAAGGCTTATGAATTTCGAATTGGATGGTCAATGTTTGAACTTGAAGATGATATAGAGACCACGATGCACGAGTGGGAGAAGACATTGAAGAGATAATAGAGTTACGTGAACATATCACACATGTTTTAGTTGATGAGAGAAATCAGGATTTCTGAAATACGTAAAGGATGCACTTTTGCAACATTTTTGGATAGCATTTTTTGTGTATAAATTAGATAACATGTAATCTTTTGTCTATTGCTCAAATCAATTGTTTTGGCTGGCATACTTGTGTAGTAATTCGAGTGCATGCAGGTCTTTTTTCTATTATTCAAATTACTTAAAACTATATAGATATATGTACTCATTGATATATTCTATTAGATTAACATTTAAGTGCTTTGACTCTTGAGATATATGTACTTATTTTTCTCTAAATATTATTTATGATCCTTACAGATAAGTAATAAAAAAAGGGTGTAGAAAGGAGAATGGTTTAGGCACATGTCCAAAAGTCCTATATATGGCTCAATACCTTATGAATCTAACAACGTTCGTGGTTCTGTCTCCTGTCATAATTTGATTGCAAGTTTAGTTTGGTGTACTTCATTGTAGTTTGTTGTAGGTTTGGCTTAAATATCATATAATTGCAACTGTTGTCTGTCGGTTGAAGCAAATTGGATAGATAAAAGCTTGCTATACTTGTAAATTATTGTAGATTAATTGCATCATTTTTGCGCTTAAAATGCAATTCATGCAGTCTCCCGTAATAAAAGTTCTATGGCTTGAAAACTATCATTGGTTTTTTTGGAATTAGGATCCCATTATAAAATAAAATGGATAAAATAAAATAATTGTCACTTTAACCTTTCCAGCCCGTGGGATAAATATTCTATGTAATCATCAATGTATAGTGGATTCTTACGACTGAGTCATGCCTCACGATTTTTCTCTTTACAAGTTTCCCACGTAAAAAATTTCAATGTCTCTACTGGTTGTTTTCTTTTATCTGAGAGTGTGTTGAATCTTTGAGCAACACTAAGACGATAATTCATTACTCTACCGTCTCGAATTTTCTAGCACGAAACATTTATGACTGATGAGATTTTAAAAATCTCAAATTTATTTAACGATAGTTTAAATAGAATTTATTAAAGAAAAAAAAAGTTATATATTGTATAATCCAAATGTCCTTAAATGGATCCCTATGGATCTAGCGGTTAGGAGCATGACACATGTCGTCAATCGGAATGAATAACGACATCAATCACATATGAACCAAACCAATCGGTCAATTGATTGACCTAAATGATAGACAAACCAAAGACTTACAATTTAAAGAAGTACGAAAAAATAAAGGGTTATGTCACATTTTGATTAATTTCATCTAAAATGAACTTTCACACACTATTGAAATAAATACAAAGCATGAATATTTGACCAATTATCATTAGCACGAGTCATATTAAGTAAATCTTTTCTTGATTATTAACCTTAATTTATGAGATTATGTACCAAGTCGTTTGACTTTGTTTTTAGGTCTTCTCAGCACCTCTTATTTGATTACTCATAGCAAGAAAATGCAATTAAATTTTTTATGAAAAAAAATTTGACTTAAATCTAATTTGAACAAATTATAAAAAGTTAGCATTTATTTTAAGATAAATGTAACATAAAATTTATTGATTACAAACGACAACAACAACAAAACCTTTATCCCACTAAGTGAGGTCGGCTACATTAATCTTTTTCTCCATTGCGTCCCATTTAGTGTCATAGTTTCATTTAATTCTAATAAATTAAGATCATTTTGTATACAATAAGCCCAAGTAATCATAGGTCTACCTATGTCTTTCTTAACATAAGTTGTATCTAAAACATCTACTATTCTAATCGGATCATCAGATGGTCGATGTGACCAAATCATCTAAGCCGACTCTCTCTAATTTTGTCCGTCACTGGAGCTACACCAACCCTATCATTTATATATCCATTTTGCATTTTATCTCTAAGTGTAAAGCCACTCATCCACCTAAGCATTCTCATCTTGACAACACTTAACTTAGTTTTTGCAGGTCTCACCACTATCTTATAAAATTTTCCTTTCAGTCTAAACAATACTTTTATATCACACAATAGGCTTGAAGTATTACTCCACTTCAACCAACCAACTTGAATTCTACTAATAACATCCCCATCAATATCACCATCACTTTGAACAATATACCCCAGATCTCTAAAACCAATAATTACATTTTTTGTCACTAAAGCTACTACTACTAAAATTTTTTAATTATTTAAATATTTAATTCATCTTAAAAAAAATTAAAAATCATAATATTCTCACCAATTCTTTTCCAGACGACACTTCCCTTTTTTTTTGTTAGTTATTCATTTTTTTTGTACAAAAGTTTTTCCTCAAGTACTCCACAATAAATATAAATTACATCTATCAAGCATTGAGTGAACAAAAACAAAAAATATAAATTACAAATTTCTACATGTTAAATACTACCATTGCAATGAATGACTTAAAATGTTTAATGATATATCAATAAAAACATGTTTGTCAAAAAAACATTTTTAAATGTATACAATTACAAAAAACTCCTTAAGGAATTGGAAACAAAGATTAATATTTCCATCATGAATGATTAGTGCATTTTCTAAGCATCATTATTTCATTGCTAATGAAAAATTAATTAAGGTTAAGAACTCCCTCAGTCCTCCTCCCCTTAATGATGATTATGATTATGACTTTCCAATCGCCTCTTCTTTCCTGTAAATCTGCAAGCGCATCAAAGCATGAACATTAATCATAATTTATATATATATTTTCTTACAAAACAAATTATATTAGGTTTGAAATTATATTTTAGAATTATAGTCTCTGTCATTATGTCAAGTGCAATTAATTCTTGAGGATTTTTTTGTTTTTATTCTTTTTTTTTTTCTGTTTTTTCATTCTCAAACTATTTTCTCAGCAGTTCTTATATCATACATTTTAAAGATTTACATGAATGCCACTTAATTCTTGGTGTAGTCCAAAAAAATAGCTTGCATGAATCTTGAGACAATCAAATAGTTTGTATCATAGACGAATAGTTACAAAGTATAATGAATCCGGCCGACTAAAGATCACCAGTTGATTGATGGACAACTGACCAAAGGGTTGGCGACCAACCGAATGACTATCAATCGAATGAAGGTTAGTCCGACAATTAAATGACAACCCATGATAACAAAAGACAGGTATCCACGCCAACAACCGAACAAATGTCTAACCCGACCCCAACAAACCCACAAACATCAACATGAAGCTCTCTTAACGACTATCCTAAAGATCTCCAAAAATCAACATGAAATGATAATTAAGCAGGAATAAATATGTAATTTTACACTTTTTATCCATTTTCTTCTATAAATATGAGATTGATAGCATCTATTAAGAGCTTCTGGTTATTCTCTCTAGACTCTTTTTCTATTGGGAGGAATAACAATCACATTTTCTCTTGTAACCCTAACTTTTCATATATAAAATGTGTCATAGAGCCTGAGAATACTCTAGTTCACCTCTA
>NEWO01000058.1:934835-968247 GCA_003013225.1 Phalaenopsis aphrodite | reverse complement strand
CCCTAAAGAAAACTAGAAATTTACATGGAGTGCACTCAATTCTTATGTATTTGTTTATCTCACAATCTAATTTCAATTTTTACATCCTAAGCATCCTCACCTATGTATATGACAATGTGGATTACACTATTTCCATGCATCTTTTCATACACAGGGAAAAGTATTTTTAAGGGTAAAAATCAAAATTTGGGTTTGAGAAAAGCAAATGCAAAACAGACCTAAAAAAAAATGAAGTGAAATTACCTTGTTGCTCTAGAAAACAAAGAGGGAGCTGACGATTCCATCTTGCCCTTCTGCTTCAATAAAGGAAACTTCTCCTGGCAGGAAAACCAGCAGATCCATCTCATCCACCGACCAGCTCTCTCGCAGCATTTTTTTAGGCATCCCATATTCTGAAACCCAAATACTCCTCTTCCTTCACCCATTAACACCAGCAGACAAAGAGCAATGGCCATGAAAACCTTCTTATTCCTCATATCTCTCTCTCCTCCTCCTCCTCCTCCTCCTCGCCCTTCAGTTTTCTCTCTCTTCTGGAGCCTTTATTAATGGCCGGAGGAAATAAGGAAAAACCTGGAAGGAGATTTGCTGTTTCAGTTTTATGGTTATATTTGTTAGGCTCGGGTGTTTGCCGTGCATGTATCTCTTGGCTTGTCTCAATAACTTGTGTTTTGTCATATTTTTATGAAAAGTAATTTGAAAATATATGAAAAGTTATTATGGGAGTTTATGTAAATAATTAATCAAAATAGTATTCATATAAAATTATTTAGAATATTCTAATTAACTCTTCACCGGCAATCATTTTTCCTAAGCGAAATTTTATTTATATAATTGCAAAAAAAAAAGGGGAATGGTTGCATAAAGTGACAGAGTAAGTTAATTTATTTTTTTGTTATTTATTTGAAATAAATATTAAAAAATTATTGAAGTGATTAAATAATTCATAAATAAATTAAATAAGAGAGTGTAGGTCCGGCTGAAAATAAATTAAATAATATAGGGGGAAAAAAAAACAAGAGAGAGGAAGAAAATCACTAAAGCCAATTAGATAGAGCCGTAGAAGAAAATAAATTGCGATGGTAGATTCGTAAAAAAATTTAATTAATAAATGTGACAATTTGAAAATAGCGAAAAAGACTTGGAGGCAAAGCTGTATTTACTCAAAGAATTTCTGAATAATTAGGCATATATTAAGTTCAAGAGAAAAATGAAATAAATTTCCTTCAATTTATTCAATGAATCATGAAATTTTAGGAAGATTTTGATACCTACCCCTTCAATTTCATAGTATTTACATATCGAACATCAAATTTTACATACATACCACCTTAACTATGCATAAAAAGTAAAAAAGCAAAAAAAAAGGTGTTAGAAATACAAATTGATAGATATTGGGTGATATGTATATAAATGCCGCAACATTTGAACATGTTTAGGTCTTGCACGTACCAAAAATACGGAAATGAGACTTATGGGCATCCTCATTAATTACATTTAGCGAAATTTACTCGTAAATAACTTAAATCATATATTGTCATGATAAATGATAGTTGATGTCAAATGATTGTTAATCAGCTTTCAACATGTGTCATTCTGACCCTCATCATCGGTCAATTTAATCTATCGAGTTGTCTTATGAGATATTGATGAATTAAATACCCATCATTACACATTTCATTTAATAAAGCTTCAGCCGTTAAAATCTGCTAATTCTCCTCCAACTAATGAGGACATTTTTCTTGTTGAGTCACCAAACGGAAATTTCTGTGCGAACTCTACTAATATGCCACCATGTGTGAATATCGGGCCTATATCATAAAGTATATTTTACGCCTGACTTAGCCCACAACAACTTAGATGCTTCGAAAAGGTAAAATGCGTCGATTGAACTGTGGAACCTCAAAAGTTTATTCGGGCTCATTGAAGTTGAACCACCGAGGATATTTCTAGGTTACTTAAAGGTTATTGAAAAAAAATCAATACATTCCACTTCAATAACTCCAAAATAATAACCCAAAAGATATTTCAGGGTTATTGAAAAGAAACTCATATATTTTACTTCAATAATCTCAAAATAATATCACTTCAATAACCATGAAATAACACCACATAGATTATTTCAAGATTATTTAATAAAAACTTATATATTTCACTTTAGTAACTCAAAATAACAGTGCAGAGATTATTTCGGGATTATTGATGAAAAACTCATATATTTCAGTTCAATAACCATTAAATAACACCGCAGATGTTATTTTGGGGTTATTAATATTTGTTGAAGGAGCATTTACATACATACCATCCAATTGGCATGCATTCACATATCTAACAACTAAACTTTATATTTTATTACCTTAATACCACCCAAATCTTCATATTACAGTAAAATATCACTGTTTTAACTTAAAATAATAATAATAAACATTTTCATATAGATGAATTTTAAGCGGAAGAAATTTTTGTGTAGAATATTTACATATATGCCACACAGACTTATTTATTTAAGTATCGGACACATTAACTTTAATATTTAGGAAAGTCATAAAACCTCCGCGATTTTATCTTTTCAAAACATTGGGGTTGCTAGGGCGGAGTCAGGGGTAAAATATATTTTATGACGTGGGCCCGGTGTAGACGCATGACAGCATATTACGGGAGTCCACTTTCGGACTTTGTATGGAAAATTTTTCTCCAACTTAGAGGCTTTCGTATGTTCAAGGTCTTTCTCTATTTCAAGCATGGGAGCAGGATTCTACTTTTTAGAGTCAGAGAGAGACCTTCAGACAAATAATGAAAACATCGAGTTCACTCAATCGTGCGACTATGAGAGGTTTCCTCAATTGGACAATATTCCATGAACATTTAACTTTTTTAGCAATGTCAAAATTGAATAATTTTAGTCTCGTTGGGTTTGTCTTGCTGAGACTCGATTTGACCATATGCCTGTCAAACAAATACTCCAATTAGGTGTCATTATGTTCGTCTCGTCAAACCAGTCAAATTGCTTATACGTTTTGTATAATTTTAAATTGATACTTAAACGTTCATTGCTTAGAAAATTATCTCTAGATTCGTGTAATATATTGAGATTCATGCCCGATCATATATATTTTTTTAATCAAATATCATAATTTCAATTTCAACGATTTCTATCATCAATAAACCTTATAAGCTTAATTAGTTGTTATAATCATAATTTAAAATAAATGCATGAATTTACCATTTTATTTAGCCCTTTTTAAGATATGAAGCATTAGAAGTTCTATCATCTCATAACATCAATTCTCATATAACATACAACATAACAGTCAAACAACTACCCATAATTTTCAACAAATGTCGTACAATTTTTTCATATTTATAAAAATAAGAGGCAATTACATACAAAGCACCTTAAATATTACTATTTATAAATCAAGCCTTTTTTAAAACTTCTCATGCAAATATCAAAGTTCATGAGCAAATCTCATTCCATTTTGTTTTATTTTTATCAAATTCTAAATAATTTGAACATGAATACATAAATTTTATAATTAAAAAAATTCATTGTTATATTTAATTTTATAAATATCAATATTTATGATGTTTTTTATGCAATTATACCTATGCTTGCTCATGATCCAAATTCAAGTTGAGCTGGGGTCCGTTCAAAATTGACTCAAATAGAGTTATTGCAGCTTGTGGCTTGTTATATTCGATTTCGAACCAATGAGTCGAGCTTGATCCCACTCGAAATCGAAACGAGCTGCCTCTAATAGAGTTATGTGGATATGTTTCAGTTCGAAATCAGCTCGATCTAACTCAAAATTGAAACTAAACGACTCAAAATGAGTTATTTAGATTCTTTCCAACTTAAAATCAACTCGTAAATTGTTATATTAAACTTTACAAAGCATTATTTATCTTATTTTTATAAATAAAAATATTATAAATCGATGTTGAGTCAGTTCGAGCGTATCCATCCATGTATAACTCATAACCGACTTAAAAAAATTAATTTAAAATTTCAAGTCATAACATATGACTTTTTTATTTTAATATCATCTAATCTGAGCCAAAATTTGAGTCAATACTCGTGGGATTAATCATGTTATAGCTAAATTGGCTAATTATATATATAAAAAAAAGGGAGAATTTACATACGTAACACCCAATTTTTATTATGCATTTATTTATCTCACATCTAAATTTAATTTTTTACGTCGAAAACATTTTAGTTATGAAAATGATGTAATTCAATCTTATATTTATTTACAAACAAAAAAAAATATTTAATTTATAAAAAATAAAATATACGTGAGAAATAAGTGAATGTTCCATGTATGTAAATTTCGGTAAAAGTAAAGGGATAAAAAAAAGGTGAATATTGCCGTGCTAAAGGCGGCCAAATCATTCCTCCTCTTCCCCGTCCCATCCCGGATTCCGGATTCCGGGTTTTAGATTTCAAACGCTTTTCTTTCACGTCCAACGCCGCGTCTGACCAGCAAGAAGCGAGAGAGAGACAGCACGAAGCGAGAGAGAGAGAGCGCGCGCGCGAGGAAGGCGAAGCCAACGCTGCAAGTAGAAGCACTGAAACGCCTCTCTGCCCTCTCTGTCCTCCCTCTTCTTCGACTGATCAACAAACCTCTCGTTCTTCTCCACCTGTTCATCCCACTCCCTCTCTCTCTCTCTCTCTCTCTCTCTCTCTCTCTCTCTCCCCTCAATTCTTCTCGCCGTCTTCCTTGACCAATTCACATGTCCAGCGCAATTGAAAAGTAAGTCAAAAAGACAGCAGAGGGTTGTTGAAACTAGGTATTTCGCCGCGATTGTCGACTGAGCAGCGGTGCTGCTGGCCTGAGGAAGTGAAAAACCCTAGATCCTTTTGCCCCTTTCACCGGACGTCGAATTGACGGGGATCGGACGAGCTAACTAGGTTATAGGATTCTTCGAGTTTATTGAGAGGAGAAGGGCGAAGGACGATGATGGGGTCGAGGGGGCTTTTTGGGTGGTCACCACCCCACATGCAGCCGCTCACGCCGGTATCAGAGGTGTCGGAGCCGCCGGAGTCTCCATCACCCTACATGGATTATGGCGTGGAAGCGGTGCCGTTGGAAGACGAAGGACCGGTCGAAGAGGTGGAGGAGATGGAACCGCCGCCGGCCGCGGTGCCGTTCTCGAGGCTGTTTGCTTGCGCGGATGGGTTGGATTGGTTTCTTATGGCTGTTGGAGCTCTGGCTGCTGCTGCGCATGGGATGGCCCTGGTTATTTACTTGCATTTCTTTGGGAGGTCCATCAATCTGCTTAGTCCATCTAATTTGAATCAAAAAAGCCCGGACGAGGTTTTTCATCAGTATAAGCAGGCGAGTCTTTGAGAGTTGCTTTTTATGGAAGAAAAAATTTTATTGCTCTTTTTAGTTCAATCTACGCTGACTTCTTTCTCCTCGATTCCCTCAGAATTGATACCTCCTATTTACTGAGTTTAATTCGCCTGATTTGTTTCTGTCCTGTTACCCAACAATTGAATTTGCTTTTGTTTGATTCATTACATGTTAATCTAGTAGAGGCTCCTATATTAATTTTGTTGGAACAGGATTTCTTTTATGAGGTATTTTCATTGCTCGAAGATACATTAGTATTTTGATGATTGCTATTTTTTTCTTGGGGCATGTTTGTTTGTAAGTATGATTAGACCAATCAGGCAATATGTAACCTTGCTTCTCCTTTAATCAGCTGTTTTTCATGGTGAAAACTATTTGCTTGTCAACATTCTAGATGCTTAATTTTTGAAAAATGTTGAGCTACCACTTGGCAGTTGAGCAATCAGCGCATTTGCAGAGTAAATTTGTGTTTAGATTAAACTATGAATTAGCCAGAAGTAGTAGATACATATTATAATGTTGACCTGGTTAGGGAGTAGGGAGAATCATGCTTCAATTTAAGTTTAATTAATAGATGAATTTGTGATTTATTAGTTGACTACTCAGGCATATTTGGTGTGTTTTGACTAATTGCAACAGTTCTTATGTGATTTCATTGATTTGGCAGTTAGTGCTTGATTGGATTAGTTAGGGTTTGATTATAATTTAATATGGAATAACTGAAATTTTCAATTATTATTAAATTAAATATGAAGTAATTAATTATTACAGTAATTATGTCTATTTTTCATTTTGCTGGAGTTATTAATGATTGTTTAGATTTCAACCAAGGACTATTGACTGTTAGATAATTAACGGGCACTCAGACACGATTAAGGTGTAATTAATTCTTATTACAATTTGTGTTTTATTAGACTTATTAGGCTTACTAATGTTTAATTACATTTTGATATTTAAGCAGTGGCTGCAATACATCCTTCTTTCTGTAGCTTTTATTGAGAATTTAGGGGAGTACCAATGGAAAATTGGCTTCTAAAGTGGATTTGCCAACCATATTTTACCAATGTTCTGCCATTTCTAGAGATATGCTAAAATATTGCTAACAAAGAGCTATTACAATGGATGGGGCTGCGGACATTGTAACCTTTGGACTTATTTTTGTTTCACTTGCTATTTACGACTTGCAAGTTGGTTGCATGCCATTTCATCAGAGTGCTGTTGTCGAGATGTTGCTTTGTTGCCATTTGCTACAAATTGCGATTTTTTGTTTTCACGAGATTCCTTGCAGGTGTAGATTTCTGTTCATAAGGAAATAGCTTATGCATTTTTTCCCCCTAAGTTTTGATTTTTTTTACTTAAGGTTTGATTTTGAACTTGAAGGTTATTTGGAATTAGATATAATTGATATATGCTGACAAATCTATTAACCTTTGGATGAGAAGTCTGTAAAGATGTTTAAAGGCATTTACATTTTTATCTTTAATTGAATAGAATTTCTTTATTTTGTTTCAATCGTATTTGCGCAACCTAGATGTGCATTTCATTGGAGTACGGTACAGGTTTGTCCATATAATTGTAGAGGAAGACATCTCCTTGTACCATCGAAACCCATATTACTTTGGTGTATTCTTTTGTTGATTATTTTTTTTTCTACATATTTTATTATTGGCTTAGTTAGTGCTTCTTTTTTTGTTCGCATGACGCAATTATGCCCAACAATGGTGAGTGACAATTGGCACACCATAGTACAAAGGTCTCCATAGAGCTATAACGCATGGCGTGATGCGCAATTTTAAATATGTCATAACTATTAAAAGAATATTAATACTAAAAATAAGTATGCAATAATATTAGCTAGAAAAATAAAACAACATGATAATAAAATAACAAAAACAATATTTAGAGTCAAGTGCTTAATACTTTAATTACTTACCATCTGAAATACATAATTTTTTTGCTAGTAATATTTTAAAAGTAAGTGATTAATCTAGTCATTCACAAAAATTGTTATCATCATCAAAAGTAAAAAAAAATTTCTCATTGTATTCATCAAAATCATTATAATTGCGTAAAATATAATCTTCATTATCATCCTCAACAAGCGAGCAGAGCATACTATGGTACGAGTGGCACATAGTGGGCAGATTTTTGCTGCATATATGTACATCCATCCATCCATGTAATCATAGTGATCATATTAATTTAAAATTTTATCCTATTTCATTTGTTGGATTTAATGATTATATCATATTTTTAGTTTCATTTGTCATATTTACTGTTTGCATTTAAGAGGATAAGGTCGTAGCTTATTTAGTGGTTTGCGATAGGTGAATCTTAAGTTCAATTGCATGATTTATATACATTGCATCATTATAATTCCACTTGGAAGCCCTAGGGCTCAACCGTTCTCATGAGATCTAAATTGACAAAACTAAAAGATGGTCATCCAATGAAGGTCAATAGATTTTATTGAAGAAACCATTCTTTCTTTGCTTATGTTCATATTTGCTCTTTTGTTTAATTTCTAGCATTGTTGTTTGATTGAATTACAAATTACCGCTTCACTAGTTTACTTGTGAACTCATGCATACGTTTATCCTTTTTTTTGGTTCTTGTGACCGAAGGCATGAAATATGATTTCCATTGATTGGCTGGTAATTTTACATTTTTGTGTATCTTATTATATAACCATTTTGCATCTGAAAAATAACTGCAAACATGAAAGAATAAACCTAAGACTAAGGCTACTAATTTTGAAGCTTGGTAGAAGATGTGTAGCTTCATCATTCAATACTTTGTTATGTCGTAATTAATTTTGTATTGATATCTTCTATCATGGGCATATACTTTTGTATTTTGTAACAAAAAATCTCTCCATTTATCTTTTTTTTTGTTTTTTATTCTAAAATCATTAATTAGCTTCAAACGGTCATAGGTTTATCTCTTTTATAACAGAAACTCTCTTTATTCCTTTCCTAATCGTTTTTTTGTCCTAAACCTATCGATATACTGCAAACAATATGTTGAATAATTCCTGCTAATCGATCGTAATTTATTAATTTTTCCTTTTTAATTTTTTTTTACTTATTTATGTTGAATTCTAGGGCTTCTTCTGGAACATTGCTTTTTTCGGGTCTCGAGCCTCGGATGTGAAAAGTGGAGGGTTGCATAGGTTGTCGACAATCATCATAGAATTTATCGAAAAATCATGATATGAATCATTTAGATCCTTGTGCAATATGCTAGGGCGTTCCCTGGAAGCGATGCGTTGAATGACCTGAATACAATGAAAAGTGTGCGAGGGCCGCTACATCGACGTTCCATTGTGGTTTCAAATAAACAAGAGTTCTCACATTATGAACGGATGCAAGTAAAGAAGTTATTACATTAAACTAATATTAGGATAAAATCTTAGAATATAGCTACTTTCGTAGGTAAATTAATTAAATTAGTTGATATTATGATTTATAGAAACATAAATATCTTATGTATTGAAGAAACTAAATGTGTTAAAGAGAAAATTAAGGATGTTGATAGCTTAGTTTTTAAACTTTGGTATTCAGTTTAGATTTGCATTAGAAATGATGTAGGTGTAGCCCTTAAGATTGTATTTGATACTAAAACTTTTAATGTTATAAGTGTCTATGCTCCTCAAGTAAGTTTAGATATAGGTTCTAAAGAAAAATCTTGGAATAATCTAGAATACCTAATACAAATTATACCTCTTGAAGAAAATATTTTTACTGGAGATGATCGTGTTGTTAGAGTGGTAGAAGATTTAAGAAATATTCATGGTGGCTATGGTTTTAGAGTGATCAATGAAGAAGGCAGAGTCATATTAGATTTTAATTTAGCGTATGATTTTATTGTTGCTAATACTTTATTTAAGAAAAGAGATGAACATATTGTTACTTATAATAATGGTTCTAATAAAACATAAATTGATTATTTTCTTATGGGGAAAAAAAATCATCAAGTATGCAAAGATTGTTATGTCATTCAAAATGAGAATTTAAGTACTCAAAATCGATTATTAGTTCTAGATTTTAAGACGAAGAATTGTAGGATAAAAAATACTAGGAATCATTGTCATAGAATTAGATGGAGGTACCTAAAAGATAAATAAAATTATTTTTATGAGTAAGCTTCAATATTTCAAGATTTGGGATTCTCATGAAGAAGTAAATTCTATGTGGGATAAAATCAAAAATATTATTACACAAGTGACAAAAGATATGCTTGGAAAATCAAAATGAAAAGTTTATATAAATAAAAATAGATGGTGGTGGAATAGTAATGTTAAAGAAAAGATAAAACATAAGAAGTTGTGTTATAAAAATTGATTTAAATGTAAAACTTAGAGAATTGAGAAAAATATAAGGTTCCCTGTAGGGAGTCTTGGAGAAAATTTGTGACACTAAAAATTCTGCTTTTAGTGATCTTTATAATAGATTAGATACTAAATAGAGTGAAAAATATATTTATAAACTAGCAAAAAAAAGTAAAGATTTAACTCAAGTAAAGTGTATTAAAGATGAAAATCATATTGTGTTTTTCTTAGAGGAGGATATTCAATATAGGTGGGAGAGCTAGTTTGATAAACTTATCAATAAAGTTTCTGAAAATACGATCTATGTTACTAATCTTAATATCATTAATAATAGTAAAATGTTTCATTTTTACCGCCGCATTAGTAAAAAAACAGTTGAGGAGGCTTTAAAGAAAATTAGGGTTGGAAAATCACTAGGACCTGATGATAGTCAATGATTTTCCAATTGAAGTGTGGAAATATTTAGGAGATTTGAAAGTTTCTTGGATTATTAATCTTTAATATTATTTTAAAAACTAAAAAGATGCCTGAGTAATGGAAGAAGAGTATATTGGTTCCCATTTTTAAAAATAACACAAGTGTGTGCAAATTACAGAGAAATTAAGTTGATGCGTTATACTTCAAAATTATGGGAGAGGGTAATTGAACATAGGTTAAGACGTGCTACAACGATTTCTCATAATCAATTTGGATTTATGCTTTAGTTATGGATGCTCTTGTTGAGCTTTTACAGGAGGATGTATCTTGGTGTAAGTTTTTCGCTGATGATATCTTTCTTGTAGATAAAACTAGATAAAGAGTTCAGGGAAAAAAACTTCAATTATGGAGGTCTACATTAGAGTCTAAGTCTAAAAACCTTCTTTTAAGTAGATCTAAAGTTGAATACATTGAATGTAATTATAGTAGTAGCAACTTTAGTGGAGTTGTAACTGTGAGTGATCAAATCATTAAAAAGATGTGAATGTTTTAGATTCTCAAGTATGTTGTTCAAAGTGATGGTGATATAGTTGGGGATGCTATTAGTAGAATTCAAGTTGGTTGGTTGAAGTGGAGGAATGCATCAGGCCTATTGTGTGATAGAAAAGTTCCCCTTATATTAAAAGGAAAAGTTTTATAAGACGGTGGTGAGACCCGCAATGCTCTATGGCTCAGAATGTTGGCCTTTAAAAGAGAAGCATAAAACAAAGTTAAGTGTTGCTGAGATGAGAATGCTTAGGTGGATGAGTGGCTTGACACTTAGAGATAAAATGCAAAATGAATATATTCGTGATAAGTTTGGTGTAGCTCCAGTGGCAGACAAAATTAGAGTCATGTTTGATGATTTGGCCATATTAAACGTCGACCATATGATGATTCAGTTAGGGGAGTAGATGCTTTAGATTCAACTTATATTAAGAAAGGCAGAGATAAACCTAAAAAGGACTTGGCATATTGTATAAGAAAATGATTTTTAATTTATTAGACTTAAATGAGAATATGACACTCAATAGGACGCAATGGAAAAAAAACGATTCATGTGGCCGACCTCTCTTAGTGGGATACATGCTTGTTGTTATTGTTGTTGACTATGTTGAATTCATATAATTGAACTAATGTAATGGACAGTTTGATTGCTTGAGACCATTTGCATTAGCTTTTTACTGAAAGTTCTGTTTTATTTTTTGGTGGCAGCATGCTCTGTACATTATTTATATTGCAGCTGGTGTATTTGCTGCCGCATGGATCGGTAAGTCCGAGTCTTTTTTTTTATCTTAATCACATTTTCATTATTTTTAATACATTGCTGATTTATTTAGGGGTCGCTTGAGATCACTTTTTATTATTTTTTTATTCTTAAATTTAAATTTCATTTTTGAAAATATGTTTGTTTAGTATAATTTTTTATATATTTTTAATTTTGTTTAATAAATAAATAAATTGCTTTTAAAAACAATCAAAACACCTAAAAGAAGGTGTTTTGAGTGTTTTAAAAACAAATAGCTATATCAAACATAATTTAATCTAAATTAAAATATAAATAAAACGAAATAAAATTTTAAAAAATAAAAATAAAGATAAAAATTTGATCCCAAACTGCCCCTTAGCTTTTTGACCACCTTGGTTAATATTGTCTGAATTCTAGCAGAGGTCTCTTGCTGGATTATTACTGGAGAGAGGCAGACTGCAGTCATCAGGTCAAAATATGTCCAAGTATTACTAAACCAGGACATGAGCTTTTTTGATACTTATGGGAACAATGGAGACATCGTTAGTCAAGTTTTGAGTGACGTTTTACTCATTCAATCTGCTCTGAGCGAGAAGGTTATTTCTGTGCTCCTATTGTTACTTGATCTATGTGATTTCTTAGCTTAAACATCTATATATTATGTGAAATAAATTCTTTTATGATCTGAGCATCTTTGTTTAATCTTCTGCCATTATTTTCTAAGATTTCAGTTATCTGCAGGTTGGAAATTACATACATAATATGGCTACTTTTTTTGGCGGTCTTGTCATTGGTCTGATTAATTGCTGGCAAATTGCACTCTTGACCCTGGGTACCGGTCCATTCATTGTTGCTGCTGGTGGCATATCAAACATATTTCTACATAGACTTGCTGAGAACATTCAAGACGCATACGCTGAAGCTGCAAGCATAGCTGAACAGGTTTTGATTTTGGGGCATTTACATACATACCACCCAATTTTTATGTATTTACATATCTAACACCTAAACACTACCTTTTACATTTATAACACTCAAATCTTTCATATCACATAAAAATACTGTCACTTTACATTTTAAAACATTACATTTTTTTCATGTACAGGTTAGATGGCATATATGAAAAAAATGAAGTTATATGTAAATACATAGGAATTAAGTGTTGCGCATTCTTTCTATTTTTATACTTCTGGATTCAGCAAACTGGCCTATATAAAATGAGCTGCAGAAGCCTGAAACTTGTGTTGTTGACTTGTGCATTTCTTTCCACCCAGTGCACAACATGTTTGCTATGCTATTACGTGCACATAAGCCTAAGAAACAGCTGGGATTATCTACCTTGGCCTTCACTAAAATTTAAAAAGTTAACTTTGTGAGCTATTTCTAATAATTATTTATTCAATACAATGTCTTGTAAGCGAATTGTTTTTTTTTCCAAACTTTAAGAATATGCTTCCCATTTCATTTCTAAAACAATATATTTTTTACCTAATTGGTTTTAATTTGTAGTAAATATTTGATGCAGGCCATCACTTACATTAAAACGTTGTATGCATTTACAAATGAGACATTGGCAAAGTACTCTTATGCTACTTCGCTGCAAGCAACACTGCGATATGGAATATTGATTAGTCTTGTGCAAGGTCTAGGACTTGGATTCACATATGGACTAGCCATATGTTCTTGCGCTTTGCAACTTTGGGTTGGAAGGTTCCTGGTGTTGCACGCAAAAGCAAATGGCGGCGAGATCATAACTGCTCTATTTTCTGTGATATTGAGCGGCCTGTATGTACTCTGAACTTGAGCAGCTCTGACAGATTTTTCTATTTCTTCACTATATCCTGAATTTATGTTTTTTTTTCCTTCCCAAACTCTTTTAGGGGGTTAAATCAAGCAGCAACAAATTTCTATTCATTTGAGCAAGGGAGGATTGCTGCTTATAGACTTTATGAGATGATAAGCCGCTCAGCTTCCACTGCCGATCATGATGGAAATACCCTATCTTCTGTACAAGGAAACATCGAATTCCGCAACGTATATTTTAGCTACTTATCTCGTCCCGAAATACCCATTCTAAGTGGGTTCTCCTTGACTGTTCCTTCAAGAAAAACAGTGGCTCTTGTTGGTAGGAATGGTTCAGGAAAAAGCAGCATAATTCCTCTCATGGAACGTTTCTATGATCCTACATTAGGTAAGTTGCTTTTTTAGAACTCTTTTAGAAGCTTGGCTTTATTTTAAATACTTACGTTTTTTTTTCCATGGGATATTTTTTTCTTTTTTTCAGGAGAAGTACTTTTGGATGGAGAAAATATAAAAAATTTGAAGCTTGAATGGTTGAGAAGCCAAATAGGACTTGTCACACAGGAGCCAGCATTATTAAGTCTAAGCATTAGGGACAACATTGCATATGGGAGATCTGCTACTTTTGATCAGATCGAAGAGGCTGCCAAGACAGCACATGCACATACATTTATTAGCTCGCTTACAAAGGGATATGATACACAGGTATACAAATATCTTTCCATCTTATGCTTTTTGGCTTTCTTTGGGTGGGGCATTTACATACATGACCCAGTTTTCATGTATTTACTAATTTAATACCTAGAGTATATTTTTTACATTTATACCAGCAAAATCTGTAATATCACATAAAAAATACCAATATTTTAACTTTTTAAATGTGAAATACACCTTTTCATGCATAGGTAAGATTACATATATGCAAAAATTAAAGTTTAGGTTTTAGATATGCGAATACATAGGAATTTAGTGATATGGATGTAAATTTTCCTTTTTTTTTCCTGTTCTCTCAACATTGCTTGTTTTAACTATTGCATTCCAGGTTGGAAGGGCTGGTTTAGTACTAACAGAAGAGCAAATGATAAAGCTTTCTATTGCTCGGGCTGTACTTTCAAATCCATCTATTCTTCTTTTGGATGAGGTCACAGGTGGTCTTGATTTTGATGCAGAAAGATCTGTTCAGGAGGCGTTGGACATACTCATGCTTGGGAGGTCAACCATAATCATAGCTAGACGTCTTGGCCTTATAAGGAATGCTGATTATATAGCAGTGATGGAGGAAGGTCAACTTGTGGAAATGGGTACACATGAAGAATTGCTCACCCTGGATGGCCTTTATGCAGAGCTTCTCAGATGCGAAGAAGCAGCAAAACTCCCTAAAAGGTAATTTTATTTTCCTATGGGGGGCATATTTACATAGCACACAATTCTTATATATTTACATATCATACACATAAACTTTCATATTTACCACATAACACTCAAATCTTTAATTTCACATAAAAAAAATAATAGTATTATCACTGTTTAAAGGTGAAACAAACCTTTTCATGAATAAGTTTAAAGCACCAATGTGCTATATATGTAACTATCATGTCATGGGCAACGAATGCAGATAATTTATTTTCTTCTTTTTTTGTCTGAGATAAGAGTGACAAATTTTAATTTACATAATTGTTATCAGGACACCTATCAAGAATCATAAATATCCTGGTACTTTTCAAATTGAAAAGGATTCATCTGATAATCATTTTCTCCAAGAACCATCATCTCCTAAGATGGTGAAGTCCTTCTCGCTTCGCAGGGCTCGTGGGTTTAATACTGTTAAGCTTCCGGATGGTAATCGAAGCCTACAGGAATCACCAAAGGTTCGCAGCCCTCCCTCAGAGCGAATTATGGAAAATGGGATGCCCATGATAGTTGCAGAAAGAGTTCCATCCATTAAACGGCAGGATAGTTTCGAAATGAGGTTGCCTGAACTTCCCAAGATCGACGTACATTCACTTAATCGGCAAACCTCGAACAATTCAGATCCAGAATCTCCCATATCTCCGCTTTTGACTTCAGATCCCAAAAATGAGCGCTCCCATTCAAGTACTTTCAGCCGTCCACTTAATAAGTTTAATGATTCACCCGTCATGAAACGAAGACACACAGGAGACTCGAAGCATCTGAAGCCACCATCATTTTGGAAGCTTGTTGAGCTTAGTTTCACAGAATGGCTTTATGCTCTCCTGGGAAGCGTTGGTGCTGCCATTTTTGGATCATTTAATCCTATTTTTGCTTACACCGTCGCATTGATAATGGCGGCATATTATAGAATTGGTGTTGACGATGTTAAAAATGAAGTTAACAAATGGTGTCTCGTCATTTCTTGTTTGGGCCTTATCACTGTGCTTGCAAATTTTTTGCAACATTTTTATTTCGGCATTATGGGGGAGAAGATGACCGAGCGAATTCGAAGGATGATGTTCTCAGGTAATTAGTATCAGGAAATCTCTTAGTTTTGGGAAATTTAGGTGCACACCACACAATTCTTATGTATATATATATCTAACTCCTAAAGTTTGTTATTTATATTTATAATACTTTGGTGTTATAAACCTATGCATGATAAAGCGTATTTCACTTTTAAAAAGTTAATAACAGTGGTATTGTTGACGAGATTTTAAATATTTCAGTGGTGTGCATGTAAATTTCAAAGTTTAGGTGTTAGATATCTTAATATATAAGAATTGTGCGGTAATCATGTAATTCTCCCTTAGTTATTTTTATTTTTTATTTTATATTTTATCTGACAGTCATGTTAAAGTTGAAATGTGGGTGAATTCTGAGCTTAACGTTGATGCTTTTCAGCCATGTTACGCAATGAAGTAGGATGGTATGATGAGGACGAGAACAGTGTGGACATATTATCAATGCGCTTGGCAAATGACGCCACATTTGTTCGTGCAGCTTTCAGTAATAGACTTTCGATATTTATACAGGACACTGCAGCTGTCGTTGTGGCTGTTATTATCGGAATGTTACTCGAGTGGCGGATTGCATTAGTTGCTTTGGCCACTTTGCCCGTTCTTACAGTCTCTGCTATTGCACAGGTGAGCTAATATAATGGTAAGCTTCCTTTCGGTGTTCAATAATTTTAGTGCCATGTTTATCTGGCCAGGAAAATATAAGTTATAATATCGCTTTAATCGATTAATTTATGATAGTGATTTGCTACTTATTCTTCTGTATTTAGTGATTTTATTTCTTTGTGAATGTGTGCTATTTCATGGATATAATTCATTTTTAGCATCTACATATTCATGCTTGCAGTTACAGTAAAGCGTGCATGCGCAAATGTTTTAGCCTCTCGCGCATAGCATGAGCATTATAGGTACTGGTTTCTTTTGGTAAGACGAACTTTACTCCACTAAAATATATTACCGCTGAATATTATTTATTTATATTCATCAGGCAGTGTTTCAAAACTTGAATTGAGTTTTGAAAGGTAACTTTTGCTGGAGTTTTATGATGTTTTTGTGATTGATGGTGGAATAATTTTGATGTTGAACTGAAGGACAAACAGGGACGGAATTATCGGCAGTGACAAATGTTGGGTCCTTTTGTTCCTTTATTATTTTACCATTCAATGCCCTATGAATTTTTTTTTCGTATTTTTCCGTCCTGTTTATAGATTTCGAAGGACCAATAAAGTACGAAGGGGCGTTTACTTGAGTGGCTCACAATTCTTATGTATTTACATATCTCACACCTAAATTTTTATATTTATACACGCAGCACTTAAATCTTTAATATCACATAAAAAAATAGCACTATCATTATTATTACCACATTTTAAAAGTGAAATACTCTTTTACATGCATAGGTTTGAAGTATGGAGGTTCTATGTATGTAACTTTGTAAGTTTAGGTGTGAGATATGTAAATGCATAAGAATTCTGTGCCACGGATGTAAATTTCCCAAACAGAGAGGCGGTAAAGAGCAGAGGGACTGTATCCGTGACTTGGAGAAGCAAATAGGG
Source organism: Phalaenopsis aphrodite (assembly GCA_003013225.1). Classification (NCBI taxonomy): domain Eukaryota; kingdom Viridiplantae; phylum Streptophyta; class Magnoliopsida; order Asparagales; family Orchidaceae; genus Phalaenopsis; species Phalaenopsis aphrodite. Next base: position 951,028 of record NEWO01000058.1, on the reverse strand, counting down.
GAGGCATATAGTGGCTGCACGGTGATTTGGTGGAACATCAAGAGCGGTAGTGAGGGGCCAACAAGGAGAGTTACAAAACAACCCAAAAGTAGAAGAACTACAGAGGTGACAAAATTGAAGCTGTGGGAAGCATGCATTAATGGTGGGAACTCCTGTAACAGAAATAACATGCAGACATTGTGTAACTAGTGGCAATGAAGTTCATATATTTGCTTAGGCGGAAAGTTCCAGCTTTTTAGGGATGTATTTCACCTAACAAATGATTCAAAATACTAGAGACTACTTCCCATTCATATAGCAGTTTACGTCGTAGGCATGTTCTTTTAGGAAGATTTACGTACATACCACTCAATTATTATGTATTTATTTACCTAACATCTAAACTTCAATTTTTACATACATGCCATCTTGCATATGCATGAAAAGGTGTATTCCAGTTTTTAAAATTTAAAATGATGGTATTTTTTAATGTGGCATGAAAGTTTTGGGTGGTGCAACTGTAAAAAGTAAGTTTTAGGAGTTAGATATGAAAATACGTAGGAATTAGGTAGTATGGATGTAAATGCCCTTTTTTAAACATTTTAAAATGAACTAGGAACAAGGATAATTGATAAATATACGTGAAATGATATCTCGGACTTTTAGATCTCCATCAACTCCTATCATATGTGGTTGATATTCCTGGCAGTTTTTTGTGAAGAACGTTGTTACCTTCTGGGTTCATGCTTTCCTTCAGTTATTGATTGAAACCTGTTTTTATATAATGCATAGTTTAAATTCTTACTTTTAAACTTGCTTAGAAACCTTCGTGAGAATTGATCCATATATTTCGATATCAATTTTTTTAATCAATGCTTAATCATATCCATTACTCATTGCAGAAAATGTGGCTCGCTGGATTCTCAAGAGGCATCCAGGAGATGCACAGGAAGGCCTCTTTGGTTCTTGAAGATGCCGTTAGGAACATCTACACCGTCGTCGCATTCTGTGCCGGTAACAAGGTGATGGAACTTTATGGGTTGCAGCTAAGTGGAATATTAAAGAAGAGCTTTTTCCATGGTATGGGTATTGGTTTCGCCTTCGGCTTCTCACAATTCCTACTTTTTTCCTGTAATGCTCTTCTCCTTTGGTACACCTCCGTCTCCGTTCATGACGGCCACCTCAAACTAGTCACAGCTCTCAAAGAATACATGGTTTTCTCTTTCGCCACCTTCGCATTAGTCGAGCCTTTTGGTTTAGCTCCTTATATCTTAAAAAGGAGGAACTCACTCATTTCTGTATTCGAAATTATCGACCGAGTTCCTGTGATAGATCCGGATGACAACTCTGGTGTTAAACCGCCGACCGTCTACGGAAGCATCGAGCTTAAAAACATCGACTTTTGCTATCCAAATCGTCCCGATCTAATGGTGCTGAATAATTTCTGTCTCAAAGTTGGCGGCGGACAAACGGTTGCCGTGGTGGGTGTTTCTGGCTCCGGAAAGAGCACGATTATTTCTCTAATCGAGAGATTTTACGATCCAGTTTCTGGCCAGATCCTATTGGACGGTCGTGATCTAAAGCATTTTAATTTAAGATGGTTGCGAAGCCACATGGGTTTGGTACAGCAGGAGCCCATCATCTTCTCAACCACAATCAGAGAGAACATCATATATGCCCGACATAATGCGACCGAAGCCGAAATGAAAGAAGCGGCGAGAATAGCGAATGCCCACCATTTTATCAGCAGTTTGCCCCATGGCTACGACACACATGTTGGCATGAGAGGAGTCGATTTAACACCGGGTCAGAAGCAGCGGATCGCTATCGCTCGTGTAGTTCTAAAAAATGCGCCTATATTGCTGTTAGATGAAGCGAGCTCTGCCATCGAGTCTGAGTCGAGCCGAGTCGTTCAAGAAGCACTTGATACGTTAGTTCTAGGGAACAAGACGACTATACTTATCGCTCATAGAGCGGCTATGATGCGACATGTGGATAACATTGTGGTTCTTAATGGCGGCAAGATAGTCGAGCAGGGCAGCCACGATGCGTTGGTTCAGATGAATGGACTCTATGTTCGGTTAATGCAGCCGCATTTCAGTAAAGGACTTCGGCAGCATCGGCTCTTGTAAGCATCCTTTCTATAATCTCTGTAAATTATCTTTTTAGATTGAAGTTCTCTCATTCATGAATTTCCTTGACTCCTCGATTTTCATGACACTCGAGATGAGATTATAGCAGATAGATTTGGGGTTTAGAGGTCAGTGTAGCATTGAAGCTTTGGTAGGATCAGTCTCTTTGTATTCTTTCCCAGGCTTTGATTGGCCTTATTGTATTAATTCGTCAGTCTTAGGGTTTAGGGTTGTGAGATATGTTAACTATAGGGACTTATTTTATATTGCTTCAGATTTCGTTGAAACTCACTTCAGTAGATCTTAGGAGTAAAAATTGTGGGAATTCTTGCAATGTATATATTAATATATTCCTTGTACTAAGTCTCCAGCACGCCTATGGTTCTCCCTCTATTTTTTTCAAGCTATTTATGTCATTGCTGCACTACTTTGTAAACCTCATTTTCCCTAATTAAAAAAAAGATTAGATGTATGTACTCATAATTATATAGGTCTCGTGATTTTTTGTCTTTTACATGGCTTAACTTTTTCACATAAGCCATGGTGTCTTCTCATACTTAATCCTGTTTTTACCCAGTAATTAATAAAGAAAATATTTTGTGGAATAAAAAAATAAGATTTTTATTTTAAGAAAAAATTACATGCATACCCCACTTAAATTTGATATTTATATTTATGACAAACTCATAATTAGAACTAATGCATGAAAATGCATATTTTACTTTTAACGTGTTAGGGTTAGTGGTATATTTGATGCTATATCAACTATTTGAATGCTACTTATTTAAACCTGAAAGTTTGAAAGTTATATATGTAAATATATAAGAATTGTGTGGCATGTATGTAAATTCCCCTTATTTTATCATACAAAACGTGTGGAGAAGTAAAGCTTATACTCTAAGGAGTGGAACAAGCTTTAACAGTTGTTTTCATGCATCATGTTCATCAGGGAAGGCAACTGGCCTCTTTGAAGGCTACGATCTCTAATTTAAATAATAAAATATAATATTTTTTTCTAATTTAGTTTGGACAATTTAGTAATTTCATTCATTTTCGACATATTTTTTGTCGAATACTTATATATATATATATATATATTTATTTGATGATTTTGCCCACTCTATGATTCCGCCCTACGGATTGGTGATGTATAATTTTTGCATTAATTGACTATGCAAATATTTTGTGGATTTACGGATTTTAATGCATAAAAAAAATAAAATAAGAATAATTTTGTGAAAATAAATTATAAATATAATTGCAAATGCTCTATTTTTATCCAATAAAAAATAGCTAATAAATTTATAATTATATTAAACAATTTTTTGAAACAAGAAGAAGATTTTAAAATATAAAATATAAATTAATCAAAATGCAAATGAAGTTGGAAATTTATACTGAAAATAATAAATTTAACATACAAACCAAACAAAATATAAAACAAATAATAATTTTAAATTAATGGGTTGAACAACGGTCAACCAGTTTCTTTCAAAAAAAACATAATAATTGTTTCTGACATTTTGCAGTTTTATTTATTTATTTATTTATTTGGCTTTTTTAAAAAATTCTGTCAGAATAGCTGCTACTTTTAGGACTTAAAATTATTGAATTTATTTTATGAATAGTAAAAAAATTATATTATATTCATATAAAAAAAATTAAAATATTTGAAAAATATCGAAACAAAAATTGAAAGATTTACATGCATACCACTCAGTTCTTAAATATTTAACACTAAAATTCAAATTTTTACATATATGAGATCTTATCTATAAGTGAAAGGTGTATTTTACTTTCCTAAGTTAAAATAATAATATTTTTATTATAATATGAATGATTTCGAGACATAAATATACAAATTAAAATTTTGATGTTAAATATGTAAATACATAACAATTGGACTGCGAATTTATGTAAATGCACATTAAAAAGTATCAATATTACTAAGTCATTTCTTTATTAAGAATGGTTGAAAAAATAATTATTAAAAATTGATAAATAAGAGCTAAAATTTTATCATGAATTTTAATATTTTAAGAAAAATTAAAAAAAAAAATAATACAAGGGCAATTACATATCGACCACCCTAAACTTGTTATTTACAAATTAATCACCCTCTTTCATTCAAGTTTCAAATTCTCACTCAAATATCAAAATTCGTAGCAAAACTCAAACCCGTAGTTTTGATTTTTATCCAGGTTCTCAATAATCTGATATTGTTAAGTATAAATACACCAGTACGTTAGTTCAAATAAACAACATTAATTTGTAAATATCAATATTTCAGATGATTTCTTCTTAATTATTCAAAAAAAAAAAAACAATTTATGTAATGGTAAGTGGAAGTGGAAATCTCAATTTCATAAATCTCACCTATTTCTTTTCGCTCTCCACAGCGGTGTCGAAGTTTTTCATAGTAAAAAATATTCCATCCGAGTTCGAGTTCCAGCTTCACCATTTTTTATATATTTCATTATCAATATGTTTTGTCCGAAGAAAGAGATAATCGAGAATTTTGCCGTGCGAAACCCTATCCGATAATGTCAGAAGGAAGTAGAGAATTATTCGGCACGAAGAGTTTTGTTTTCGAAGAAATAGGTTGGATTGAGTTGAGTGATATGTTAAAAAAAATGTATTTTCATTTCGCATTCGAGGAAACTATAGCTTCCATGTGATCACACGTGGTAAGATTTTATTGGAGTCAAAACTTATAGTTGTGTTCGGACTCCGAATGCAGTATTTTTTCAATAAATGGGCCAAAAATGAAGGAAAATATTACATTCAAATTGTGCAAGCACAAATGGTAATATTTAGGGTTTAGGGTTGATAATATTGGTAGTATCGAGGTATTATTAAGTGTGCCTCGAGAGCGAACGGTTTTTTTCGCCGGCGGTGTTCTAAGATGCCGGCGAGATTTGGGGCAATTATGTGGAGGGACGAATGGGGTGTTGAAGGGGAGGCAACTCCAAGCCCCCACAGCATTGGCTACTCAGGTGACAGAGGAAGCATGCACGGATGTCTCAAGCTGGGTTCGACGATGGGATCATTTGCGGCGGTCGGATATGAACGGGACAATGGCAAATGTCGTTTTCATGAGGTTCCTGACAAGTGTTTTGGTTACGTTTCTCGCTTTTGATCATTATGCTCTGTTTAGATTGTGAAGTTAGATTTAATGTATGTGCGAACAATGTGCTTGGAAGGCAAGCGTACAATGAAACATGAGAAATGATGAGCGGCGGAAGACATTGCTTGTGAGATATAGCTGTGTAAATAAGCCGACATGAACGAGCTGAGTCTTTCTTCAGCTTGGTTCACCAGCAATCAAGCTTAACAGAAATGGTCTCAAGCTCATCATTGAGTTGAAAATCTTTATTCTTTTTGAAGTCATTTATTATTGAGGCTATCACTATTTGTGCATGAACATGAAGGCCTGTTGTTACTATATAGAAAAATGTCGTGATTTTCATTGTGAAGAATCTAAAGTAAATTTAAATGTGCACGCGTATGGGCATGCACACACACGCATTTGAATTTATTTTACCTATAGATGTGTATATATATATGTGTGTCCACTTGCTCGTATTGTGCGTAACATGACTGAAATGATTTTTGTTCTTGTTTGACTCATTTTCATTTAGTAAATGAGCCAAATGTTTAATTCAAGCTTCAATTGTTTATCTAAGAAGAAGGCAGATATGAACAATTATCTAGTAGTTGTCTGAGAACATTGAGCTGATTGCAAATACTGAGCTGTTTTTTTGTGAGCATTGAGCTATTTTGACACCCTTAGTGAGGCATAGTTCTTTTTTATGCAGGATAATATTTTTTGTTGTGATTATGTTTTTGCTTAAATTAATATGGTGATGTTTTCCATTTCAATCTTACTTTATCTTTCAAAAAATTATATGCTCTTTATTTACTTTAGTTAATATTGGAGTTTCCAATATCAATCTAATTTTTTAGACCTTAGTCTCTAGTGATGTTCATAGTTTGAATATTTGTATGTTACACAATTATTTATCTTAGAAGATACTTCCTGGTCGAGAAGAGAATACAAGATTGGTCAGAGAAAAGAAAGAATATAAAAAATCTACCCCAATGTGTGAAGACTCAAGTGTTGGAAAGGTTGCTAACAACCACTCGAGTTTAATGCCTTCATTGTCCTCTTGTTGGTCCTATTCGTCTTCCTGGTTTCGTAAATTGTATGCGCCTTGATCTCAAGGATTCAATTTATCTAACATGCACATTTCGTATTCCCAACTTTGGGGTTACACTAGATTTTATGACATTCGTTTAATACTATGTCATTAGATAGTTCTTGTATGATGCTTGATGGATCAAAGAAAGGGGTAGAGGGTGTGAATTTTCATTCCACATTAGTTCCCCTTGTTCCAAAGCGTATTTGAGTAGAGTAAAAGGGTTTCAAGAAATCAATTCCTTCTTTCTATTTAAGGTTTTTGGATGGGTTTATTTGTTTTACTTTTATGGTTGAATGGTGCATTTAGCATCTTGTATGCCTTATTTAGAAATGATAAAATGTCTTACAACAAAGGACCATCTCATAATTTTTGTTTTTTTAGAAATTTAACTCATTTTCTATTTTATTTATGGTTTCCCAAGCTTCTTAGTCAGACTTTTTGGTAAATGTTTGAGTACATGTATAGAGTAAGAATGAGTTGATGGCTCTCATCTGAGCGAGATGGTGCTATATTAAGTTATGTGGTGGGGCTATGTAATGCCAAGCTGCGACATAGTGTGACACTGCCTCTCTCAAAAATGAGATCAACCACATAGTCTCACTTTTTTTTTGCCTGCGCTTGCTTAGTGATCTCACTTGAATGCATCGAGAGTTGGAAATTAAGGAGAAAGCGAATCCGTTCTTTAGATTGTGAACAAAAAAGTGGCCATTATGAAAGTGAGGGATGAACAGTTTTTTTTGTAACTTAATTGAACGGGAAAAAGAAAAGAAGATGTTGACGGGGCTTCTATTATGAGGCTTGGTTGTTATTGCCCTTTTGTTTATTTTACCTTACCCTTCTTCATTTTAACCAAATATGAAGCACTCTTCTTTATTAGCCTCATCGAGTTATCTCCTCATAATAGTGTAATATTTAAACTATGGACATCAACAACCATAATGTTTGATTGTAACACATTTGCATGTCCACTAAGGAATTGTTTTGTAAAAGTTAATAATTTTAGAACTTCACGTCTTTAGATAATGAGTACCAATTAGCCTACTTTCAATATTTTGGCTAGATTTTTTCTTTAATTTGACCCATTTTGGCTTATAATCATTCAAATAACGCTTCAACTAATTAAACTTGGTGTTAACCACATAAAATTCTACTCAATATCTTCAAATTGGGATTTTTGGATCCCCAATTTTTCGTTCAACATACTTATCTTATTATTTTTGGAGATTTAGTTTCTTTTCTAATATATCCACCCTGTGAATGATTTCATCGATGGTTATAACAAGAGAGTTGACGAGGATGTCTAAGATGCAAAAAGTATGTAATCTCTTTGATCAAAATCTAATCGAGGAAGGCTTGGACATCCATGCCCTCTATGGGAACATTGGAGTGAAGAATAATAGTGGAGAAGTTCGCTCTATTAACTAGTAATTTAACTTCATTAGTTAATTTCACTTCTTCATTTGTTAATTCCTCCACATACCAACCTTTTCCACAAATAGTAACAGGTCTCCGAAGACATCCAATGCTTCAAAATCATAATTTAAGGGATATGCTTTTTGTAATTGTTTTTCTCATCTTTAAAACTGTTGTCTTTTGAAGGTATGAACATATGTATATTCATCTCTTATTTATTTTGTAAAAAAAATCAACAATGTTGCTTAACAAATCTATATTAGTTGTGGAATTTGGGACATCTAAGAAACCTCACTTTTTTCTTATTGTGGTCTTTTGTGATCCACCTAGTTAAACATTGCAAAGGGAGACAGCCTTAAAGATTTCAACTTGTTGAATATGCATAAAATTATCACACAAAAGCAACAAAGGAATGAAATTTAAAGAATTAACAATTACGTTTTGAAACACTTTTGTGATCCACCTATAGAATTTTATGGTGGAAAAAATCTCTAAAACATTTCTAGTGTCGGATGATTTCAAGGCCATACATCTAGCAAGTAATGCTCAAAAGCTTCAAATATCAAGATGTTTACCTTTCATTATAATTCATCTTGGAAAAGTTCTTAGGCCTACTATTAAAAAATCCCGTCCGAGAACACAATTAGTCAGGTAATGCTTGGCCATTACAAATCCTCTTTGGATCTAAATATCAAATTATAATGACATCAAATATATCGTCATGCTATGAATTCATTAAAAGAAATCATTATTCACAAAGGATAAAACAAATATAAGATAAAATGGTAATTAATTCAACCATTCATGGATAATGTCTCATGAATTAGATCTATTTTAATGTTTGTTGAATCTTCAATTCATCTTTCAAGAACATGCATTATAGTTAGTAATAGTAGTTGAGACTCTTGGAGGACACCCTATATATAGGATTAAACTCCATTACGATATACCACAATCATACAACAAACTTTTGTGAGCCTTTATATTTAGGAGACATATATACACTCATTGTTTTCTATCAACGAATACTTTTTTGATTTACTTTATGGTGGACATATATCACAACATTGAACCACTAAATAATTTTTTTTGTCTACTATTTTTTGATTATTTTATTTCTCTTCTTCTTCATAGAATACCCTTAATATACTTTTTTTTCAATCTATATTTTTCCAAAACATAAAAATACTAAATTATTCTCATTTAAGGTAGGAGAATTTTCCCTGTCACATTAGAGATTCAAGTTTTACTTAGTACTAGTAGAGAGTGTCAGACGTGTTGAGATAGATATTTAAACTACTTAGAGATGAAGTGAACTTCATAAAGGGTGGAATGTTGAAGGATTTTTGTGTGGCCATGCTACTTAGTCATGATTGTTTGACTAGAAGAGGTTCGAGGCTAGTGGATATTTTTGTCACCATCGACTCTATATCAAGACTTTAATTTATGCAAAAGGAGGTTTTTTTAAGCCCCAATGCATGTTTTCACCACACAAGTTCAAGAATTAGGCAAAGAATTACTACAACTTAACATAGAGGTTTGTATTTGAAAGGAAGGCATCGGGAGCACCATTGTTTGACAACTTTTATGATGGATCTACCGACAAGGGTGACAATCAAAATGTGGCTGGGGTTAATGTATTAGCCTTGAGAAGTGACCAGAAAAAGCAGAAATGTTTAACCACAGGTTTAAATGTAGGCCAAACAAGACTATAAGAATTGACCAATATCATTACACTTATATTTCTTATTCAAAATAAGCTTTGTAAGAGTGTTTTTCGATTTAGGTGCATTCTGCATTGTTTATTCTTATGCCTAATCAATCTAGCATCCATGCTAATTTTGTGTTCCTAGTTAATCTGGTGCTTGGTGACAAGGGTTTAAGTGTGAACTTAATTTTATTGCTATTATCCAAGTTTCATATTCTTAGATGTGGAGGGACTATCTAGCTATTTCATACCTATAGATTGTTGCAAGATGATAATCAAGTTTAATCTCGAGAGCTTTGTTTTTCAACCAAGAGTTCTTGGGTTCAAGGACTTGCGTATGTGCGATGCTAGCATTTATGTGTGTGAAAAGAAGTTCAATCTCCTTGTAGAAGAATTCAAGTTCTATAGAGATTGAGTATTTTCAATCTTATTTGTTTTTTGAAGGCTTTCAAGTTGAAGAGTGGACATCGAATTTTCTTTGCTCAGATTAGAGATACGACCAAGGAATCAAGGGAGTAGAATGAAATTTTTCTGTTCTTCGATAGCTCCTATACTTTTTTCTATATGAGCTGCCTCTCTACTAAGAGTGATTTCACGATTGACATGCTGCCAAGTTTAACATCACCAGCAAGGATACTATATCAAATGGAAATCAATTAACTATAAGAGTTGAAAAGTTAATTATAGGAGTTGCTAAAGAAGGTTTGAATTAGATCTAGGTATTGCCATGGCCCATGCAGAGCTTTAGTTTTTTTCATAAAGGGCAAAAGCTTAAGACTTTATAGTAACTATAGGGAAGTAAATAAGCTTACAATTTTTCAATCAATTTGAAAGAAAGTTAATTTTCTTTAAGATTGAATTAATATTAGGTTATTATTGGTTGCTAATGAAGGATGAGAATGTTGCTAAAATGATGTTCAATATTAGGCATGGTCACTATAAGTTTGTGGTGGTGTCATTTGTAATGAAAAGCATTCGTTGTGTTTATAATCTAATAAACATGGTATTCAATTTATTCTTAATTGTAGACTCTATCCTTATATATTTGATAAGTGTGTATGTCGTGTTGCAAAAGACTCAAAAGCTATGAATTATATGCTAAACATTGAAAATGTGAGTTTTGGGTGTAGTGTATTTTTGGTGATGCGGGTAGTGGTGATTGTACGACAGTAGTTTATCAAAATATTCAAGCTATTGCAGACCAAGATCAATTAATATTTTTTAGGTTAAGGGTTTTTTTGTCTTTGATTTTTATCACATGAGATTTATAAAAATTTTCTTAGAATACAACACAATTTATTTTGTCTTCATAGAAGGCAGAGAAGGTTATGTGGGATGATCAATACAAAGAAGTATTTCAGAGGTTGAATACTCGCTTTATGATTTTTCCTCTGTTGAATATCTTATCAATTGCTAAAAGAATTCATATCTTTGGTGATGAATCATTGGGAGGTTTAGGTAGTAGTATGAATCTATGATGCAATGTTTTTTAGTACTTGTAGGCGATTGAAGTTTGATTAAAAGGATTATTTGACCCAACATTTGGAGTTAGCTATCACAATAATTGTTTTTAAGATATGGAGATATCACTTGTATGGAGTATTATGTGAGCTTTTTACCAGCCATTTAAATTTGAAATATTTTTCTGCTCTGTGGTTATCAATCAAACTAAGAAACAACCGTTTATTAGTGTAACTGACAGTGCGAAAGGGTCCCCATACGTTACTGTGAATGAGTGAAAAATGAGCGAAAGGTGAGTAAGTGTAGGGTGGTAGTGAATCTGATGATGTTTGACTAACTGACACATCTTATATTTGAAACTAGAAAAACTTTGATCATAAAACATCAATGGATATAAATGTTTTAAATATTGGCAATTAAAATAACCCAAACAACAATGCAACAACATAATGTGGCATTGAGTGATTCGAGATAGGCTACAACTACTGAGTGTTATGTCTTTGTTTTTCGTGCTTTTATATTGAAAGTAGTAGTGTTCAACTACCCGTTTAGCAGTTCCAATTCTCCTCCCTGAACGATGATTTTAAAAGACACAAATATCATGAGAGAAATGAGCAACACAATCAATGTAATTTGTCAATTTACTGATAGATAAAGATTACCCTTCAACAAAGGAAAATGTAACACATATTTTAGAGTTAGACCGGTTTTCTAACAGACTCTTTACTAGCAATGAGATTGTAGGAGTCATCCGTAAATTCGACCGTATATTTTTTAGAACATGGATAGTATATCGAGAAAGCTTGTGAGCATCTAGCATATGATCCATGACACTGAATCAATGATCCACGAGCTAAAGGAAGAAAATGACGTGAGTGTCATAGTGATAGTATCTTAACGGTTGTGTGAGGTTGACAGGCCAACAAAGAACTGATTGGATCTCAGTGTCTTTATTAAGTGCTTTGTCTAACTTTTCAGAGGATCAGAAGATTCTAAAATATCCTAGGTAGGAGTCGGTTGAACAGTGGTAGACTCTGATGTTGTAATAAGATCCTTGGCAGCAGAGGATTTGATCGAGGATTTGTATGTCAGTTTTCTGTGGAGCTTCCAACACTTGTCATGAGTGTGGTTGAGTTTGTCATTTGTGACAGTAATCACAAATGGGGTGACTTGCCCGAGAGGGCTGAACACTATTAGAGACCAAGAAAGATGATTTAGGATTTGTTTGGTTCGGCATCTGGAGCACAGTGCGTAGAGCGGCCGCGAATTTCGGCGTTTAGGACGACGTCTGGCCAACGTCGTCCCACTATTTTGGCTAAATGACGACCTAGATTGGACCCCGCGACTCGTTTTCGAGGGTTTGCTTTTTACAAATCTTACCCCTCTGTCGTTCGATCCCAACATTCGACCTGTTCTACCTTGCTGCTTTGCCCTAATCTCTCACTGTTCGACCTCGACTCCCTCGTCGCTCCTCTACTGCTGACGACGACTTCCCTCCTTCCATCCTCTGTTGTTCGGCGACGCCGTCCCTCCTTGCACCTTCCTCCTGGACGCCCTCCCAACTGCACGATATCATCTCCTATCCCCAATCTCACACCTTTTATGTTGTTTGTTCTTGTTGTCTCGCTATTGAGGCTTATGGATTCAGTGGTTCTTGTGTTGGCCGTGGTGATTGTGTGATAGGAGTCATTCTTCTTTTGGTTGTTTTCAAGGTGTTAGTGGTTCTTGTGGTGTGGTTAGTTGTTGTGTTGGCTGTGGTGTGTGGTGGTGGTTGTTGTGGTGGCTATAGCAGTGGACTTGGTTGTGTTTGTGGTTAATAGAATTGTGTTGCCCGTGACTATGGTGTGGGAGGTTCTTGTGTTGACTATGGCTATTGTGGTGTGTTGGTGGTTTAGAGTGTGTTGGTTGTTGTTTAGCATGTGGCTGAAGTGTGTGGTGGGTGATTCTTGTGTTGGTTGTGGCAATGATGTTGATGACATTTGTGATTCTGGCTATTGTGTTGGCCATGAATGTGGTGGGTGATTTTAATCTTGATACTGACTGTTAAGTGAGGTGTATATCTGATTTTTTGTATTTTTCTGAAGTTAATTTTTGCTTCTGAAATATCAAATGTATAGCTACGACAATTTTGTTAAAAATAAAATTACTACATAGGGGCAGAATAAAATTACTACATATGGGCAGAATGATCATTTTTTCAGAAACAACTGTCACATAACTGTTTTCAAATTATAAAAAATAAACAGGCAGTCAGCTTTCCCGCAGCAGTTTCTTGGGGCAGCTGCTGTAAACCAGCTTATTGGATAAGCTGCAGCTGCCCCAAACAGACCCTTAGTTGAATGAGTGGAAGTGTCGAGTATGACAAGTCTCTGACTCTCTTCGCGGTGGATCTCGCTGAAAGCCGCACAAGCGGAAGGAAGAGGATGTCGACCAAGAATATGATCCCGAGTTTCGTCAAGGTCTTTATTGAAGTATGCCAGGAATTGGAACATGCGATCTTTTTTTGACAATTTTCTAAAAGAGAGAAAGGTTAGTCAGAGAACTCAAGTGTATTTGTAGTACAAGTCGCATTGCATCCATAATGCCAGCAGGTCATTGTTGTACTTGGTCATGATCTTTGATCCCTATTTTGCCTCTTGGGTCTTCTTAGACACCTCATAAAGTTGATCGAAGTTTCCTACATTGAAGTATACATCACAAACTGCCATCCAGGGGGCAATAGCGGAAGAGGAACATATATGAACAACCAATCGACAGTTCCATTGAGTTGATCAACCACGACATGACCATGAAATTCTCCATTTCGCAAGTTTCACATGTCGGGTCAATCTTTGGAGGTTCACGATTCATGCATGTGAAGTGACTGAATTTCCCACATCCTTTGATGAATAGAGACACCGCTTGGGATCATTGGAGAAAGTTAATGTCGTTCAGTTTGTGAGTTGTGGTCAAGAAATTCATGTCGATTTATGGTCCTCCTGTACGCACGAGAACGAAGGTCGGAGTCGAACCTCTGGTGGTGGAATCAAAAACACTTTTTGACGATGGCTCAGTGTTGGACTGAACCTGTCATGATTCTGACTTAGCTAAAAGAAAATTGATTGGGGTTTCGAGACATTGCCAAATTTCAACTTGTAGGCTACCGATTGTTAGGGAAAAAACAGGTACAACTGCAGGGGAGATCAACTGCTGAATAAAAAATAGCAGGGAGGACCTCCAGGGACGGCTGACGGGAGAATCTACCTGTGCAGGGAGGAGGCCGACAGTTGCCAAGGAGGTTGATGGCTGTAGGGACAACAAGGGAGTGCTGGCGGCTATAGATTTCAACTGGAAGGGCCAACAACTAGGGATTCCCGTTGGTGACCTTGTAGGGAAGGCCGACAGTGGCTGGGATCTAAGGTTAGATCCCGACTCTAATATCGTGCTATAATATTGTAATAGAGCAACATATATTATTTATAGAAAGAGGGGTATATAAACCTAATTACAAGTGGTATATAAACCCAATTACAAGGGGCACTCATAAGGAAACATAAAACATAATAAAGGAAATATGAAATAAATAAAAACAGAATAAAGAAAAATTAATAAAACAAATAGCAAAAGTTAAAATAAAATCTGCATGTTAATAACGATTATAATAACGGCTAGGGATAGCCTTTATTTTAATATTCGAATACATAAATATACATATATACATACATAGATACGTACATACATGCAAATTTATACACACACACACTCACACACATACATACATACATATATATATTTCATCAGTGTTTGTCTATATATATATATATATATATATATATATATATATATATATATATATATATATATATATATATATATATATAAAGAGTTTCTTAGTTGGTAAGTTTCTTATATATATTAAGGGTTTACCGTACATATATATATATTTCACTGAGGCAGAGATCTCCACCTTAGCTGCGCCCTGCCGACTATTCTTAGTTGGTAAGTTTCTTTATGGAAACCCTAAATTTGAGCTAATTCAAAAGAACTTTGAATAAATGAAGCTGAAAGGGGGGTTGGAAGATCGGTAAATTGGATGATCGACACATTCTTATTCAATTATCAAATGATGAAGACTACACCCATTTGTTTGTGAGAATACTTCTTCGAATAGAAAATCAGGTGATGAAGGTTTTAAAATTGACGGTGGATTTTGACCCTCGTACTGAACCTCCTACCATTCCTGTTTGACTGCGCTTTCCAGGTTTGAAGTTACATCTTTTTGATCAAGAGCTTCTCTTCGCTTTACGGTAAACCCCTCAAAAGTGGCACGCCTACAGTGAATCTAACTCGGTCTTCAGAAGCCAGAATTTTGATAGAAATGAATATTACTTTACCTTTTCCGAGAGAGATATGGATTGACACACAACATCAAGGATTTTGGCAGCAAGCAGAACTTGAACATATACCACTTTATTGTATCTACTGTCGTATGTTTGAACATTCTCCTTTTCAATGTTATCAGTTGCATCCAAATTTAAAACCTTCAAGTAAAAACGCTTCTGGATCTGCCCCACCTCATACATGTTCCTCCTCCGCTTCTGAGTGCATTCCACAGACTATTGAAACACCGGTTGACACGATGCCACCTCCTCTTCCCACTACCGGAGATAATACTATTTTTGTTCTTCCGATGGCAGATGGTTTACTTGGGCCCGATAATCATGATAGTATTGAAGCTCCACATCTCCAGGATGCATCAGGTGTTGAAGAGACATGCTTATCATCTCTTCAAAATCAGAATGTTGTTACTGCTAGTCAGGAGTTGGGGGCTCATTCTCTCTTACATGCCCAACAATCTGTTGACCACACCGATCAAATGAGCTAGTCCTTGGATGTGGAATGACAGATCTACACATCTAGAAATAAAAAGAAGAATGAAGACACACTCCAGCTTGGGAACTTAATGGATGATACTCTAGAAACTTCAGGTAATGGAACGACACAATAATTTGTTAGTTGTCTCCGCTCTTAGAATCAGAGGCAGAGACAAGACCAAGCTGGCTCGTGCCTAGCAGCTTATTTCATGTAAGTTTTGTTTTTTTTTTGTTTTATCTATGTTTCATCATTTTACGATGCTAGTGTCTGATGTATCATATGGGTAGTACACATTTTTTGGGTCCTCTCATACAACCTCTTTGTATATTTTCAATTTCAATAAAATTAACCCTTGGGCGATTATTATATATATATATATATATATATATATATATATATATATATATATATATATATATATATATATATATATATATATATATA
>NEWO01000058.1:898566-934811 GCA_003013225.1 Phalaenopsis aphrodite | reverse complement strand
GTTGTTTTTAGTTTTTGTAGAAATCATCTAAAGTTTATCATGGCTAGAAGGTTGGATGTTGCGTATCATTTCTGGCAGCTAAGGTTTCTACAATTTGGCATTAGATATTTGAAATATTATACTTTTATCACCATCATATTGTTTCTTGATGTGAATATTTTGGCAAAAGGTTTTACACTTTTAAGTTAAGAGTATGGATGAAACTTGACCGCTATATAGATGCTCTTGTTGTTGTGTACAATACTTTGATTAGATGAGGAAATTACTCGGTGTATCCTGTTATTTATGTTAGTTTGGAATATCTAAAGGCTCTTGATTGATGCGACTATTTTTTTTTAAGTCACTTGGTTCATGAAGATTTCAGGCATGACGTTCATCCACTTTTTACATCAATAAGAAAGGCGGTTTGAATATTATATGCTGAGAAAGTAATTGGCACTAGTAATATTTTTTATGTTTATAATGATATGTCAATATAGCTTACAAACTATATTCGAATGAGATAATTTTCTTTAAGATTTTTTAGGTAGAAGCTGTTGAGCATGCTTTTGCTTGTAACTCCTTGCTGACATGAGCAGTAAAAAGGACCACAGCCATGACCTTTTTCTTTTGGAGAAGGAAATGTACATACAATTTGGCTCACCATGTTCATCTGTTATCTAGGATGACTTGTTTAACATTATTGCTTTTAATTGGATTGTTGTTCCACTTTAGGTTCCGCTACATTTATTAAGTATGTGACAACATATCTCTTACGGAAAAAAAATGCGCTAGTTTTTTCCGAGCGAAAAACTTGCTACAGGCACTCAAAATACACTTGAAATGATGCACGATGCATGTGACAACATATCTCTTCGCAAAAAGGGAAATTTATATACATAGCACACAACTATTATGTATTTACATGTCCGAAGTGACTCCTAAGCTTTTATATTTCAGTAGTTTGGTGCTTTAAATTTATACATAAAGATGTGTATTTGACTTTTTAAAAGTGGTAATAGTGTTATTTTTTATGTAATATTAAATAATTGAGTGCTAGGTGTGTAATATGAAAGTTTAGTTGTGAGATCTGTAAATAAATAAGAATTGTGTGCTATGTCTGTAAATCCCCCTAGAAAAAAAATGTCTCCATGTTTTGTGTGAACGATGAGAGACATGTATGAGTTATCATATAGGCCATCTTGAGCCATTTTCTCCCATTCTCTCATGTTCGGTTTGATGGATGTCCGTCGTATGAAGAAGATAGAGAAAGAAAATGTAATGTAGTTTTATAGGAAGAAAATAAGTTTGTCACATGAAATTTTTTTTCAAATAGTTGACAAAGATTAACTATAGGCCTATGGCATTATCATCATTACTTCTTTGTGCTTGTCTAGATAAATTAATCTGCTGTGCACTAAGATTCCAAATACATGCTTATGGTTTTATGCATATAAAAATAGAATATCCTCACATCAGTACTATCTTGTGATAATTTCTTCAGAATCCAATGATTTTTTTTCGTTTTTGGGTTGGGGGTCACTGATAAATTGAATGATGCTGCTATGCTTACTACTGCTTTACTAGTGGGCACTGGATTTTCTAAAAGCTTGGTGTTTAGATCCAGTCTGTGGTCCCACCTATTTTGGCGCATCCTGATCAGTGAATTTGAATACTTGCCTCATTTTTAAAAGGCTGCAGTTAAAGCATGTCACATGAATTTTTTCCTACTCATAGACAGCCATGATCAGTGATTAGAAAGTGTTGTAGAATTGAAATTGAGCATCCGGTACAGTGTCATGATGCTTGTGAAAACTGTTGATGCTTCTTATTCCAGATGTTCGATCATGGACCATTTGTTGGTGGGAAAAAGTCAAAGAAAGGAAACTTTCTCCATTTGTCCAAGAGCAGTGCTTGGGGTGCCATTTACGTCCTTAATGCCACAAACATTTTCTTGGAGAAATATCTAATGAATTCACACGGTTGATGGTGAAAAACAAAATGGACTGCCATTTGTTGTGAAGAGATAACTCTCGTATAATTTTAGCAAAATATTGGTGCCTATATATAGGTACACGACTTACAAAATGAAGAAAATAAAGAAGTGGTTATCCTCAATTATGTGGTTATAAAACACTTGCAGAAACGTATCTTCCTAATGTAGTAATTCTAAAGACAAAACTTTCCAATTTAGTTAGTTTTCTATGATAGTAATTCCCTTCCAAGTCGAGCATATATATCAATAACTTCAACTTGTTAACTGAAAAAATGATAAGGTCTTAGTGCTTTTCTAAAAATGCCATATAATTAGTTTTTTTATCCTCAAATGATGAAGTTTTTAATAGACTGAATCTTTCCCGATGATTTCTTTACATATTTTAAAATCTTTAAGGATGATATCGTAGCTCATATGTTTTCGGTTTTACATGTATTGATTGACCGCGCCAACAATAAAAGATATATCGGGTTGAGTTACAGTTTGTCAACAAGATGTCAATATTGAGTAGGATCTTTTTCATGCCTTTCAGAAATCTTATATCTGCAGGTTTTTCATAGGAGAATCAATAGGCTTACACACAAGAAGTTTTTTAGATTATTTTTTAACAGAGAAATCTCTTCATTTCTATAGGTAAACTAGATGTCAAGAAAATATTTTAGACGCCTTGTATTAATTGTTATAATATCTTCTCCGTATGTCATTTTTTTAAAATGTTGCATAACTTCTAGAGAGAATGATGGCTTCAGCATGTAAATCGAAAATCTTTGTGCCGAGGAAAGAGTATTAGGTGGACTCACGCAAATGGAAAATCAAGAGGCGTACTTGCTTGTTGAGGACAAGGAAGGGTTTGCCTAGATGGACTTAAGATGAACTCTTAGATTTGGGTTCATCAACAAACTTGCCATTCGGGTGACAATCTACTACTAATCCGAGGCTGAGTCTGCATTACGCTACGCCCCTGCCTTTTTTGGTATTCTATATACAACTTATCTTGTAACTCTTGCGATCTAGATCTAATCTATATATAAATTGAGGATTTAGGGAGAGTTAAGTATTTCATATTTTTTCCTTCTGCATCCTTTAGTTTTGATACAATTTAATAATTTTTTATTCTCTATTTTCCTTTTTGCTTTTATCATTTCTTTTGGGTCAGCATAATTCTTGCATAACTCGCAGACAAAGAATGATCTAATAAGGTTGATTAATTGTACTACATTGTAGTTCAGTGTCGGTTAAACTTTGCAGAGTTTGTTGAACTAGAAATAAGGACTTTATTTTAATCTATATATAGCTTTTCAAAGCTTTTAAATTTGCTTCAAATAGACTGCTTTGTCTGTTTGGACCATTATGCCATCCTAAATTATTAGCAAAAGAGAAAATACAAATTGTGTTCAGTTACAAAAATGATGAGTTTTAAAATTGTTAATGCCACGAATCTAAATAATATCATTTGTCACTATTCAGGCCTTGTAACTATTAATAGAGCCTCATGATCAAGCTTAATAATGAAAATTCATCTACGAGAAATTGATTTATCCCTAATCGGAGTTGTATCTAGTTTCTGGGTGTGAAGATTAAGAATAGCACTCTTTTGCCATTCATAGTTTGTTTCCAATCAGAATCAAACAAGGTCTGTTATTAAGACATGGAAATAAAGGCCATAGATTAGAGGCAATGCAAACTAATGAAAGGAGAGATGGTAAAAATATATAAAATATTATTTTGGATGATTAGGGCATTGATGCTTAAAGGGAATAAAAAGATAAAGATCTGATGGTTTAGTGACTACCAGATGCTAAATCTTAGCAGATGAGATGAAAAGAGGTACTACAAGAGGTAATAATGACCTATTAGCTTTAGATTTATAGAGGAGGAAAATAGGGCATTAGGGCTAGAAAAATAAATAAGGCTATTTTTTAGGAGTGACGGGTGTAGAATAAGAAGAATTCTTATGAAATGTAAAATCAACAAAAACAATCTTCTCATAAAAGGATCATAACGCCTATAATTTCGTTGAGTACAAGAATCACTGAGAAAGATGTAAAAATGACACAAGGAGACAATTATTTATCATATCCTAATTGAAGAGAATGAATAAAAAATACACAACCTAAAAGGGTTTGAAGAAAAGAAGATTTATGAGGATAAATAATACTAGAGTAGCACTATTTAGAATAGTAGAGGATGCACGAGATATTGAGTGACTTGTAAAAAGAATAACATCTATTCCAAATTAATGTGGGAAATACATTAGAAATATAAACAGGTCAGCAACATCAAGTTTTTCACAATTTTTAATCCCATGTTGTTGAAATATATATGGACATGAGGATTAAGTCTAATGTCATTCTGGATCTATAGATGTGGAGAGTTTTGTTCTGAACATAAAATTATGCCTTTATTTTTTGATAGAATACTTTGACATTTCAATAACTAAACTCAATTGACTTTGGTGTAGTCATTAATGACTGAAATAAAATAATGACAACCAAGATGGGTAGTTATGAGACTTGGTCTTCATATATTGGAGAGTGAAGTTGAAAGGTGCATTGCTTCTTGAAGGTAAGGATAATGTTAATGACACATGATGTTTTTTGAACTCAAAGGCATTAGATTTAAATTTTGAAATAGATGAGGATATATGAGTGAAGTTGCAAAGGTGATAAAATGGAGGATGACCTAGATGACATTGCTACTAATAAAGGGTTGGTAGGGTGATAGGACCAACAACATCATCAATAGCGTCAAGATAATAATTATCCTTATCTTCAACAATTTCACAAATCATATTTTTTGTGTTGAGATGTTTAAAGATAATAAAGATAAAAGTTTACCAAGCAATTGTTAGTCTTTGTTTGACAGTGTATAAATTAAATATAGGAAATTGTGGGATGTTTAGAATTGTCTAACAATTGAGATAATTTATAGATAGATCCTTTGGTTGATTAAAGATGGAGATCCATTGTTACCAATAGCTAATGGGATAGTAGTTATTCTAAGGGATGAAATAAATTTTTGGTTATTTGTCACATGAAAGGAAGCGTGAAAATCTAAAAGTAAAGACTTACCACCAGCGAAACAACTGAACTCATTAGATATTGATACGGATGGTTGAGATTATTAATGCAGCAGATGAAACTTTTCATCAGAGTAATATATTTTAATGTTGAGGCTTTAGGAGTAAGCAAGGTTTGGTTATATGTAGATGTATACTTAGTTGTGGAGGGATAGCCAATTTTTTTCCAACAACTTTTAAGCTTATGAATGGTGCGACTGTAATGAGCAAGCTGGTAAGGCATTTTGGACACAACCACATCTGTCTTTAGTACGACAGCATGTTCATTATTCCGTCCACCACCACTAGAATTAGGCGCCAAGGCAGATTGGTCATGAGTAGGTGGTTGGGGAATAGTGATTTTTGTGACTCAAAAAGCTCATGAGAGAACAATCATAATATCTGGAATGGTGAAGCAAACCTATTGGTTAAGATTGCACTTCCTAAAAAGAAGATATTAGCTGGAGGGAAATTTGGTGATGCGGAATTTTTCATTCTGCTATTATCAAATTGTCATATTTGTGGTGAAGGGAAGATACTAAAGTAGGTTATCCCATTTATTTCTATGCTCTATAATATTCTTAGATCTGCATTTAATTTTGATGAAGGGAAAATAATCTCATATTAGAAAGTTGACATAAATATTATTTTCTTGAACATATATGAAGTGAAAAAAAATTTCTTAATTTTTTGGTAGAATCCTACAACTTGCAGTTGTGGTACTGAGAGGTTCAAAACTATCCTGTGACAAGGTAAAACATTGGATTTTTGTTATTCTAAAAACTTGACAATGTTAGTGTTAAACCGAGGAGAGACATGAAGGTATTAGAGTTTGTCACTTGAATTAAGAAGCGAATAGGCCTCTACCAGAGAAGATAATTAGTACTATCGAATATGATCCTAGTTTCAATGGTGGATTAGGGTTTTAGATTCATTGTGATGAAGTTAAGAAGTCATGACATATCTTGAGAATGGAAGAGAATCCAATAGGTAGCTTAGATCATTTTAGTTGTGAAAGTCTTGAGGTTATTGAGCCCTCAGAGCTTAGGAAAACATAGTGAAGTGAACGTGAGAGTTAGTTATTTGTGTGGGTTATCACAATGAGCATAGTGCACTTAGTCTGACCTAGCAAGTCACGGGTAAGCACAACTATTACGGTCAAATGAGTTTTGCAAGCTAGCATGTTATGATTTAAGATGTAAGCAAGCTGGGTGAGTCGCAATCAATTACAACTGGCCACTTGCAAGTATATTGCAGCAAGGGAGCATGGCAAGAGAGTGCATCAAGGATAGCTAGTGAGGAAACTATTGTTGTTTAGGAGAAGAAAGGGATGAGGATGTGGAGCGATCCTAGGGAGTGAGCTAACATGGCATGCATTCTCAATTAAGCGGACACTTTCTCTTTCGAAATAGGTATACACCGCACCATTCTAATCTCCACACTTCTCATTAATAGAATATCCTAAAAACTGATTAATTTAAAAAATATCACAACCTATCTTGCTGAATTTTTTCCCACAAAAAAATATTGTTGAAGCTTCCACCAAATGTTTTTAGTCGCTAATATATTCAGGTCCATAAATGTCATCGGGTTAAATTTGATCTTAAGGCATTTAAGTATATTTTTGTAGGGTATTTATCCAATAAAAAGTGCAATAAATCCTATCATTCATTCACTTGAAAGCCATTCACTTCAAGTTGTTATTTTTTACTAAAAATAAAGTTTCTTCACTCAAACTTGCCTTTAGGGGAGAACAACCGCATATAAAAAAATATTGATAAAATTAATTAATATCTTCTATCTTGATATATTTGTCATACAAGTGCAAGAACAATGCATCCATTCTATCATTAAATCTCTTCAAGTCTATACAAGAATGACAAAGCCCATCCAAAGTCTCTAGTATGATCAAATTTCCAAAGGGTTAGGTAACTCTCATAACAATGATCCACCTATTATCGAAAATATTTCTCTATACCCCAAAACCAATTACACATTTTTTCAAAAAAAATTTCTCATAAGACTTGTAAATATTAGCTCCAACACCATTAAAATATCTCAAACTCTTATTTATGTATTAGAAAACAATAAGCATAAGAAGAAATGAATGCTCTTAAAAAAATCACTTCTTGGAGATCATTAAACACCAAAAGAGTATAAATTATAGGATATTTGTAAGTTTACTTATTAAAACATAAAGCAAATAAAGATTGGAATAATATTAATTAAGATTAGTGGCAAAAATTTTAGTTTTTGAAGTTCGGAATAATGTGAAATGTTTTTATTGATATGAAAGAGAGTATAAATAATTCTTATATGAATCTTATAATGGGAAATATAATTAAAAAAAAACAGAAAAAGAAAGATATAATACCTAGTAACTCTAATTAATCAATTCATATTAATTATTTGGAGATAACGAAACAACATAAAATAGGAAAACCTAAAATAGAAAAGGAAATACATCTAATCCAAGAAAATAAATCTAAAATAGGAAAAGAAATAAAGTTATATTAGGAACTAAGTTTAATCCTCCTAACTTATAACTGAAACAAATTATTTCATAATATAACTTACACTCCCTTTCAAGTTGAAACATGGTTGAAAATCGTGTTTAACTTGAATTTGAAAACATCGAATAATGGAAGAAGAAGATCACGTGAAATATAACTTGATGTCTTCATTTCGTTTCGCGGTTGTCTTTCACTGCAGTTCCTGCCGTATTTATATGTTGGCGGAAGGCTCCTACAATTAATGATGCAGAGGATTTTGCAGGAAAGTAGATTGGAAAGCTAACTTTTAGTTGATTGTGGTTTTCTTTAACTGCAATTCCTACAATGTTTGTAGATAGGCAGGCGAATCCTAAAGGTAATGCTGCAAGGGAGTTTGAAAGGAAGTAGACAATCTGCAAGAAAAATTGACTTATAGTTGATTGCAGTTTTATTTGACTGCAGTTTCTGCAGTGTCTGTAGGTAGGCGGAAGACTTTTACAAGTAATGTTGCAAGGATTTTGCAGGGAAGTAGACAACCTGCAAGGTAAAACTACAAGGTATGTCCTACAAAGAAAAAAGGGGGAAAAAAATCTGAAGAAGAATCTGCTATAGGAAAAGATCCGAAGGAGGGTCTGCTGCAGGAGAGACTTTGGAAGAGGTCTGTTGCAGAAAAAATTCCGGAGAGTTTGTTGCCGAAAAAAATGTCAATGATGCACTTCCACCAGAGCCGTGGTCTGAAACAACTCTATAAGAAGATGTTACACGAAAGCCAGCAGTAGCATAACTCAGCGCCCATCCAATACGTAGCAACAAGTCTGAAGGAGTAGAATCTTTTTCTGCTAGGTAACAATGACCATTTTGGTCACAAGCCTGTATGTGAGGATGGTCAGAAGCAATAACTGTTAACAATTCTCTTTCGACTTCACTGACTAAAGATTTTTCTCTTAATGACCCCATACAATTCAGTAATGAGGGATGAGAATAGGTTGCTACCAATGCTGATGATGAGACCTCATTGACAGGAAATGGTATATCGCCAAGCAAGTCATTGGAAACATCGCTGAAGACGAAATTGTTTGCTATTGAAGAAAGCAATGGCCGAGCTGCCCTGCTGAAACACCTAAAAGCACCACTCATGCAAGGAGGTGACAAGTCTACATCTTCCTAGGCTGTTGCAGTGCAGTAAGTGTAGAACCCCCTCCCTACTCCTCTAGTTCCCACCTCCCCCACCGCTCCCACATCACGCTCGAGCCTTGAAAACCATCCCCGCTGACTCCAACGTGCATCACATTACTACTTCGTTCTCATTCCCCAAGTCGATCACGACTGTGTTGTGCCTCTTCAGTGACCTCAACAAAGCTTCCACAACCCTAAGATAAGTGCCGCTTGGAGCCCCTTTGTAAGGCATGAAATCAACAACCACACCCTCCCCACTTGTACAATCGACTCAGGGTGGTGATCAGGCGACAAACATGTTGGCAATGGCTGTGTAGGCGGAAGGAGGAAGTTGAAAGAGGAGGAAGGAAGTTGGGGTTGGGCTAGAACTGAAGGAGGCGATTGGATGCTGACGACAAAGACTATTGCTACCGAGGAGGATGTAGAAGAGGGATGATGGGTGGAAAGGGGAGCAGGAGCCATTGGGTTTGACATCTGCCGAGCAAGGAAGTTCATATGCCATCTTGCGGCCCCTTGGAGAAGAAGAAGCTGGCAGAAATAGGGAAGAATATAGAGCTTAGGTGGGTTTAATCCATTTCCACTCTCAATGTAGAGTTCTTCAGTAGGGGGATGAAAATTTTGTAAAGGAGACTGCCGACTGAAATCTGTAGGGAAGGAAGTTTCTGTCGTCTAGAGTCTGTAGGGCCTGTAGCACGACAATGGAAAAACTGTAGAGAGGAGGCGAAGGAAGGGCCTACAACACAACAAAGGTTGTCAGCTGCAAGGAATAGGAAGTTTCCGACGGCAAGAGACTCTAATATTTGTTTTAAGGCTCTAGTATCATGTTCAAATTAAGAATATTGTAAAATGTTTTTATTTATATGAAAGAGCGTGTAAATAACTCTTACATGAATCCTAAAATTAAAAAAAAAACAATAAAAAGAAAAAACATGAGAGAAACGATATAGTACCTAATAACTCTAATTAATCAATTAATATTAATTGTTTGGAGATAAATGAAACAATATAAAATAGGAAAAGAAATAAATTCAATCCCAAAAATTAAATCTAAAATTGAGAAGAAAATAAAGTTATATTAGAAAATAAATCTAATCCACAGAACTTCTAACTGGAATATATTATTTCCTAATATAACATCTATCAATAGTCAATTTTATGGAATATGCTATTAAGAAATCTTTGATTTTATTAATGAAATAAATATACTTTGCTTTCCAATTTCCTTAAGTACTAACCTCGAAAGGTTGATACAACAATATGATGTGAAAATATAATTATACATTGGAATTTTATAGAAGAAATTCATATCACTGTTTTACCATAACTCAAGAACTCTCTTATAAAAATAATGTGGCGCAGAGTAGAAAGAGTATTGTATTGTCTTGACAATTCTCAAGGACATGGTTTGGTAGATTTACAAAAGTTAAATATAGCATGGAATATAAACAAAGCCAATGAGATCACACTTATTATAAAACATTTGATTGCTGAAGAAAATTGATTTTTGTTGTATATATTAATGATATAGTTTTAATAGATGATGACAATAAAGTTTAAAGAATTATTCAAGAAAAAACTCGTTGCTGAGTTTCTAATTAAAGAACTTGACAAGCTCAAATATTTATTTAATATTGCAGTGACACTGCTAAAAAATAATTTTTTATCTTTCAACAAAAGTATATTATGGATTTATTGTCAACAATAATTGATGATAAATCATTTGAAACTTTAGTTAAATCTGTTAAAAAAATTTATGAAAAATGAAGATGGAATAAAAGGTGAGTGGGCAATATAAAAAATTAGTTTTAGAATTAATTTATTTATCTCACACTTATATGTCTCATAAGCTAGTTTATACACAAAATCAATGAATCTTATCTTCATGTTGCTTACAAAGTCTCAGTTATTGATATCAAATATTGCGAAATGAACTCTCTAGAAAAATATGAAACCTTACATATTAATGGTTATACACCTATTGTGTGTGATAACTAGTGTAATAACTGAAGATAAATAATAAAAAAAGGGAGAAAAGGAATTTTGAATTGACGTAAGGAATACCTGTCGCTTTAGTTCGATTATTGGACTTGAGGGAGGGTTTTTGTGGTCCATTTACCTGTAGCCTTTAGAGTGAATGAGGAAGGAAGAGAGGATAAAATGTTATATCTGAGAGCGACAGAAGAAGGAAGAAATAGTAGAAGGGGAGAAATTTCAGTGAGGAGAATAATAGGAGAAAGAAGAAGTCGAAGTCAGAAGGAAATTTGTGTTCCCTAGTCGAACGACTTCGTCAGTCTTTGTGCGTACAGAGGAAAAGAAAGAAGAAGGGTTGTGTATGTATCTTACCTATTTCAATGTCAAACTAGCCGCTCGTGCATAGAGGAAGAAGAAGAACGAGTGGTTCTGTTGAGAAGGGAAGAAGTTCTTACGGTACCATGAGTGAAGTTAGGGTAGGGAAGAAGTTCTTACGGTACCATGAGTGAAGTTAGGGTTGTCAAGTCGTACGAAGGAGAAGAGGAAAGTGAATCGAGTTTCCAGTGGTGGTCGTGTGCTGGAAGAAAAGAAGAGGGACTCAAGCTATTCTATGTCAAGTTTAGACCATAAAAAGAAAGACAAAGGGAAGGAGAACGGGCTCTGCGGCGCTCGCATACACTTTTTTGGGTGGAACCGCGACCGAAGAAGGAAGGAGGAGGGAGCTCAAGCTCGCGCGGTCTAATAGAAGTCGAAGGTAGGAAGAAGAAACAGACGAGCGGGTCTTCGTGCGTTAGAGGAAATGAATAATGGTTTTAAAAGTAAAGGATCAAAGTTATTAAAATCCTGGATTTCAAGGGAGGAGTAACACATACCTTTTGTGTGAGGGAAAAATGAAAAATTTTTTGGGCAGCAAAAATTTTTTAAGGTATTTAAGAAGTTAGGTTCAAAAAACTAAGTATTTTGGATTGTGCATTTTGTAAGGAGTAGGTAAGAGATCAGTTGAGGTGGTTATCCAAAGTAGTAAAGTGAAGTGGTAGATATTTCAGAGGTCTCTTAAAGTATAATGAGTGATTATTTTCTTTTATCCATTAAATTAATATTTAATTAAATGAATAATTACAAAAAAATGATTTAAAACCAGTATTTCATTCATTAATTGCATTTTGAAAGTCTGAAATGGTAAAATGAATTAAAGGAAAACAATAGAAGGATGAAGATATATTTTAAATGATTTTTGTTTTATATGAAATGAAAGGTAAAAGTTTAAGTCTTACAGGTTTACCCCGAGATGGTACTGGTAGGGGATGCAATGTGTCTGTGCACGCTAAATGAAATGGTAAATGTATATCTTTAGGTACAATTTTGATTGTCTTCGGACACATTTTTTAGGTTACATTCAGGTGTGATGGTAATCTTGTCATGTCTATTAATGAGATTAAATTGATAAATACTTCAAGTAAAATGTGAAGAGATAATTTTAAAGTTTAAATGAAATGAACTACATTTTCTTTTTGTCATTCATGCAGAGCATAACTAACATAAGAATTTAATATATCTTAGATTATAAGTACTCACTAAGCTATATTTATGTTTACAATTAATATTTTCTTTCAGGAGAATGAATGTTTTAGGTTGATATGTTTGGTAGAGGAGTTTTGATTTACAGGAGAAGAACTGCCGCTGATTGATACCATTTTATATGGTGTTTGATAGTTTATTTGTATTGTTTCTTTCAGATATTGATACACTGTTCAATTATGGTTTGAGACATGATTTTTAGATTATTGTTGATGTTTCTGGATGTTTAATTTTATTTTACTTTGTGGATTAATATATCTTTAATATATTGGAAGTTTCTGATATTTTAAGAAAAGTAGAATGAAATATTATTACCATCGTACCGCAATTCTTGCCTTAGTCAATTTTAAGCACTGGGTCGGGTCATGAGAATTCGTGGATAAAGTAATCGGTTAAAAATATTGTACATTACGAGGAGAAAATCTATTTGATTCGGAGAAGTGAGAAACAATTTAATACCTCAAGATCAAATATTTATGAAAATTTGAAGAAATTGCTAATGTTATCTGTGAACTAATAAAAATTAAAATTATACTAGAATATTTAAAAATCAAATGTAAAGATTTATGAGGATACAGTGTGACAATGCTTCCATTAATATTCCCATAATCTAGTATAATATGATTGAATCAAACATATGAAAGTGGATAGCATTTCTAAGAGAGAAATTAAAATGTGAGTTAATTTCATTATTTATTTTTCAATGGGAAGTTAATTTACCGATATATTTATAAGAAAAGTTTTGCAACCCAACATTCAAAATTATCTTAAGCAAATTTGGAATAATTGATATCTACCATTTGACGAGAGAGTATTGAAAGTATTAGGGTTTCTGGATGAGGTATAAAAGATGCTACGAATTCATATGCTAATTATGGGAAGACATGTCTCATATTTATGTGCTAACATAAAAAATGGTGCTTAATGTAGAAAAGGGAGGGCACCCACTTTTTCCTAGCAAAAATAGAAAGTTTTTGACAATAGTTTTATTTTTTAATTTTTTTTAATATACAGATTCACTATTTTTCAAGTTTCTTGTATATAAATACCCATTTAGGGAATAAACCAAACAAACTTTCTAGCTATTTCATTTATATTGATTCAATTTCAAGGTAACTCGATCTAAGAAAAAAATAATCCAACTCTTTAAAAGTGATGCAAGCCAAATAATTGGGATAATACTGATGATGATGATAAATATCCTTGATAATTGACCACGGAAAGCCCTCTCTAAATGCAATTATACTAATTAAATTTGAAGAAGTTTTAATTGGGAAAGGTTTAGGAAAGAAAAGTGTGAAAATTGCTTAGGATAGATTTAACACTTTGAACTATACTTAGTAGTAATGAATAAAGAATTAGAAATTATAAAGCTTACTTCTTATTGCAAGGATTTGACTAGTGACATTCATTATCATGATGACATGCTAGAAATTTTTTTTTTTTTTCAAGTGGTGGTGGTGGTGAATGATGATAGTTGGGGCTACATAGATTTTATACATTTGAGCAGTCACAAAGATTCTGCTGTTGGATCCTTGCTAGTGTGACAGAAGTGGACCTGAGACATAAAGGTGTTTGGTTGGAGAAGCACTAGGTTTATTTACACTAAGGTAATAGGAAGTAGGACCACTTCTTGGCAAAAGTAGAAAGCCTGGAAGGCCCTGAGAGCAGACCACTTCCTTATCACTGTCTTTTTTTCTAACTTACCTTTCTCCACCACTAATCTTCTTTTTAGTTAATTTCTATTAACAATTATTAATTACGATGGACCACAGTATCCTCCCATTTAAATAAAAAAAGATGTTGAAAAAGGTTTTGCATCCATGTTTAATTAGGAAAAGGAGGTGTTCTTGTTTTTCACTGTCATGTTTGGAGTACCTTGGTGTACCTTTGCTGTACAACTCCACCGAGAGAACATTGTTTTGGCCTTTCAGCATTAAATATAGTATTTCCTAATAAGCCTAACTAACTTTTGTGATGTTTTTCCAAAATTGATTTCATCATTGAAAAAGTTGGGTTTTTTTATTCTTTTAATTTTGGGGAAGGAGGTGGTGGGAAATCCTTCACTACATTTTATGTAAATTTTGACACCTTCATGTGATTCATATTAAGTTTCATATTAGTAATAAGTAGTTGAGTTTATGGGAGTATTTATATTCATTATTATATGGTTCTCAATTTGAATTGCTGATCCACACTCTTAGCTTTCTATGCATTTTGTACGGAAAAATTAAAGTAATGAACAAAGTTAATGTCGGTGTCTTATGATAAAACCTATTGAACTATTTTGAGCATTATTTTTTTCCGGACGACAGCTTTACTTAAGGTTTTATAATAGCTCATAATTTGTTTTAGAGTTCATTTGGGACAGTTGTAATTTTTTGTAAAGATGAATCGAAAACTGTTGTGGAAAAGGCTTTTTTAAAAGCTATTTTGAGTTATAAATATTTTCTTTTTCAAAAAAGTTTTACAACGATTTTCTTATCGTTATCACACTTTAGCAAATTTTTTTGTTGAAAAGAAGTTTCTCATCATAGAAATTTTAGAATGTAGAAGATGCTGTCCATTGACTAAAAAGAATCTTTTTTGTTTAGTCTTGAGTATGAATCTAACTACTATTGTTTTTTTATTATGGCTATTAAAATAATAGATATGATTATTTTAACTGAATGTGAATATCGTTGCTGGATAACATACTTTCGAATATCATACAATAGTAATCAGAGCCATTATTTTAATAATGACATCCCAAATTGAAGTCAATATATTCATGGTTAAAGCAATTCACACAACTTTTACGTTATTGCTTTTCCTTTTATATGTAAATGCAAAGCATCCGACTGCCATCATCTTTGAAAGCATGTTGATTATTTGATTTTCATGACCATGATCACATCATCAAAAAATCCTGCATGATATGTGGAGTTTTGAAGCTATTCATTTCTTAGACCAAAAAAAAAGAATAATTATCTAAGATTTTGCATTGCTAGTTTCAAGCTGGATGTCAATACGGAACATGAAATAAACTCTTAAACAAGATAGCTTGGAATGCAGCTTTAGAACTTCCAAATCAAGTACATGGAAGATATTTACTTAAGCACAACACAGATACATATACTTATCTTAGAGTTGCTTCACATCTATAAACAAAGTTCTCTGTTTCTGATTTTTAAGATTCTATAACAATGCAGAGCTCGTCATCATCTATTTTCCACAGAGATTCAGCACAGTTTTCCCACACAGGAGAAGCCATAGGAGAAGCACACGAGATGTTGCAAGCCTCGTTTCCATAACTCTCAAAACTCAAACTACCACTGGTCGTCGACTCGAATGTGGCGGCAAGCTCATTCCATATTTGATCCATGGGGTACACCTTCACTTCATCTTCTTCCTTAATTTCTATGGGTTTTTTCATCATATAACTACTTTGTTCTTGGTTTTCCATTATTCCACTGGTATCCTCTAGCTGCTCACTTTCAGAAGAGCAGGATGAGGAGAGAGGCGAGCATTTTTTCGTCTCCTGTGCCATCTTCCTCATGTGAGTTCTCCAGTAGTTCTTGATCTCATTGTCAGTGCGACCCGGGAGCCTTTGTGCTATCCTTGACCACCTAAAAATACAGAATTGGAGCACGAAACAAGGTTACCAACATTATAGTAAAACATTTACGTAGCTTATTTGCCCATCATCATTCATTTTACATTTAGATTTTTGTTCATCTCATAAAGAATTTATCATGATAGAGACTCATGACAAATCTCTACATGTACACAAATGGCTACATAGCTATAACTCGTACATAAAAATTTTCATAATGGACATAGTTATAGAAGACTTGATCTCGAACTCAAGTTTCCACTACTAAAGTAATTGAAGTATGCCAAACCTATTCCCCCATTGAGAGTGGAGATCTAGAATGAGGCGCTCCTCTTGAGGCGTGATGCGACCTCGCTTGAGTCCAGGATGAAGGTAGTTAACCCAACGTAATCTGCAACTCTTTCCAGTTCTATTAAGACCTACAAGAAAGATTGAAAATAGCACAAACATTCATTGGGTGTAGAAAACTAATAAATACTTGAGACTTATCAAATCCAATCCTCCTCCAAAATCCTCAAACCTGAGACTTTGGCTATGAAGTCCCAACGACGCTCACCGAACAAGCTAACAAAGCACAACAGTTGCAGATCTTCTTGCTCCGTCCACGGCCCTTTGCGTATTCCTTCTTTTGTCACCACCATCTACTTTCTATGAGCTCTTTGTTCTATGCTTCCTTCTTCTGTTACTACTATAAGCTTCTGATCTGTTCCTTTATAGGCTCGCTTGGCTTCTGTCATGTGTAGACTTCACAGTAGTTTATGATGTTTTAGTGGTTTGGTGATGTATCTATTATCTATTGGAGGAGAGGAGGACGTGGATGGAGTGTTTCTGATGTGGCAGAGATGGTGTAGATTAGTGGATGAAGTACGAAGCAGTTTTAGGACACATTTGGTAGTCACATCAAGTCCCTATAGGCCTAGCTGATCCTCTAATAATTTGGGTGTTTCTCTCAATTTGAGGGAGATTCAAGAGTTAGGATTGTGTTCCCTAGTAGTAATTTAAAAGAGTAAGGCTGGTCTTGGAAAGAGATATTTTAATTTTCTATATGTCAGGTCTTTTTTTTGTGTCATTGTTAATTTCTTTCCGTAGATTAAATATTAAAGTGAGAAAATAGTTTATATTTATTTACTGAAATAGCAGTTTTAAATAAATAAAAAAAAGAAAAACAAAACTGGATAAGAAAATCTCAACTTATTTAAGTGGGATAAATTTATTTATTTATTAAATTTTGTAATGATGAACATAATATAAAAGTTGGTTAAGTATATATTCTATTCAGAAGTTTTTGATTTCATATGAACATATTTAAAGTTTTATAATATTTAAAATTTGTCAAATACGACTATCGTCTATTTTTCTTGAAGAAATATGCTTGAGGTTTGTTTTGAACTAATGATCACGCTTTTTAGTCCAGGACTAATTATTTGAAGTTCAAATTTAGTGAACTTAGTTTGAAATGGTTTTAAATCTAACCTGGGTTTAATTTGCCGTGCTCAAATTATGTACAAATAACATTCAAACTTTGTTTGAATCAGTACGAACCTTATTCAAATCAAGTTTGAAGATAGTTCAAACTTAGGCTGTTTTGAACTCATGTTTGAACCTTGTCGGAACTCCTAATTTGAACCTAATTTTGATAACATACGAGCCTTGTTATTGAGTACAACCAATCAGCTATATTAATCTTTTGGTATTTAATGTAGGGAGCATATTATTAGAGTGACAAGCATTAAATCATTGCATAATCAATAAATGATATTGCTTAAATGTGGAGGTATAGGAGGACCGGCAACCCTATTAGTTGGAGACAATTTAGGAAACTCCTTGATTAGTTTTATTCTTTTCCTATTTATGTTCATTTCATAATTTTTTTTTTTCATGTTTAGGCTAGATATATTTTGTAAGATTGTAAATTCGGAGAGAACTGGTTTACTTTTATATGCAACCTTAGGGTTGAGATTGAATAAAAAGAATTATGAGAATTCCCTCTCTTGTTTTTCTTAATGGTATCAAGCTCCAAGCTCAGTTTGGACGGGTTCAGGGCATCTTTCATCATTCAACTTCGACTAGATTGTTCATCTGCATCCTTGTTTCAGTTGTCGGTGTTGAATGATTTGATTGGATCAGCGTCATCTCCTATACTCTTCATTTGAATCGGTCGTTCGTTTGTGTAGTATGCATCATCTGTGTATCTTCATTTGAATCGGTCGTTCGTCTGTGTTGTATGTGTCATCTGTGTATCTTCGTCTGAATCGCTTGTTTACTCTGTCTAATTGCACCGTTCGAAGTTTCCACAACACCTTTCATCAAAAGTTTTTGACTCCGACTATGAAGCTTCCTCCTATTCCATCGCGTTGTCTGCATCAATCAGAGCAAGGAAACAAACTCTAGCTCTCCTTCCGCTGGATCCTCTCCCTGCAGTTGTCCATCTCTGCATGGCCTCTGTCGGATCCTCTCCTTGTAATCGGCTCCCTACAGGCGCCTCCATGTTACCATCTCCTTGCAGCTCCACCAGATCCTTTCTTTGCAGCCAACTAGCTCCAAGCTTCTCCCTACAAGCTTCCAGACATTTCTCAAGCTTCTCTCTACAGGCACCCTCTCTCTTTTGTCTTCCACCAAAGCAGCACAGGTAACGACCACCTCTTAGCCGCAAGTAGCAGCCATAATACTACAACAAGCAACACAACAGTCGAGAATTATTCCCCACCCTAAACTTACATATTTTATTTTATGACAAAGTGCAGAATGAAGAAGTCTAATTTTACTCTGGAGGTTAGTTATAAATCAGAGACCATTAATTATATCCAAATTGACCTTGAAATATTTAAATTTATCACAAATCATAAACTCAATTGTCATGACTTTCTTTAGTGGTCTCAATCCATGTTTATGAACTTTTGTGAAAAAGGAAAATAAAGCATATCTCATAGGAAATGACACAGTTCTTAAGCTCACTAATCTTAACAATCGCACATGAATGATTTAAGAATAACAGACCAGCTTCGTTACACACCAACGTAATATATTTTTCTCCCATCATGCTAGCAGTAGGAGATTTTGGTCTTGGATCATATATTCGTGAGCTTCTGATCATATGACGGGAAAAATCAGTGCTCTAGTTAACTATCAAGCGGCTTCTACATCTAAATCTGTCATACTTACATTGATCATCACTCAAAAATTACTCAAAAAGGCGATGTAGAGCTCTCTCGTGATATTTCTCTTTTATCTATTTTATATGCTCCACGGTTGGGACATGAGCGACTCACTTTCTGCCCTGTGGCTTAGCGAGAGTTTTGGAAGTATCGAAGTGTTTCTATATGAAATAACCATCATTTTATGGCTTAATCTCCAGGTTCATGATAATATAAGCGGAACTTTTTTTTATCAAGAGTATTCTTGGGTCTCCCCCAAGATGTAAATAACCAGAGGGATATGTTTCTCTGAGAGACTCTTGACTACATAACAAAAATGTTCTTTTTGGTTCTCTAGTTACGGATGACTTATGTCACGATTCTCTTCGTAGATGTGTTTTGAGGTACTTCAATTTGATCTTGTTCGGACATATATTCTCTATTCATCACACGAGGATTATCCATATATAAGTCTTATGCTTATTTTTTTATTTGTTTGTCTATTTATTGCCTTATATCTTTCTTTTTGATTTCTTTCCTTTTCAAATCATTGATATGAATCAGGAGGAGATTTAATCAAATAAGCGAATTATACGACAATATATAAATAGACAAGCAGACGACTCTGAGTGCTTTAAAAAAAACTGAGAAACTAGTTTCACTCAAGCCTATGTAATTAACTATCAGGAGACTTTTGTACCAGTTTCTAAATTGAACATTATCAGAGTTTTTCTCTCAGTAGCAATTAATAAGGAGTGGAGACTGCATGAACTTGACATAATAAATGACTTCCTAAATTGGTGTTGTGAGATATGTACTTCCTGNCATAGAAATGAGACGCAAAGAACACAAGCAAACACATATCGTTTACGTGGTTCGATCCAACTGGATCTACGTCCACGGAAGGGAATCAATCAAATAGTTCACTAGGGCAAAAGAAATAGAGAATACATAGCTTATACATAGAGATGAGCCCTCATCTTCCTTCTATGGCCTCCCTCTCAAGCGACACCTTGATACAAGGCCTCAAGATGCTCTCATCCTCTCTAACTCTCTAGCTATTCTCTCTTCCTTTTTGGTAGCTTAAGATCTTTTCCCTTGCTCCTCCTTCGTGATAGCTTAAGATATCTTCTCTTGCTCTCCTAAGCCTACACCCTCTCTATTTATAGAAGCAAGAGAGCGGTAGGTGGGAGGTAGGTGAGCGGAAGGTGACATGTGGTAGGTGAGCGGTACCACATTACAAAAGTGCTATTTTACCTTAGTTCAATAATTGGGGGTCAAAATAACAATGGGAATATTGAAGAAGAAATGTATATGGAGATACTACTAATATTTGAGAATGATTTCAAAAGATACCTCGTATGCAAACTCAAAAAGCCATTATATGATCACCTAGTTTGAAATGTTTGCTAAAACTATGTAAATCTAATGGATACTCTCAAGATCAAGCCGATCATATGTTGTTCATCAAACACACTCAGGGAGGAAACATAGGAGGAGCAGCCTCCCTATTAACTGAAGACCATTTGGCAATCTCCTTGATTAGTTTTATTATCTTCTTATTTATGTTTATTTTAGAATTATTTTCATTCCATGTTTAGATTAGATATATTTGGTAAGATTGTAAATTTGTAGGGACCCGTTTGCCTATATATGTAACTCAAGGGTTGAAGATTGAATGACAAGAATTTTGAGCATTCCCTCTCAAGTTTTTCTTCACTGACAGATCACATTAAATTAAAGAAAATACATATTCTTAAATTGAAGCAAAAATGATGGGCATTTATTCATCCAATAGCTCAATTATAATATTTCACTTCAAATTGGTTGTACTTACACCACATTTCATTCTTCTCCCACTTTGAAGGCCATATGTTCCTGTTTGGATGAGCACTCTTTAAACAGCTATACCAAACATTGTTATATGATTTATTCGTCTTAAATGCAAATTTTGTGTTCATCATATATAGATTTTTTTTATCATTTTTAACTCTTTGCTGTCAAAGAGTTGACCAACTGCTCAATTAGTTGAGGATATATTCGAGAATGTGATCATTATGTCTGTATTCATTATATTGGATATACTTTCAAGCATTAACCATTGTATTACAGGAGACATCCTTGCGTTCTCTATATTTAGAATTTTTTTTACCTTCAATGCTATGATATATGAAGATTTAAAAAAGCGCACTCATTTGTTAGTTTTAGGTGGACTAATAAGTGGGATTGCATCTTCTAACTAACACTTCAATATTTGAGCATCCTTGGAACCACTATCACCTACATCCTATTTTTCAGCAGCATCATGTTTATATATTGTATGTTTACAATATCATCTGCATACGAAAGATGATGGATTGACACATTGCGTCATCATCATTTGTACAATCATTAGATCTTTTTAGGAACATAGATATCTCATTTAAGTGAGAAGCAATATCAAAATTTATTTATATTTTTGTTGGAGGAATTTATATCGTGTACTAAGCTCCACCAAAGTGGCACATCACCTCTAATTGTAAATAAAGTCGAATCTTATCAATGGAAATGTTTATTTGAACCATAATCATTTACCCTGTTTCCTAGTAAATGTTCAAACAACTTAATTGTCTTCTTTTTATTCTTGTCCATTTAGCATTTTCATGTCAATATTTTCTTCACCTATAAAAAAATAGTTAGTCCAGATATGGACATATGATTCAAAGGGCGATATGTATAAATCATATTTGAATCACGATCGAATATGGCTCGGCTGTTGATCTTTGATTTTTGATTGAGATCTTCTCAGTTCTCCCTTGGTTGGCTTCTTTGTGGTGATTGGCTTGGATACCTTATCTTGACTATGACATCTCCACAAAATTAACACTGATATATTTCTCATGTACAATATTAATAGATATATATATTTTTTATAAATAAATATCAGATATTAAGAGGAACATAAAATCAAATTGTAGTAAAATAATTGTAATGAATAAAGTAGTGACCGTGCGTTAAAATTTACTTTTTGACAGGAGAGTTCCGTATACATTTCCGCTTACGGCTGGGCGCTTTGCTTTCGGTGTCACCTCTCCACCGATTGAGCTTGGCCTTCTTCCAGTCGATTCCCTAATTATTCAAAAAGTACAAACACGCAGCTATAACTTTGCTGATATTCACAGCCCTTCGTATGCACCGTGTCCCCATATTTAAATATCATGATGATATTGTTCTTTTTTATGCTACCATTATCTTCTCATTAGCATTGAGTAGTCCACCCAATGAGATGTTGACACGTCACTTTGTCCTTATGGGGCCCACATGCATTGATGAATAATAAAAATTATCTGCAAATGATAATATACTTTATTAAATTTTTTTTATTCAATTTGAAGAAGCTAATAAATAATATTAAACTTCATAGGTCATGCAAAAAATAAGAATAATAATTAAATATAGCATCCCATAGAGTTTTTAGATTTTAGAGCTTGAGATTTTAGATTGGAGTAAGCTTGAAAAATTAAATAACCCTACTAGAGCTTTGGTCGATAAGTATTGCCGGTAATTGTTGTCGTCAAACTATCGTGTTCTTTTGGTTGTTATTGACTCGCATCATCACTCTCTACTACCTCTATCACAATTATAATAAACCAAGCATGGTTAACTTTCTAATCTCGTCTTCCTTAATTATGAGAAATATCATATTGTTTAATCTCACATTCATAGTAAAATATTTCAATTAAGTCAAGCGTCGGATTCTTTTTCTTTAAGTATTTTCATGTCAAATATTTAGCATCTCTTAGTTTTTTTTTTTTCCCTTTTTTGAAGAAAATAAGATCATTTCTCCATTCATATATGTCATTCTTAAGAGATCAGGCTAATCTTCTCCCTGTATCGTTTCAATTTTATCGGACGAATGACTCATATGTTCTTTTCATTTATCTATTTGTGTTGGGAAGAATGCAAAACTTTCTCAAATTCCTTGAAAATCTAACACGCCATGAGAAGATGCTATTGAGAGATTTAGAGGATGTGATTATCATACATATTCAAATAAAAAAGTGATATCTATTGGGAAGTTCTACTATTCATCATTGATAATACTTAATTTATTTTTATTTTTTTATTGTTTTCTCTTTGAATTTATACATAAACTTACATTCTCCTGTAAGCAAATAACATAGAGGTGTAATTCTCTCCATTATAATCAGAGTTTAATTTTAAATTGGCAGCCTTTTTTCTAGTGAATCTCTCAAAGACAATCTTATCGTTATTCAACGATTAGCTTTACTGTCGAGCACCAAAATCAACCCAGTATTCTTCACATTTGACAAATTTTAATTCATAAAATCTGAAAAAAAAATTGAAAAACTTATAAATTTTAATCCATGGTGATGTTGAAAACATCATTTTGTGGGCAGACCACTAAGTATTTTATTTATCTATTTATTTATCTATTTATCCTCTTCACCTGCCCTTCCATCTCCACCTTACCCCATAATAAATTCAAGTTGTCATAAAGTTTTCCTTCGATTTATTGAATATCATGAAAGGTATCTCTCTGCAATTTATGTCATAAAGTTTTCCCTCTGTTGCTATCTTCTCCTCCCTCTTTTGCTACTATTGTGAACTGCCTGCCACCGTTGGCTTCGAGAGGCCGACATTGTCGTTGCAGGCTTCGTTGTCGTCATTGCTGCGGAGCTTGTTTTACATTTATTTCATTTTCCTTTATGATAAGAAGTTCTGCTTTGCCATTAGATCTACGCACACATGCACATATAAATCTATTCAAATTAACTTGTTATTACTTTTAACTGATGCACAGATCAATTTTTTGAAAAATGCAATGAAAATATAATGAGCATATTTTAAATGATTTTTATATGTTTCTTTTCTCTTTGGTGTCGCATGCTGTTGAAAGGCCATCAACTTCAGCTTTTGATTTATGATAATGGAGTGTGAGGGAGTTGTTGGATCTAAACGTTCACCCCACACGTTGCATTACAACTATGAAGGGATTTCTAATTTCTTCTCATGCTTTGCCATATAAGCAAGACATAATCATCACAAGTTAGAAAAAAAAAATTTCCTTTGAAATAGTTGATGTGAACATGAGAGAATTTAGGCTTGTGTGTGACATAATTAATTAATCCCTTGATAATTATATGAATTTTATTTGCTATAATTTAACTCCTAATATTACAAAAAAGATAATTTTATGACATTTTATGGACTTATTGTAAAGTTATTTTTATTTTTTTTTATTTTTTGAATTATTATATTGATCAATTTTAAAAAACAAAGCTCTTTCTTAAGGGCTTATTTTGTGCTTATAAATGATTGATGTTTTATATGTGATATGAAAGATTTAAATGACGGAAATGTAACAAAAGGCAAATTCTAAATGTTAGATATGTAAATAGATAGGAATTAGGTGTCATGCATGTATGTAAATGCCCTTTGCTAATTATTGCAGCGGTTGTATGACAGTGGGTCTCGCTGTCATATAGTCGTGATGCGCGGCTGTGATCGGAAATCGCACGCAATAATCGCTCTTCTTTACATGGGAAAAAAGTATTCTTGAAAGATTCTGATTCAAGATTCGATGATGGCAAGTATTATATTTGTATTTTTATTTATGAATGAATGAAGTATAAATATATATATTTGATGATTTATATCAAAATAAAATTCAATAGTTAAAATATTTTATTTAACTCATATCATAAAATTCTAAATCAAAGTTTGCTCTACAAATTGGATTATCTAAATGTATGGTTGCGGTGTGGTTGTGTAATCTTACCAATCATCAAGAGACACGTCAGCATAAAATAATTGTGCATTCGAAATTTGTTAATTAGGTCTATGATGCCATTGACGGAAAGAGGTGCTTGTTTTTATTTATTATTTTTTTATAATATTACAAGATTGATATATTTACCATGAAAAATGGTATTTCTGTAAATAAATCTTCCGCTTGATTTATTTTATAATTTCAAAGGTGCCCTATTTTGATCCCTATTAAATTCAATCTATCCATAGCGTGTACCAATCAATTAAAAAAAATGATTATTTTACATACGCACCCTCAAATTTATATGTATTTACATATCTAACACCTAAAGTTCAATTATTATATTTATTTCAGGTATATTTTTTTCAAAATTAAGGACGGTGTTTATGTTATTTACATGAAGCTTTTTGGTTTGATGGGGAGGATGCTCTCTTTACCGGAAAAAAGCATGAGATAGACAGTTGTAAATTAAAATGGGCCGATTGTTCAACAATAATCAAATTCTATAAATGGGCCTTTTGTTTCTTAGAAGGTAACATTGGGCCATAATGCTCATAACCCTCAATTGTTATTATTTATACTTTATATTTTATAGATCCTTTCTTAATTATTAAAATTCACGACAAAATCTTAACTCGTATTCTTTTCTGTCAAAACTATCGACGGTTGATTGTGGCATGCACAAAACGTTGGTTTAATGGTTTTTGAAAAGGGGCATTTACATACATACCACCCAATTCCTATGTATTTACATATCAAAAACTTCTAAACTTTGCTTTTTTACATTTATGCCACCCAAAAAAAAAAATTTACTATTTTAATTTTTGAAAATGATATTGTTTTTCATGCAAAGTTAAAGTGGTGGGTGTGTGTGTGAGTGATTAGATTTTCCTTGCATATTATACTACATTATTTATAAATTTTATGTGTACGAGTCGAAATATACATTAGATACAAGGTATTATACATCTATTTAATTACTAGTATAATTACTTTGTTGAGAGAAGTGCATCTGAGTTCATTTAATAACGGGTAATAATTTTGTAGTTAGGGTTATTAGTCATGCAATGGTGGAGTAGTGGTTGGCAGCGGACGGGTGATAAATACTTTGGTGGTGTCGGCAATTAGGTGATGGCGACTAGGTAGTAGTGTTTCAATGAAGTCCTAATGTTGGTGGTTGTCTGTTGGTGATCAGGTAATGGTGGTCAGACGACAACCAATTTACTTTAGAGGTCCAAGACAATCTGATGGAGGCAGAAGCTTGACAATAGTGTTGATCTAACATTAGTATTCGAGCGACTATTAGAGGCGATTAATGTACAACAGTGTTGAGGCAATAATTATTTGATGGTATGATGGAAGCAATAATTGGGTGATAGTCGTCCTCCCACAACATCGATAGGGAGGGCATTATTTCATATGGGTGAAGCTAAAGAATCTCTCAAACTACTCTTGAATTCCATCCTTAGTTTCACCTTTATATACTTTTCTAAGTATATGCATATGTCAATGATGTCAAAATTAAATAGCTTTAGACTTGTCAGATTCTTCTCATCGAGAACTGAAATATGACTATAAACTTATAAGTTTTTTTAGATCATTTGATGTTTTATTGTTAATTATATCTTTGAGGTTTTATTATGTTTCAATTATTTTATCTTGGCCGTATATCTTCTTTATATTTGAAATTCATTTTAAACAGTAATATTTAAATTCCAAAGCATTCCTCCCCATGGTAATGACAATGGCAAGTGTCATGCGACAACTAGCATCCAACAATTATCAGTATTAGGCTGCAATAAATTTAATTTCATTTAAAATATCACGACATGCATTCCATACAAATGATCATACATTTACTTAATTACTAGCAAAATAAGTTTCTGCGCACTTATTGGTGACATTAGTGATTGAGAGTATAATTTTCTAGTTTGAGATGTTGTGGTACATATGAAATTTGAAATAGAAGAACAATCTTTGACGAAGTAAAAAATAGTTTGACGAAGTAAAAAATAGAACGAGAAAATTCACACCATAAAAGAACAACAGCGGAACACACAAATTTACTTGGTTCGACAAATTGTCTACGTCCACAGAGTTGCAGAGGATTTTACTATTTGAAGAATGTACACCAGTCGATCGTCTCGACTTACAAGAGGGATCTCTCACTTCCTTGCTCTCTCTTCTTCTCTCTCTACACTGAGATACACCGAAGGAGATAAACTTACAAGAGCAATAAATCCAATTTCGCTTTTGTCACAAACCACCAAGAAGTCAAGGAAGAACAATCTTCTTCTTCTTTTTTCTTCTTCTTTCTACCACAAGGAACTACTGTTTGCACTTCTCTTCCTCTATCCTGAGGAAGCCCGAGGAAGCCCGAGGAAGAACACCAAAAATGTTGTGTTGTAAACTGAAGGAGAGTCGCTGCGATGCCTTTTATCGCGAGAGAGAGAGCCCATCGGTTCACGACTAAATAGGCAGAAGTGGGAAGATGGACCGGGCTCCAAACTCAACAAATCTCACACTTAGAGACCGGTACACAAACAACAACATTTTCTTCCTCAAACTGATATCCTCCATTGACGACGTCGTCTTTTTCTTCAAACATGAATCCTCCACCTCTGCAACTAAAGCCCCTTGTCTTCACACCAGAAGACCAAGTGAAGCTGCACACAACTTCATTTTCTCAAGAGTAACACCCTTACTCAACATATCAACAGGGTCCACATAGCCTTGAACCTCCAAGCTATTTCCTAGGTTACTCTTGTCTCTGCTTACAAGTCCCACTGCATTGGCAATATCCTGCCTCTGCTGAAAACCTTTTTTAACAAGTCTAGCATTATACATCTTACTGTCATCATACTCAGTCTTCACCCAGTACACTCACTTGTTGTGTAATACCTTCTTCCCTGATAGAAGTTCTTCGAGCTCTCACTTGCTTAAATTTTCATCTTACAAGATTTCTTCATAGCTCTGTGATTCTTCATCATCTGTCTGTGGAACAATAGAAATGGGTGATTCCGACCCAGTCTCTACCACATTCAACGCTTCTCCATCTGTCAGATATATTTTCTCAAAATCACTTGCGACATAATTTCGAATCAATTCCCGATGGAATGTTGTATGGAAAGAAGCTCCTGAATCCAAGATTCAATCATCAACAGAACTATGAACTGCCAATAATAGTGCATCATATACTTCTTTATATACCACATTTGCGTTATTATTCTATCTTATTGGGATTCCTACAGTTCTTCTTTATGTGGTCAGTCTTGCCACAATTCCAGCATGTTGCTTGCTGATTAGACTTTGATTTTGATCTTCTGCTATTTGAGTTCCTGTCATGTGATCTCCCTTTGAAATCAACATTCAGTATCGAACTCGAACCTGAGATCTCACCAGAATCTTTCCTGCGTATCTCCTCAGC
Organism: Phalaenopsis aphrodite; assembly: GCA_003013225.1. Lineage (NCBI taxonomy): Eukaryota > Viridiplantae > Streptophyta > Magnoliopsida > Asparagales > Orchidaceae > Phalaenopsis > Phalaenopsis aphrodite. The sequence continues at coordinate 906,632 of NEWO01000058.1, read as the reverse complement.
CAAAATCAAATCATGAATATCATTATTTTAATTTAGATTTATATGTAGAACCGCAAACTGTCATCCTCATGGCTCCCAACTATTTGACAACGATGTCAACAATATTAGCACATGTATCTCATCATCAAAATCAATTTCAACAGAAGACAACTGATTTGTGATAGTATTGAAATCATTCAGGTGTTAAGCAACTGAAACACCTTCCGTCATCTTCAATTTGAATAACTTCTCCATCAAGTATACATTGTTATTCGCTGATGGCTTTTCATACATACCTGATAGGGCTGACATGAGATATACAATCATTTTTTCCTTGACGATGTTGTGTGCAACGAACATCGATAAGGTCAATCGAATAACCCCCAGAACTTGTCGATGCAACAAATTTCATTTAGTCTCACCATCCTTTCAGGTTTTTTTCCCAATAACGGAAGATGAAGTTTCTTCTCATAGAGGTAGTCCTCTATCTGCATCCTCCAATAACCAAAATCTGCTCCATCAAATTTCTCGATCCCTGAAACATTCACTTCATCTGAAGTCATCGTCTTTCCTTAGATCTGAAATCACGGTCCTGATATCAGTTGTTGTGGTATATATGAAATTTAAAATAGAAGAAGCTCTTTGACGAAGTGAATATAAAATGAGAAAATTCACACCAGAAAAGAATAAAAATGGAACACACAGATTTACGTGGTTCGGCAAATTACCTACGTCCACAGAGTTGTAGAGGATTTTACTACTCGAGGAATCTACACCAGTTGATCGTTTCGACTTACAAGAGAGATCTCTCACTTCATTGCTCTTTCTTCTTCTCTCTCTACATCGAGATACAGCGAAAAAGGTAAACTTACAAGAGCAATAAACCAAATTTCTCTTCTACTACAAGCCACCGAGAAGAAGCCAAGGGAGAACAATCATCTTTTTCCTTCTGCTTGTACTTCTCTTCCTCTATCACGAAGAAGCCCAAGGAAAACCACCAAAAAGACAGTGTTGTAAACTGAAGGAGAGCCGCTGCAATGTCTTTTATCGCGAGAAAGAGAACCCATTGATTAACGACTGAAGAGGCGGGAGTGGGAAGATGGATCAGGCTCCAAACTCAACATGAGATTGTTGGGTTGAATTGCATATATTTCTCTAATGGACTTGCCTTTCTCAAAAATTAAAAAAAACAAATAAATAAATAAAATCGCTTTGTTGAGATAAATATATTATAAAAACCTTTTAACTCTTGGGTATCAACGTAACTTTATTTTATAAAAAAATATGAATATTTATGTAACTTATATAAGGCTTTTTTTATTGGATATGTCATAATGACCAGCACACACATGTTTTGAAAAGTATATCCAAAATCATTTCATTCTAATGTTGAGCCCACCTCCTCAAGTGCTCAAATTGAGCCTACATATCGAAGTGGACGAGCTTAGCCCACCAACTCAAGTGTTAGAGCTGAGCCAACCTTCCTAAGTGGCCAAACCGAGCCTACATGTCGAAGTTGTTGAGCTTAGCCTACCAACTAAAGTGGTCAAGCTGAGCACGCCCTCATAAGTGGACAATCTAACTTGCGACGAATTAGCTACCCGATCAATGATCATCCCATAATTTTCATATTTTGATATTTTAATCAAGACATCATGGACATGTGCATTACTATACGATTATGGCATTCTCTGCTTCCCTGGTGCAATCAAAGAGGAGAATCAAGAACTCTAACGACACATCGACTTCCTTCTTCCACACCTTCATCTAAAATGCATGATCTCGCTGCGATAATTGTGCGACTAAATATGGTTAGAATTCAAATTAAGAATTTTGGATAATAATCTAAAATAATATTATCCTAATTTGAAAAATGCTATGTCCGTTGTTCGGACATGACGACATAAATCTTACAACGCAATAAGTCCAATGTTATGTTGTGATTCACTTCTGATTTTCGAGACCTTGTAAAGTAGGCATAATAAAAAAATATGAAATTAATTTAAATAAACACAAAAATTAAAATCAACAAATCTATCACGTGACGCTTAATTTGGCGCCGGTGTGGAAAAATTAGAGCATGCGACAAAAAAAACTTGTCCGCAAAGCTAGGATGTCAGGAACTCTAGGCCCTTACGGCCCAGAGAGAATGGAACAGTTGAATTCCTTATATCGTCTCAATAAAAATATGTAAATAGAAGAGACTTTATGAGTCCAAAAAAAATGTAATGTTAAGTTACTCCTCCAAACTATCATTTCATGCTGGAAAAAATTTGAATTTGGGGGAGATAATTGTGCCCTGTCCTGACCTGATCCGCCCCGGTAAATATGTAACACAAATTCTATTACAAAATCAAGATTTTTTTTCTCATTTGCCGCTAATCATATAATATTTTAGTTTTTAATGACAAAAGACTAAAATTAACTCCGGTTTTAACATAATTACACATTCCTAAGCCTCATATCATCATCGTCTTCCCAACTACGTGCCTGAAATTTCTTCCTACCTTCAAAACTTCCTCAATTCCAAAGCCGCCTATTTTGTCTCCATCTCCATCTTCTTACTTCCCCTCGCAGTCGCCCTGTTCTTTCCCCCCGGAATACAGCCGCCGCCGCCGAGGCCGCCGCCCACCTCCATCTTCGAACTCCTTCACAGAAATAAGTTCCAACGGTCAGTAATCAATATATGCATAAATCAGACGGATATGAATCGTACAAGAAAATTACCCCTCCGCGTTGTAGGAGGATGAACGTTTGAGTCCCGGAGCACCGCAGTCGCCGGCGAGAGTTTTCTTCTTGGTTTCGATGAGACTTCCGCTGAAGTACTCTTTGTCTTCAAGCCTGATGGTTGTGATGCTCGGCATTTCGCTCAAACCGTCCATTTCTCGTGTTTCCTGACCGTAGATCGATAATTAGTTAATTATTATAGATAGAAAATTTTGGTTAAGTAATAATTTAAATTTATTTTGAAAATTTGCTCCTCCTAGTTTTTTAGTTTTAATCTCTAATAATAATAATAACACAATAATTAATCAATTCATTTTAAAAATTAAAAATAAAAATTTTAATTTTGAGCCGAATTCAGATATTAGAATAAATATTTCATCACATAAGCCAATTGAGAATATATAACAATATTATTTATAGTAATAACTATAATACCATCAATCTATTTTTTCACCTACCTCCAAATGCTCCGCCGGCCTGCCGCGCGGAGGTGGAAAGTACCCGCTGCCGGTAACGCCGCCGTGATCTTTCACTGAGATCGAGCCGCAAGAGATAAGATTCATCAGTACAGCCGACGCGGAAGCTCGAAACCTCCCAGATGTGCATGCCGCCGCCGACCGGAGATTCTCATCTCCACCTCCGACGGCGGTTGTGACAGCGATGCGTCCGTCGGACTTAATAAGGGATTCCAAGGTTTCCGTGCTCGAAGAAGATGGCGGTGGAGATATCTCGTCGCAGCAGAGCTCCGTCGTCTGATTACCCTCTTCCACCACAACTTCCCCTCCGTTTTCTCCGACGTCCTCGCCCTCCCCAAAAACCCTCCGCCGCCGCCGCCTCCACTCGTCGTCCGTCTGCGTAGCCGCGTCTAACGCCTTCACGGAAGCATCCGCTGACATCAATTTGTCCTTGTAGACTTTATATTCTGCAAAATCAATAGAAGTAGACCTCGACGGCATCTTCTTCCTTCTCTCCGGCGGGAAATCCGCCCTCTCAAAGTCTGTAGTTTCGTGTGATGCAGGGGAAGACGAAGATCGAAGAAGCTCGGAGCCTTTGAGAACATACTCCTGCCCATGTGCCGGATATATAAAATCGTCTTCTGACAGATCGTGCCACACGAATCCATTCTTATAGCTCCTGATAAAATCAAAAACATGAAGAAAATCAGAACTCGGATCGAAGAAAACATCACTCTTAAAAAAAACGGATAAAAGCCATTACTAACCTCTTCGATGACCAAGAATACGAACTCCCCATTCCATTTCCTCGGAGAAAATTAAGACGGTTGACGACATCTGTGATTCCAAAGCAACAAAAAACAAATTTTTAAAGGAAAAAAAACGCTTTTGCTGCGAGGAGATGAAGATTTCTATACACGAAAAGATACCTCTCAAGTAAAGTCCATCTCTTGAAGAGAGAGTGACCTCCATGAAATGAGGCTGTTCCAGCTGCCCATTCCTTGAGAGATAGTAAACAACAGAAACCTTTTTCTTCCTCGTCGTCTCCGTCCATACTTTCGTCCTCTCCGGACTGGAACAGTGCTCTGCTCGCCCTCTGTTCGCTGCCGCCATTTCTTCCCGAATCCAACGCCGACAAACACAGAGAAGAATCAAAATATCACCTTTCTTTCACCAAAGTGAGAAAGACGATATATTTAAAAAGGGAGAATCGGATGCGAAGAACGCCGATGCCGCGGACAAAAGGAAGATAACAAAAAGGATTGCAGCTGGCTCATTCAAAAGCCTGCAGGCAAGTAATTAATAATAAATTAGAATAAAAAAAATGGTAAAATAAATTCAACGGTGTGATCTTATTCTTGGCCGCATCAAGCGGGGAAGGAGGGTTGAGGTTGACCGGATGACGTACGAGGTGAAACTGAAGCGAAATTGACAAGGGTGGATCGCCGTTGACTGTTTGTCCTAGCTGCTTTGATCAGTTTGGACTATGGTGGGTGTGGCGGGATGGGGCATTAATTAATCGAAAATGAGAGATTATGAAGGACGATATTTCAGGATGGCTGTGGGAAGGAATGAGAGTAGTCTAAAAAGTCGGCGTCAAAGTCGAATTAGTTGATTTCACACGACATATGCTTTGATGGCCAATCATAATATTTAATTGTATAATTTTTCTAAACTGGCGAGCTCCGCGCGATTTGATTTTTTAATGAAGAGTAAAGACTATAGAGTCGAGCTCTCACTTATATGCATTGTATAATTTTTCTCTCCAAAATTATGGACTAAGAAATAATTAGTTATCATTTATCCCCATAAAAGCGTAAAAGTTAATTTTGAATACAACAACAAACAAACAAAGCCTTAATCCCACTATGTGGGGTCGGTTACTTGAATCTTTTTTTTCCATTGCGTCCTTTTTAGTGTCATATTTTCATTTAGTTCTAGTAAATTAAGATCATTTTTAATACAATAAGCCCAATTCATTATAGGTCTACCTCTGCATTTCTTAACACAAGTCGAATCTAAGTCATCTACTCTGCTAATCAGATCATCCGATGGTCGACGTTTAATGTGACCAAACAATTTAAGACGACTTTCTCTAATTTTGTTGGTCATAGGAGCCACACCAACCATATCACGGATATAATCATTTCGCATTTTGTCTATAAGTGTAAAGCCACTCATCCACCTAATCATGCTCATCTCGGCAACACTTAACTTATTATTATGCTTCTCTTTTAAAGGCCAACAGTCAACGTCATATAGCATTACATGTCTCACCACCGTCTTATAAAAATTTCCTTTCAGTTTAAGCAGCACTTTTCTATCACACAAAGGCCTGAAGCATTCCTCCACTTCAACCAACCAACTTGAATTCTACTATTAACATCCCAATCTATATCACCATCGCTTTGCACAACGGACCCAAGCTATCTAAATCGTTCCCACCTTTTAATAATTTGAACACCCAAAGTCACACTTCTGTCACTAGAGCTATTACTACTAAAATTACATTCCATGTATTCAGTTTTAGTTCTACTTAAATGAATGCCTTTAAACTCCAATGTAGACCTCCATAATTCAAGTTTTTCTTGGGATTTTTCTCTCGTTTTATCCACGAGAAGGATATCATCAGCAAAAAGCATACACCAAAACACATCCTCCTATAGATGTCCAGTAAGACCATCCATAAATAAAGCAAAAAGATATGGGCTTAAAACTGATCCCTTATGTAATCCAACATAAATAGGAAAATATTTGGTCAATCCTCCTTCAGTTTGAACACAAGTAACAACTCTAGTATACATATCTTTAATGACTTGAATATAAGTTATATCAACACCTTTCTTCTCAAAAACTCTCCAAAGGATATCTCTTGAAACCTTATTGTAAGCTTTTTCTAAATCAATAAAAATTAAATGTAGATTCTCCTTAATATCTCTGAACTTCTCTGTCAAACCTCTCAATAAATGTATAGCTCTCATAGTAGACCTGCCCGACATAAATCCAAATTGATTATGAGATATCTTTGTGATGTGGAATTATCCTCTCCTATAACTTTAAAGTATGACACATCAACTTAATTCCTCTATAATTTGCACACTATTGTGCATCCCCTTTATTCTTAAAAATGAGACCAAAATACTCTTCTTCCACTCCTCAGGCATCTTTTTAGTTTTTAAAATAATATTAAAGGGATTAGTAAGCCAATAAACTCTCAAATCTCCCAGATATTTCTACACTTCAATTGGGATATCATCAGATCTTACAGACTTTACACCCTTGGTTTTCTTTAAAGTCTCCTCAACTTCTTTTTTACTAATGCGACGGTAAAAATGAAATGTTTTATTATTATTCACAATAATACGAATACTAAGGTCGATCTTATTTTCAGGAACTTCATTAAAAAGTTTATTAAAGTAATTCTCCCACCTATGTTGAATATCTATATTTAAGAAAAGTACTTTTTGATTTTCATCTTTAGTAGACTTAACTTGAGTTAAATCTTTACTTTTATTTTCTCTTTGTTTGACTAGTTTATACATATATCTTTCATCATCCTTACTCTCTAATTTATTATAAAGATCAATAAAAACAAAATTTTTAGCATCACAGAATATTCTTTTAAACTATCTGCGGGTCGTTTGATTTTTTTTCCCAGTTCTCTAAGTTTTTACATTTAAACCAATTTTTATAACATAACTTCTTATATTTTATCTTTTCTTGCACATTATTATTCCACCATCAACATTTTTATTTATAAAAACTTTTTCTCTAGATTCTCCAAGCACATTTTTTGTTACTTGTTTAATAGTGTTTGTTACTTTATCTCACATAACATTTGCTTCTTCATGAATAACCCAAATTTTGAAATCTTAAATTTTACTCATAAAAATAATTATATTTGTGTCTTTTAAGTTTCTCCATCTAATTCTACGATGATGAGTCATAATATTCTTTATTTTATAACTCTTAATCTTAAAATCTAGAACTAATAAACGATGTTGGGTACTTAAATTTCACTTAGAATGGCCTTACATTCTTTACAATCGAGACGATCTTTTCTTATCATAAGAAAATAATCAATTTGTGTTTTATTAGATTCACTCTTATGAGTAATAAGATGCTCATCTCTTTTCTTGAATAAAGTATTAGTAATACCAAAATCATGCGCTAAAGCAAAATCTAAAATAGCTCTACATTTTTCATTAGTCAATTCAAAATCGTAGCCACCATGAGTATTTTTTAAGTCTTCTACCACTCAACCGACACATTCATATAAATCTCCTCCAATAAAAATTCTTCCTTCAAGACGTATCATTTGTGTTAAGTCTTCTAAGTCATCAAAAACTTATCTTTATACCCTGCATCTAAACTTACTTGAGGGGCATAAACACTTATAATATTAAAAATTTTAGTATCAATGAAAATCTTAAGTGTTATAATTCTATCTCCAGCTTTATTAATTTTTACAACATTATTTTTTAAACTCTTATCTATAATTACACCTACATCATTTCTAGTGCGACTCTTACTAGAATACCAAAGTTTAAAACCTAAATTATCAATCACCTTGGCCTTTTCTCCAACCCACTTAGTTTCTTGTATACATAAGGTATTAATTTTCCTATGAATTATATTAATTTTCCACATCTTGGCTTGGGACCGGCAACGACAGTGTTAGGGTGTTAAATGCAAGTCAGTGTGCATTGATTAAAAAAAAGAAAATTTTTTTAGAAATAAGAGAATAAATAAGTTAGTTCATTGCATAATTTAAAAGTTATTTATGACTTGATTACTCCCTCAAGTATCATGCCCTTTTGATTCTTATAAATATAATGATCGTTGCAATTAGATCCATTTATGCTTTGTTACTTTTTTTTCTTACTCTTACATTCAGCTAGTAAA
>NEWO01000058.1:877119-890822 GCA_003013225.1 Phalaenopsis aphrodite | reverse complement strand
AACCGAACAAATTAATTGCGCCATTAAAGAATATTTTCAAATTTAAAATTTTGTTTCAATTCTGTGATCGGCGGCCATCTAAATTTAGAAATTTTTATCTCCGTTTTCTCTCTCCCGGATCTTGAGACATAAAAAGGGAAAGAAATAAAAAGGACGAGAGAGAGATACTCTCAAAGCTTTCTCTCTCTCTCACGATTCCTGTTCTTTTTCTTCCACCGGCGAAGCCTTCCGCCACCGTACTTCACCCAACAGCGGAGACTCGAAGAAAGCCCGCTGCTCCTCTGCCCACTCGCCTGCGATAGAAGCAAGTTTCGTTCGTCGTCTCTCCCTGTTCGCTACAGCAGGGGACGTAAATCCTTCTTCTAGGTCTCCGTTCTCATTCAGGCCAACTTACAGCCGCATCGTCAAGTACAAAGGTAAATCTTCTTAATTTATTGAAAACTCTGCCCGCAACTTTACCTGCAGCTAAGATTGCATTTTTCTGCAAAGTTCATCTTTTTTAATTGTGATTTCAAATTTAAGTTGGGCGGACACTTCTAACTGAGAAGTCCTGCAGTAATTTTTAATTTGGTGATTAGATGATGATGGAGAGGAAGAAGAGGCAGAGTATGGGGCGGCAAAAGATTGCGATGAAGAGGATCGAGAACGAGGAGGCGAGGCAGGTCTGTTTTTCAAAGAGGAGGTCGGGGCTGTTCAAGAAGGCGACGGAGCTCTCTATACTGTGCGGGGCGGAGATTGGAATAGTGGTCTTCTCGCCGGCCGGCAAGCCTTTTTCGTTCGGCCACCCCTCATTGGACTACATAACGAGGAGGTTTCTCAGCGGCGGGACGTCGGCGGCGGCGGCGGCGGGGCAGCTGTGTGGAATGTTAGTCGACAGTGAAAAGTTGCATCATCTCAACGAAGAGCATGCAGGTGAGTTGGATTGGATTTATTAACGCGATTTTGAATTTAGGGGATGTTTTGCATCAATTATTGTTTTTTATTTTGGTTTTCTTTAATTTTTTTTAAATATATTTGTTTTATATAGTTTTTATAAGTTATTATTATTTCTTTAAAAGAAAAATTGACATATTTTATTTAAAAAAAGAATTTGAATGCTTTTAAAAATAATTAGTTAAATCGAACATATTTCATTTTAAATTAAAATTAAAATTATATATATATATATATATTAAAATTTAGATATTAAACAAGTACCTAAATACTATATTCCTTATTTATAATACCACACATCAACTTTAGGTGCGCTTATTCCATCAAGACATTGGGCGCAAATTTACGTTCAGAGTCCAGTTGACACTTGTCACGGGGCAAGTGTGCACACTTAAATATACTTAGATTTGTAGTTTTGATATGGGTGAAGTCTACTTATCATGTGACATATGCCTATTGAACTCCCGACGCAAATTTTATGTCCGGTGCATTGATGAAGTAATTTTTCCAATTTTACATGAAGTTAAATCTAATAGTAAACTTATCCTTTCCTATATCTCGTCTCTAGCACTTATGTTTCCTTATGCATTCAGGGTTGCTGGAGAAGTTGGAGGAGGCAAGGAGGAGAAGGGCAGAGCTTGAGACAGAGATTGCGGCGCAGCGGGTCGGGTCAAGCCTCCCCTGCGACATGGAGGTGCACGAAATGAGTGTAGAGGAGATAGACAACTTCCAGAAGGTTCTCGAAGAGTTGAGAAGGAATGTTGCGAGCAGACATGAGGAGCTCCAGATTCAGGGCATGGATATGAAGATGTTAAGGGCCGGCGTTCCGCCCCTATTGAGCTATGGAGGTGGATATTTGGGCGGGTATAACGGGTTCTATTTAACGTCGCCTCCGGTCGGCGGATATTATGATCCGGGTTTTCCTGCATGGGGATAGCTGGATGAGCTGAATAATTTAGGTTTTTGTTTTCTCATAGTTTAATTTTTTTTTTTATTTATAAAACATTATTTTTATTCTTGGCTTGCTTTTGGGGATTAGGAATAATGGAGGATGATAAAGTATTGTTTGAGTATTGATGAGAATTGATTAAGTTATGAGATCTCGCAGTTTTATAAATATTTATCTATGTATTTCTATTATTCTTTTTAGCTAATATTTCATATAACAATATCATTGTACTATTAAGACAAGCTAATTTTATATTTGGGATTTTCAACTTTCAATAAATATGAGGTCGAGGACTTACAATACTTATAGAGACTTGTATCATAAATGTGAATTGTAATGTTCTATGCTTACATTATGAAGAGAGAATAACTAAGTGAGAATTTTTACACGTGTCTAAGAAAAAGATCAGCAGAGAACTGTGACTTTTTTAGGCGGGCGGATCGGTTTGTTGATTCTACTTTGGATAGTAATCAAGTGTGTATGGTATCTTTGGAGAAGAAGTTATCTCGTAAGAATAATTGTCCGAATTTCAAAATTAATATTTTAATAATATTAATTGATGTGTTAATATTTTTATTTTTGATATAGATTGTTGTGCTACTAACTATAAAGTGAAAAGTCACTTTTATATATAATATTCGAGCTCATGTGTTCTCTTAAGATTTTGAATGTAATTTATGTTTACATGTATGGGTTATCAAGCCTTCAATGGTTATGTTACAAACAACACAAAGGCAAAAACATATTATTTTCATAAACAACAAAAAAAAATGGTCGTAGCACAATTGAGCAATAGAAACAAGCACACAACTTCCTCACACAACTACTACTCAATAGTTTTTTTTTCAAATAGCTACGGTCGTGCCAAACAAACCCTTAATCATAGTCTATTCTTATTTTGACATTTAAGATCTTATAATTGCGTAATATTAGATTCTTTTGATTTCATTTTATCGTGATGCTTGATTTAATTATAAACATATATAATTAAAATACATTTTTACTCGCTAATTAATGTATTTATAATTTAAATCGTGTTTTAGGTGTTTGATCTTGGCTCATTTGTACTCTGGATTGGATCACCTTTGATATTGTTGGCTTTGGCTGATCGAGATGTCTAGTTTGATATTAAATTTGTTAAGCTCAGTTTAAATAATCTTTAATTTAACTCTGAAAGATATAATTTGTGTCAAAGATAGTGGACTTTTGGGTGGCATATCACCTCTTATTATTTCTTCTCAAATTATTATAATTGTTTTTATTATTTAAAGGTTGTTTGGCTACCGGTAGTGAAATTATTCATGAGTTCATAAATCCAATTTCAGATTTAATTAAAATTGAAACCATGCTTTAAAGATCGTGAATCATTTCCCAACCTGTAGCTAGGGCTGATCAAGTTGAGTCGAGCCGAGTATATCATGGATTGGACTTGACTTGTTAATATTGCAAGTTATTTTTGTTCGGTTTGAGTTTGTATAGAGCTTTCACATGATATTTAAGATTGAATTATATTAAAAAATTTTAATGCTTAAACTTGATTTGGTCATGTTATGTAAACTTCTATTTAAATGAGTTAATAAATAAGTTTAAAATTTGAGGGAGTATTTGAATTCTCATATAAATTTTTTAACAAATAATTTTACAGATATAAATATATAAGAAATTAAATTAATTTTAAATTAGTATATAATTATTTATCTCAATTAAGTAAGAAAATATATTCATTACAAGCAATTTTTTTTTTTTAATCAAATAACATACATAAGTACTAGAGAACAACAAAGAATTCTAAGCAAGAGATAGGAGATGGCTTCAGCGAAACAAGAGGGGAAGTAAGATTGCAAATAGGAGAGTATGTTTCAAGATTTATATATTTTTATTTATTAAATTTAATTAATTTTAGTGATTAATAACTATTAATTTTTTAAAAGCTAATCATAATATATTGGTTTATGTGTAGTTATTTTAATTAATTAATTTAATAAAAAAATTTATTGATAATTAATTAATATAATAAATATTTTACCTATATTAACCATTGAATGCAAACAAAAGGTGTAAATACAAGTAACAATGAGGATGAATTAAATTAATTTATTTAAATTGAGTTAATTAATAAATACAACACTGTTGTTGCCGGTCCCAAGCTCGAATGTGAAAAGTGGAGGGTTGCGTAAGGTAGTCGACAGTCAGCATAAAACTTGCCGAAAAAAATCATGACATGAATCATTTTGATCATTGTGTAAATGCTTGAGCGTCCCCTGGAAACGACACGCTGTATGACCTAAATACAGTGAAAAGTGTGCAAGGGACGCTACACCGGTGTCTGTGTGTAGTGTTAAATAAACAAGTTCCCATATTACGGACGAATGCGAGTAAAAAAGTTAGTCCATGAAACTAATAAAACTAATATTAGGACAGGATCTTGAAATATATGTACTCTCAATGGTAAATTAAGAGAATTAGTTGATATTATGATTCATAGGAAAATTAATATCTTATGTATTCAAGAAACCAAGTGGGTTGGAGAAAAGGCTAAGGAGATTGATAATTTAGGTTTTAAACTTTGGTATTCTAGTAAGAGTCGCACTAGAAATGATGTAGGTGTAATTATATATAAGAGTTTGAAAGATAATATTGTAAAAATTAATAGAGTCAGAGATAGAATTATGACCCTTAAGATTATCATTAATTCTAAGATTTTTAATATTATAAGTGTTTATGCTCCTCAAGTAGATTTAGATACATGGTCTAAAGATAAATTTTGGAATGACTTAGAAGACTTAATACAAATGATACCTTTTGAAGAAAGAATTTTTATTGGAGGAGATTTAAATGAACATGTTGGTAGAGTGGTAGAAGACTTCAGAAATACTCATGGTGGCTATGGTTTTGGAGTAACTAATGAAGAATGTAGAGTTATTTTAGATTGTGCTTTTGTGTATGGTTTTGTTATTATGAATACTTTATTCAAGAAAAGAGATGAGCATCTTATTACTTATAAGAGTGGATCTAATAAAACATAAGTTGATTATTTTCTTATGAGAAGAAGAGATCATCTCGATTGTAAAGATTGTAAGATCATTCTAAGTGAAAATTGAAGTACCAAACATTGTTTACTAGTTCTAGATTTTAAGATTAATTGTTGTAAAATAAATAATACTATGACTCATTATCGTAGAATTAGATGGAGAAACTTAAAAAACAGAAATAAAATTATTTTTACGAGTAAAATTCAAGATTTCAAATTTTGGGACATTCATGAAGAAACAAATTTTATGTGAGATAAAATAATAAACACTATTAAACAAGTAGCAAAAGATGTGCTTGGAGAATAAAAAAAAAAGTTTTATAAATAAAAATAGTTGGTGGTGGAATAATAATGTGCAAGAAAAAATAAAATATAAGAAGTTATGTTATAAAAATTGGTTTAAATGTAAAAGCTTAGAGAACTGGGAAAAACATCAAACGACCCGCAAAGAGTCTAAAAGAATAAATTGTGACGCTAAAAATTCTGCTTTTAAAGATCTTTATAATCGATTAGATATTAAGGAGGGTGAAACATGTATGTATAAACTAGCCAAACAAAGAGAAAAGAAAAGTAAAAATTTAACTCATGTAAATTATTAAAGATGAAAATCAAAAAGTACTTTTCTTAAAAAAAGATATTCAACATGGGTGGGTGAGTTACTTTGATAAACTTTTTAACAAAGTTTCTGAAAATACGACCGACCTTAGTGATATTAATATCGCGAATAATAATAAAACGTTTCATTTTTGCTGTCGCATTAGTGAAAAAGAAGTTGAAGAGGCTTTAAAGAAAACCAAGGGTGGAAAGTCTATAGGACCTAATGATATCCCAATCGAAGTGTGGAAACATTTTGAAGATTTGAGAGTTTCTTTGCTTACTAAACTTTTTAATATTATTTTAAAAACTAAAAAGATGCATGAGGAGTGGAGGAAGATTACTTTGGTTCCCATTTTTAAGAATAAAGAGGATGCACAAGAGTGTACAAATTATAGAGGAATTAAGTTGAAGTGTCATACTTTAAAGTTATGGGTGAGGGTAATTGAACATATGTTAAGCCGCATCACGAAGGTTTCTCATAATCAATTTGGATTTATGTCGGACAGGTATACTTGGAAGCTATACATTTATTTAGAGGTTTGATGGAGAAGTTCAGAGATAATAAGGAGAATCTACATTTAATTTTTATTGATTTAGAAAAAGCTTGTGATAAGGTTCCAAGAGATATCCTTTGGAGAGTTCTTGAGAAGAAAGATGTTGATATGACTTATATTCAAGTCATTAAAGACATGTATACTAGAAATGTTACTTGTGTTCAAACTGAAGGAGGATTGACCAAATATTTTTCTATTTCTGTTAGATTACACCAGGGATTGGCTTTATGCCCATATCTTTTTGCTTTAGTTATGGATGGTCTTACTGGACATCTACAGGAGGATGTACCTTAGTGTCTACTTTTTGCTGATGATATCCTTCTCGTGGGTAAAACGAGAGAAAAAACTCAGGAAAAACTTGAATTATGGAGGTCTACATTGGAGTCTAAAGGCCTTCATTTAAGTAGAACTATAATAGAATACATGGAATGTAATTTTAGCATTAATAGCTCTAATGACAGAAGTGTGACTTTGGGTGATCAAATTATTAAAAGATGTGAATGATTTAGACATATTGGGTCCGTTGTTCAAAGCGACGGTGATATAGATGGTGATGTTAATAGTAGAATTCAAGTTGGTTGGTTGAAGTAGAGGAATGCTTCGGGCCTTTTGTTTGATAGAAAAGTACTGCTTAGACTGAAAGGAAAATTTTATAAGACGGTGGTGAGACCTGCAATATGGCGCTGAATGTTGGCCTTTAAAAGAGAAGCATGACAATAAGTTAAGTGTTGCCGAGATGAGAATGATTAGTTGGATGAGTAGCTTTACACTTAGAGACAAAATGCGAAATGAATATATACGTGATAGGGTTGGTGTAGCTCCTGTGACGAACAAAATTAGAGAAAGTCGTCTTAGATGATTTGGTCACATTAAACGTCAACCATCCTATGATCTGATTAGGATGGTACATGTTTTAGATTCGACTTGTGTTAAAAAAGACAAGGGGAGATCTAGGAAAACTTGGGCTTATTGTATGAAAAATGATCTTAATTTACTAGAACTAAATGAACAAATAACACTAAATAAGACTCAATGGATAAAAAGGATTCATGTAGCTCACCCCACGTAGTGGGATTAAGAGTTTGTTGTTGTTGTTGTTGTTGTTGTTGTGAGTTAATTAATAAATATATAATTAATAATTAATCTTAAAATATTATAAATGTAATAATAATATTATTAAATTTATAAATAAATAAGTTGTAGCTAATAAAATTTTATTTAATAAAATACCATATATGTAATATACCATATCTGAGATAGAATCTAGAGTATTTAAGAAATTATTTATTATTGGACAATAAACCAAATTATTTATTATTTTATTATTTATAAATTAAACGAACAAGGTTTTTATTAACTGTAGTTAAAGTTGTTGATCCAGTGCAGTGGTTCATCTACAGCCCAGACTGCTTGAACCGGCGAGAGTCGAACTGTGGCTCTTCGCCCATTTCGGTTAGTTGATCTCTGAGAGCTTCTTATTCTAGGGTTTTGAGATGTTCGCGAGGGCCGCGAACCTGTCCCCAGCAAGATTGATTTTTCTGAGGCGGTCTTTCAGCTCCGAGATTTTTATTAGCAGTACGATCTCATCTAGGGTTGGCATTTATTGATATTTGACACAGCTCTATGATTCTAGCTCTTATTTTGTTCAAAAATATCCTGAAATTATCGATTTTTTCTCTTTATTCTTTTGAATGCTAATTCGATCTCTGTTTTCTTTATAGATAATTTCCTGCACCTTTAATTTTCTTAAAGTTGTCGCCCTCCATGAATCTGTACTTGCAGGAAGAGAAAGTGATCTACTTATTTTTCATTTGTAGGGTTGTCTTACTACACTACCGATGAGGAACTCAGTGATGCATTTTCGGCTTTTGGAACTGTAAAGAATGGTAGTCTTCATCAAGCTGCTTGTGTTTTGATTTTGAGTTTTCCTGTGAGACAGCCGTTTTTTATTTCTATTTTGGGATATTTACATACATTCCACACAATTCTTATGTATTTACATATGTAACACCCCAAAGTTTGATATTTGCATTTATAGCACTTTGGTGTCACAAATCAGTGCATCGAAAGGTAGTGGTATGCTTGATATAATATTAATCATTTGAGTGTTATGCATGTAAATATGAAAGTTTAGGTGTTATAAATGTAAATAGATAAAAATTCTGAGGTAAGTGAGTAAATGCCCCTATTACTACTTTTTGAATTTTTATTTTTTCATGGTTCTCATGTGCCTTAGTTAGAGTTGTATAATTTTTGAAATAGCTCTATAAGTTTAATTTGATTTAAAATGCAGCAAGGATTATCAGGGATCCAAGCACCAACAGGCCTAAAGGTTTTGGTTTTGTGAATTATGCATCTGAAGCTGAAGCTCAAAAGGCAGTGAAGGCTATGGATGGAAGGGTAAATTTTTTTTTTAAAGGTTATTTGTGTCAAAGATTTCATCTTTTGCATGATATATCATGCTCATAAGTATTAATTAATTGAAGATGGATTTATAATGTCAACAATTATTTGAAATTTAATTATATAATGAAGTATGAGATATTGGATATACTTATTGAGAAACATCACAGATTGACATGTCTGTTGAAAATCAAGACAACTTGATGCACCGGCTTCTATATTCGCGGGTGGTTGGTGTTGGTACACATTCTTGCAAGATTTGCCTTTACATAAACTTAGGCAATCAAATGTATAAGAATCTAGTCAATATAATTATAAAATGTATTTGGAGGTTTACAAAGGAGAGAATGCTATGATTTTTGTGAGCTTTGTTAGGTTTTTCATTGTAACTATTTGGAACTTGCGTGCTACTAGTGTCCGTCACTTGCAAAACCTGAAAATGATTGGACCAAATTGATATGCAGTGATCCGCTTGACTGTAATATTAGCAACACCTTGGAATTCTCATACCTATTAGCAGACAAGGAACTAGGTGTGATATCTATTTAATTGTTTAGGGTCAAATAGACAGAAGGAACGAAGTATATTAGAAACAAGGTTATGTTTAAAAAAGTTTAAAGGACTTTTTTAAAGGAGCGCATGTCATGATATTTGTGTGAGGTCCAAAAGGTTTCCTGATTGAACAATTTGAAAGTTACATGGTAGGAGTATCGGTCTTTTTGAAATCCTAAAAAAATTGAACCCGAAACACATATAGTGAATCTACTCGATGAATGTGATATTAATTGCACCTTCAACTTCTTAAACTTATTAACATCAAGAACTAGTTGTGATACCTGCCGAGTCATTTGGGGTCCAAATAAATCTGGATGATCAAACATATTAGGAACTAGCTGTTACTCACAAAAGCTATCGAGTGTTTATTTATGGAGAGCGTGTTACTATCTTTAGGAGGTTTAAAAGGTTCCCACTGAAACAATGTGAAAGTTATATGATAGAGGTGCATGTTTCTTCTAAATCTTGAAAATAATTGAACACAAGCATATGTTGCAGATCTATCTGATAACTACTGAATCAACAACCTCAATATGTCAGACTTAGTTGCATCCATGAAAACAGTTGTGACATCTAATGAGAGTGAGCTCACCCCTAAGTGTCCACCAGCTCAACATAACTAGGAGAGTATGTAGATTGATTAAATCCTAAGTAACCATAAAACATTCTCCAAAAGGCATAACTATTAGGAGCAGCATAAGTGCATCTAATCTATTTTTGAACTATTCCAATTTTGTATGGCATTCAATTGTTCATGTTCTGAGCATTTTTTGTTAGCACTTGGAACTTCTTCAGCTTTCTTCGATTTCAATTCATTATTCTTAGCTTCTAGTTCTGACAGATCTGCACAATCTTGGTATTTTAGACTTATCTTTTCTGCTTTAGTGCTCCATTTTGAGTGATGTTGGATTTGTTAAAATACTAAGAGAATGCTTTACAAATATTTGCTTCATACGTATTATATTAGAATGTATTTTGGAGAAATTTTATAATCTTGTTATATTTATGTGAGAACTTTTTATCCCATCTTATTTTCTTCTTGTTTTTTGTATTAGTTTTTTGCGACATATATATATTCGTATCAATCCTACTTCACATATGTGCCAATGCCTTCTTATATGATAATATGCTTGTTTGCTGCATGAGTTTTATATTTGTGAGTTTTAAACAGTTTTTTTTTTGTCGCATCATAATGTTTTATCTGGACTCCGAGAGGAGGGGAAGTGGCACCCAAATGGTGAGATTCTATCGCCAATCTATCAAAGTTCGAAAACTTTGTTGTTTTGTTGTGTTCTCTGAGTCTTTTACTTCTAATTTCTATGATGGATGATAACATGGCGCATGATTCTTTGATCTAATTGTCCTACATTAGAGTGTATTTGCCACTTTTATTCTTTAAATTCTTTAATCACAACTATGCTTAAATTTTTTTTGGCATGCTCATTCTCTGCTTTGTTTAAATCATCATCACATTCCCGGTGTAGGTTGGTAAATTTTATGCTGGTATTTTTATTGTCCTTTTTGAGAAGCATCACAAATTGATATGTCTGTTGTGATTCTCTCAAATATGTGCTGTGTTCTCAAATTTTGTCTAAATTACCACGAGCAAATTTGCTTATTAAACAGTATAACAACCGCTTGAGTTGCATCCTGCATCATTTAGTGCCCCAGTAATGAGACTAATCCTCACAGGTTACATTTGAAGGGTTTAGTATCTGTCTTATGGGCGTCTTTGACCATTAATAAAGTTTCATTGATCAATTATTAGTTTATTTCTTTTATTTTGGCAAATAACACTTCTGAAAAATATTTGTTCTCCAATGTTCTTTGGTAACATAGGAAGCTAACATGCATCGTACTACAATAACTCTTTCAGCATGATTCTCATCATCATATTCAGAATGGTAGCTTCATTATCTTCGATGTCTTTATTGCCTTTATCATCTAATGATGATAAAGCATGTTTTTATTAATACAAATGTCTTTTGAATTTTTTAGTGTAACATATAACCTTTTTGGCATCAATCTTGGCAAGTAATGTCATTGCTCTGGTTGCAAGAATGCCGCTTTCTTTTACAGAACTCACAACAGTTTTAGCCATACTCGAGTTTGTGGTTTTGAGAAATATTCAATTAGATAGATTATTGTTCAGTGGCATCCACTTATGTTGTATTAATGTGAAAGGCAACATTTTACACATTTTTTTGCATCAATTTCTTTTTTTTTTAAGACGGTTGAGTACCTTAAAACTATATACATTTACTATTTGTAGAAGTTGGTATGCATGAATTAAGGTTTAGGTGTCAGATATGTAAATTTATGGGACTTAAGTGGTATTTATGTAAATCTTCCTATTTCTTTCGAGTTAATTCTCTTGCTCTCTTTGGGGCTTCATGAGAGATTTCGGACACTTCAAAATTATGCTGTGATATAATCTTTGCATCGAATCAACAACTGCTGCTTTGCATTTATAATCCATTGCTTACTTCATGCAGATTAGATCTTCCTATTTTATATTTTGTGTCAATGCATAATTATTTCTGTTAAATAGTTTTCCTTCTAAAATCTCTGGGTTTCATATTTTTAAGACTTGTCATTGCATCATAACAAGATTAATCATATAATGCTCATATCTTAAATTAAAGGGCCATTTACATACCACCAAATTCCTATGTATTTACATATCTAACACTCAAACTTTACTTTGTACATCTATACCACCCAAATCATTCATCTCACATCAAGAATACTACTATTTTAATATTTAAAAGGTTAAATAAATTTTTTCATGCATAGGTAAATTGGTATAGATGTAAAATTTGATGTTTAGGTGTTAGATATATAAAAATACATAGAATTTGAATGGGGTATGCTTGTGTGTCTTCCTAAATTAAATTTAGGGGTTAAAACTTCATCATGTTCAAGTTTCAATCAAAATATCTATTTTTTATGCTTTACTTTCCTAACTTCTTATATTTTATTATTCTGATTTTGGACAGATCTTTGGTGGACGGTTGATTTTTGTAGAATTTGCAAGACGAAAGCCTCATGATGGTGGGTAAGATAGCACATAATTCTTATGTATTTACATATCTCACACTTAAACTTTCATATTTACACACAACACCCAAATCTTAAGTACATATCACCATTATCACTTTTAAAAAGTTAGATTCACTTTTCCTGCACAGGATTAAAGCATTAAAGGGCTATGCATGTAAATATGAAAGTTTAGGTGGTATGAGATGGGTAAATACATAAGAATTTTGTGCTAAGAATGTAAATTTTAATTTTTTTTCTTCTCTGCTGGATTGCTTGTTAATCTCTTTATTGGTGTTGGATGCCTGATTTTTTTAGGTGAGAATTAGCTGGTTGCCCTGCTTAGAAAATCTCAGAGACAGGAAGATTTCCTAAGAGATATACCATTATTTATTTATTTATATTTGTTTTTCTTTTTTTCTAAATTATGAAAACAAATCAAAGAAGGACGAGGATGATTGTGTAAATGGAGAAATTTTGGGTGACTCAACTTTTGGTGATTATGAAATTTATATTCAATAATTTTTTTAGATGAAACATTTGGGTGATATAATTGTAAAATTTAGAATGTAAATGTTAGATATGTAAAAATTTAGGAGTGGGAGGTATATATGTAAATGACCGTAACATGATATCAAAAATAAAATAGTTCACATTGTAGGAATGTTGGTTCATTTAGTTTTTTACTGGGTGTATGACTATTAGATCAGGAAGAAAATGTTGACGTGATATAAATGTTTATTGATTACTAGTGTATTACTTGAAATATGAAAATTTTTAATAAGTTTGAGGTTTATTTTGTATATATGCATATAAATAAGATTTTTTTCATGTTTGGAAAGATGTATTTTACATTTAAAAATAAAAATAGTGATAATTTTTTATGTAATTTAAAAGATTTGGATGAAAATGCAATGAGTTGAGATGTTAGATATGTAAATAAGTGGGAATTGGGTGACGAATATAAATGTCACATAAAAGAATGGTGCCATTTACGTGGGTTGTAAATGAGCCAAGTTTGAGTGGGTTCATGTTTATCTTGTGTTCAATTTGATTTATGTTCGAAATTGGCTCGTTTTTGAAATGCTTGTGAATGGTGAGTTTGTGTTCGACTTGATTTAAATATTCTTGTAATTCAACATCTTGGTATCCAAATTGGCTTTTGTAAAGTCTTGGATTCAAGTCTGCATCATTCATATGTAAGAACATATGCATAATCACATGAGCATACTTGTGATAATTTAAATCAATATATAAATACATATAATATTATACATGCATGCATGCATACATACATATATATATATATGCATATAAGTGAAGATGAGTTGAACATGTAAAACATATTGTTGTTTATAATTCTAGCTAAAAAAAATTGTTCGTATTCAGCTCGCGATACAAACACAAAGCTACTTAACGAGCTAGACATGAGGTGTTGATGAAAAAGCTTTTTTTTTACAGTCTGCTCAACATACATAGCGAACAGTTTTTATGTCTATATATATCTCACATCTAAACTTCTTATATTTGCAAACAAAACATTCAAATCTTTAATATTATATATATATATATATATATATATATATATATATATATATATATATATATATATATATATATATATATATATATATATATATAT
>NEWO01000058.1:827414-869182 GCA_003013225.1 Phalaenopsis aphrodite | reverse complement strand
ACTGTTGAGATAGAGATTCATGAAGATAGTAATTACTGCTCTGAAAGCAAGGAAGCCAGTTTCATAGATGAGGTAGATGGAGCACCTGCTAATGACGCCCATCTCCAAGATTTCCATGTAGACTTCTCTGCCATTGATGCTGCTTCTGATGAGAATAGTGAGGCTAATTCTGGGGAGAATAGTGCTTATAAGGAACCGAGTTCGTCTGGTACTTTTGATGGTAATTTGGAGAACTTTTTGAGTAAGTCTGCGACATTCCCTTCCTCTGAATTGGAGTTTTACCATTCCTTCTGTACCGAGGAGACTGCAGCATCACCAACATATAAGCGTTCAGTCTCCCTCCCTGTATGTTTCTTTTATGTAAAGCAGCTGATTTTTTTGTTCTGTTTTGCTGTTTTCTATTATGATAATGGCCTCACTTTTATTTGTTTAATGGCAGTTTTTTTTTTTTTGGAATAGTAGTAGCTTATTCTTACAATTAATTTTCTGGTCATCATAGATTGTATTTCCAATGAATTGTACCACCAATTTACATATCTAACACCTAAATTTTGCTTTTAACATTTATACTACTCAAATCTTTCATATCACCTAAAAAATACCACCATTTTAACTTTTAAAAATTAAAATACACCTTCTCAATCATCGATAAGGTGGTATGTATGTAAAAATTGAATTTTAAGTGTTAGACATGTAAATTCATGGGAATTGAGCAGTATGTAAGTAAATCTTCCTTAAAGATTTTATAATTTTCTGTCCATGTTGTATGCAGATAGAACCTTCACGTTGTTGTAATTATGTTGATCTTGAAAGTTTTTTCTTACAATTTAAGCTGAATATATTATCTCATAGAAGACTTTTTTTTGGAGTGTTTTATCTGTCTAATTATTAAACATTGCCATTAATTGCTTATTGTGTTAACATTTTTATTCTGTTTCTCTAGCTCATGAAAATGTTGACTAAAATGTAACTAATTGTTACGTGCTAATAGTATGGTGCATCTCATTGCTTCCATGTTCATGATATTGAATGATAAGAATGTAATTTTGTGTAGTGTTTCTTAAAACAATTTTTTTTCGAGCTCACTTTATGCATTACCCTATACTACATACATATAATATGAAAGGACCTCAAATGGGAATCCCTCCAAAATAAGAAAAAGAAAAAGGAAATATCTAATAAACGAAAACACAATTAGTGAAATATATTCTGAAAAAAGAAAATAAATTCCTTACTAATGCGGATTGACACTTTCCAATATTCCCCGTCAAGGTGGTATGTATATATTGTACAAACCAAGCTTGGGTTTCAACTCATCATGATTGACTCTTGATAGTGCTTTGGTGAGAACATCAACTGTCTGAAGTCGTGTAGAACATAGCTGAGTTTAACAATTTCATTGCTTACCTTTTCTGATATGAAGTATCAGTCAGTGTTTTGTTCAGCCATGCTACACAAGATTTTTGGTTATACTATTAGTTATTTGGCTATCACTGAACATCTTAATAGTGTCTTTCATCTCAACTTTTGTTCCCTTAATAACCTTTGAATCAATATTTTCTCACATATTCTCAGTGCAAGAGCTTGATATTCGATTGAACACTACTTCGAGAGACAAAAGTTTGCTTTTTTACTTTTCAATGTGAAGAGATTGACCCAAACATATGAACAATATCAAATAGCAGATTTCCTATCAATTATCTCTCCTACCCAACTAGCATATGTTTATATCTCAGTATTACGGTTTTTAAACCTGTTGAAGAACAAATCATATACAGGGGTCATCTTCAAATATTTTAGGATTCTTTTCACTGCTTCCAAATGAGCATCATTTGGATTATTTATATACTGACTTACTACATTGCCTGAGTATGCAATATCAAGTCTTGTGTGTGATAAATAAAGTAGTTTGCCCCAGTCTTTGATATCTTCTTTTTTCAATCGGACTACTTTCTTCACTTATGTTCAATCTTTTGTTAGAGTTCATAGATGTGTCAGCAAGTTTGCACCTAAGTACGTCAGTTTAACTTAACATGTCTGAGATCTATTTTCTTTGTGATATAGCAATTCCCTTTTTAGACTGACCCACGTCCATTTCTAGAATATCGAAGATTCCTAATGTCCTTGATCTGAAATTCTTTCACAAGTATCATTTTTAGTCTAATAGTTTTTTTCAAATTATTACTTGTTAAGATAATATCTACATATCCTATGAGAATATCAATTTTACCTCTAGTATTGAATTTAACAAATATTTTATGATCAGCTTGACACTATGATATCTTTTGGTAATCACAATCTCAACAAACTTGTCAAACCAAGTACAAATAGATTGCTTAAAGCCGTATAAGGACTTGTGCAAATTGCAAACCAACTTGTTCTTTCACCTTTTTTTCAAACTTGGAGGCATAGTTATGCAGATTTCTTCATTAAGGTCCCTATTCAAGAAGACATTTTTGACGCTCAATTGATATAAAGGCCAATCTCGATTTATTGCAAAAGAGAATAGAACTCAAACAATGTTGAACTTGGCAAAGGGGGCAAAGTTTTCCTGATATTCAATCTCATATGACTGTGTAAAGCTATTGGCTATCAATCTGGCTTTGAATCTCTGTGCACTTTCTTTTCCTTTGTATTTAACCGTAAACATCCACTTTCAACGTACAAGAATTTTTTCATGAGGCAACTCTGTAAGTGTCACGTGTTATTATTTTCTAGAGCCCGAATTTCTTCATGTGTTTGTTTCTATGCTAGAACATTTAGAGTCTCTTCTATAGAGTTGAAAACTTGCACATTATCTCGATTTGTCACAAAATTCATGTAAGATGGTAATAACTTTTCGTAAGTTATATACCTTTCAATTGGATAATCAATGCGGCTTCAATCATGAGATAAGGAATCTATACCATTATGATTATCAGATGTGGGAGGGCATTGTTCAAGTTTTTGACAGTTTCAATAATGCATGGTGTCCTTTATATGCTCAGTGGTTCTTTTTCTTCCAGTATAGACACGAAGTTCCCGATCACTAGTGTGAAGTTAAGATGAAGTAGAGATAATTGGACAGTTTCGGTGCAGAGTTTGGTTCTTCAAGTACAAATGGTTGAGTGGTAGGATTTGGTTCTTTTTCTTCTAGTATAAACACGAAGTTTCCGATCACCAAATTTGTTTCGTTCTGAATTTCTAATTTTAAAAACTAATTTGGATTCTAAAAAAATATGACTAGAAATATAACTTGACTGATGAACTTGTATACCAATAAGATTTTTTTTTTTTTTGAGCATATATAGATCATCATGCATTCGAACACTGTCAAACGATAAATTAATAATCAATCAATCAGAGATATTCATCATAAAATCAAAACAATTTAAAAAAAAAAATCAACTGGAATTCACATCACACTTTTAAAATTTAATTAAAGATTAGCAAAAATTAATAATTACTTCAATAATTCAAGTAATGCAAAATAGCAAATATATATTATGAGTTCTTCATGCAGTTTCATTCAACATTCGTGCAGTGAGTTTCATTAAACTTTCAAGCACTTCCAATAAAACCCGATCCTTTACATCTAAAGTTGGAATTTAAACTTCAGATTTCTTACAAAATTATTGTAACATAATACATATTTTTAGGCACTGATTATTTTTGTTCTAATAATTTGTTTAATCATAGAAGAATTTTGGTTATGAAATGTGAATTTTGTTTTAATTATGTTTAACTCAACCTGCTCTGTAGCCATCTTTCAACTTTATCTCTGCCATGAAAGGAGGCCGAGCACGGCATGGGATAGATTTGAGATCGGATCTGCATGTAAAATGGGCGATGGATGTTTACGATCCGCCGGCAAGTTCAATGCTACAGATGGTGAAAATTAATAATTGTCGGCAACTCAAGTCGAAGAAGGATAAACAAAGACACAAACATGCTAAGGGGAAGACTTCACGTGTTAGAAACTCTGAGAAGAAATATTCCTGAACCATTCCTGATAAGGTGGGTTTATTTTTCAGAATATTTTGATCAGAGAGGTTAAATGCTTTAGTATTCTGTAAAAAAATATTGTGTTTTAATTTTAGCCATTTCATTTAAATAGTTATGTTAGAAGGTTTATTTTTTTTATGGGAAATTTTACAGGCGTGGTGCACAATTCTTATGAATTTACATATGAAAAGATGGATTTAACTATTAAATAGTGATAATTAGTGTTATTTTTGATGTGATATGAAAGAATTGAGTGCTGTGAGTGTAAATATTGTAGTTTAGATGCTAACATATGTAAATCCATAAGAATTATGTGCTATGTATGTAAATGCCTCTTTATTTATTTGGTGATGCTGAGATTGTTGTGAACTTAACAGTCTGTGGATTTGATTCAGTTTTCTATGTATACATGCTCGAATTTGGTTAGTTGTCCGTAGAAACGTATAATGTATGTAATATTTTAAGGGGGAAATTGACCGGAAAGAAAATTGTGTCTCAAAGCACTTCTATTTCTAAGATTTTTGAATTACATATTTTATGGTTTATTTCTGACCATGAATAAATTAGAAAAATAGTTACATATCTAATGTTTAACTATTAAAACTATCATTATAATTTAATATTTCAATCAAATTAAAATATAAGCATGGTGTTATATAATAAAATTTTGATTTTAGTCATGTAAATGCCGAAAAAAATTGTTCCTAAGGGATTTACATGGCACATATTTCTTATTAATTTATGGCACTATGTCTTAAAAATTTAAATTCTATTTATAAATTAATACTTAAATTTGATATTAATACTTTTGCAATTTACTTGATTTTCAAGAGAGATTTTTTTGTCTCCTTCCCTTTGTTTCCTCACAAAAGCACCCAAGCCTCGAGTGGTAGGAGAATCTCATTATATTAGCTTTATAGACGCATCTCGACGCATCACATCCACTATTTTGACTTTTTATGCAATTAGGAACTTTACGGAACTTTTTTAGTTGGTGAAGGAAGATTCAAACTTCCTAGTACTATTAGGTCTTAGTACTCCGCACTCGACGGAGTTCCATCCAGGAAACTTCCTGAGATGATCAAACCGAGTGTAGTTCTTCTAGCTATCTCAAAAAAATCTCAATACGAGGAGGTATTATAGGTCCCAAAGCAAGGGAGTATGGCCAAAGAAACTTTTTGACAAAATATATAATTAAATTATGTTGATATTTATAAATTTAAAAAGAGAAACATATGTAATATATTTTTGTTATTAAAAATATCATGCTACATTGGGCCGAACTTAAATCTGTTCAGGCCCAAGCCCATACTCATTATCTCGCGTTTGGTTCACGCTAATCACCACGTGGCATATTTTGATTGGTGAATAACAATCTTTGTCGGGCCCGCGGCGGGAGTTTACGAAATATTTACGGAA
Organism: Phalaenopsis aphrodite; assembly: GCA_003013225.1. NCBI lineage: Eukaryota > Viridiplantae > Streptophyta > Magnoliopsida > Asparagales > Orchidaceae > Phalaenopsis > Phalaenopsis aphrodite. The sequence goes on along the minus strand of NEWO01000058.1, from coordinate 863,779 downwards.
CCACCGTACCGACCTTCGCTACTCACGGGCCACCGCCTCCCCTCTCAACTCTCAACTTCCCGATTCTCCAGCTCCAGAAAGAAACCCTAGATTATCTCTTCCTCTACACCTCGCTGCCCCGAATCAGCTTTTACGAAATGGTATCTCTCTCTTTTTCTCTCTCTTTTTCTTCTTTTTTATTATGGAGCTTTTAGGGCTTGCAGCTCTTATCGCTTAAGTCCTCATTTGTTATTAATTCTATGTTTAGTTTCTTGTCATTTACATATGCTTGTTTGATCCGCCGTGAGATTTCGCTGGATCCGGTCTCAATACCCTTCCGGCTTAGCTCTAATCAACGTCTTGATGGGACTCACTTCGTTGGATTTATCATTTGGATTTTTTTCTTATTTATGATTTTGCTCTTAGGCTAGAAGTTGTATTTAGTGAATCTTGTAAATCCAGATGGTTAATCTTGAAAGAATTAAAATCTGAAAATTGCATGGCTATTTGTTTCAGTATTTCAGGTTTGTGGGTTGGGAAATTCTTTAATTTTCTAAATCATCTGAATGCTGAGATTGAACGAGTAACGAAGTAACAATAACGGGTCTGAAATTAGATTTTTCAAAACAGTCGGATTGGAATCCCAAAAATTCTGTCTGAGAGGATTTATACTAAATTTTGTTTAAATTCCCTGCGATTTTTGTTCCTTTCATATTTTCTTTGTTTTCATCTTGATGACTTGGAGAAATGAATCCGGGGTTTGTGTAGCAAATCCGGAATTGCTTAGAATTATGCTGTATTGAAAATTTTTTTAATGGATTTTGTTTTTTTCAGGGCTATGTATTGTTTCTTTTTCACATTTTCAGGGTTCTTTGATGAACCCGTTGCATGTAACTTACCAACATCTTGAGTGCTATTTTGTTATTGATGTTCTTGTAATCCATTACCTGTATTTTTTTTTCTTTTTCCCTAGAATTCATTGCATGCTCTTTTTATTTAGCTGTTATTTCATCATGAATCTATAATGCACTTTATTGAAAGATCCTGTTTTTTAGATTTACTTCAAAATTTTCTTTTATAAATGAGCTGCATTTTTATATTTTGCATGATGAAATATTAGGCCAATTCAGCATCAGGGATGGCGGTGAATGATGACTGCAAGTTGAAGTTCCTTGAATTGAAGGCAAAGAGAACCCATCGTTTCATAATTTACAAGATTGATGAGAAACTTAAGCAGATTATCGTCGAAAAGCTCGGTGAACCTACTTTGAATTACGATGATTTCATCACCCATCTCCCTGCAAATGAATGTCGCTACGCTATTTTCGATTTTGATTTTTTTACTGAAGAGAATGTCCCTAAAAGCAAGATCTTTTTCATAGCATGGTAAGCTCTTTCTTCTTCCATAATATTTAGGGTCATTTTTTTATATGTCGCCCAATTCATATGTATTTACATGTCTATTATCTTAACTTACTTTTTACATTTATACAACTCAAATCTTTCATATCACTTCAAAATACCACTACTTTTACTTTTAAAAAAATGGCAAATCACCTTTTCATGCATAGGTATATGGCATATATGTTAAAGGTGAAGTTTAGATGTTAGATGTGTAATTACATAGAAATTTAATATGCAAATCTTCCAATTATGCTATTAGATAATGCTTGTTCATCAAAAATCTCTCTTTTGGTTTCGACTCTGCACTTCATACGTATTTTTCGAAGGTCTCCCGACACGTCGAAGGTGAGGAGTAAGATGCTTTATGCGAGCTCGAAGGAGAGCTTCAAGAGAGAGCTCGATGGCATTCAGGTGGAGTTGCAGGCGACGGATCCATCTGAGATGGATCTCGAAGTCATCAAAGGGCGAGCAAACTGACTCGATTTTTCGGCAAAGACATCTTTGTTGTGGTCAGTCTTTTTCATCAATGAAATGTTTAATATAATGGTATTATGGCTTGTTACAGATAGCTCGAGCTATTACCATATTTTCTCCTCAGAACTCATTAGTTTCAGCCTGATAATTTGTTATTTGACTTAATATGCGATATTTACTACTTATACTGTTGTGGGAACAATGTATTTGTATGCAAACTTTGATGAGTATCCGCTAGGTGATATTTATGCCTAGTGCTTTCTTGTGAGATGATATTTGGTGGATTTTATTTTTTGCAGTTTTTGGAATGTTGATAAATGACTATTACTGTCAGAAATAACCAAATTATTACATTCTCTTTCTCATAACTCACAAGGTGAAATTCTTGTTGCCTGTTAGTAGGGTTGGTTAGAGTCCGATGCATATTATTATAATTAGTTTTATTGTTGGTGTAATTTAAATTGTGTAGCAATGGTTGAGAATGATTAACTTAATTCTAAATGCAAAAGCAAATTATCAAATATTTTGATTAGTGTAAAGTTGGCTTCTTTGGCGCTAATTTCTATGTTTATCAATGTAAGAAAAGGCTGTACTTGGCGCAGAGAAAAAGGCCATAAGGGAGACTTTTTGTAGGTATCAATTTTAGCCCTAGGGTCTATAAGAGTGTCAAAATAGTCCCAAAATTCTTTTAATATGGGCTGAACTAATTATTATCCTTTGAAACTATTTAAGTCTATATCAAAGTGTCTAGGACTAAATTAATATTTTTTATAGATTCGGGGACTAAAATGGCCCCATGTAAATTGTCAGGTGACTACCTTGACACTTTAGTCATTTGGCATATAAAGCCAGACATGTGATATTAGGACTGTCAGTCTAGCTTGATGTTCATGCACGGCCTTTGCTTGGTTCAATAATGAGCTTTGCTTGTTCTATAAACTTATTTGCTGAGCGATCAAACCATGCATATTGGTATATGTTCGATTATGTTTGGCTTAATATAGCTTGATTATGTACCTTGACACCTTAGTTATTTGGCATATAAAGCCAGACATTTGATATTAGGGCTGTCAGTCTAGCTTGATGTTCATGCACGGCCTTTGCTTGGTTCAATAATGAGCTTTGCTTGTTCTATAAACTTATTTGCTGAGCGAACAATACATTCATATTGGTATATTTTCGATTATGTTTGGCTTAATGTAGCTTGATTATGTTTGTGTATATATGATGGCACATGTTTGCAGATGTGCGCACAAATATAATTATAATATTCTAATATTTGTAGACTTCTAATTTGAATTGATGTTTGTGAACTACTCAACATGTCAAATGGTAAACCCAAACAATAAATCTCAACTTGCTTACCAACAATCAGTAACTTGCTTACCAACAATCAATGGAACCCATCGGGTTGAACTCTTTATTTTGGGAAAAATGTTCGCATTTCAATGGACAACATGACTTTTGGAATAATTATTATTGTTACTGGAAATGTAAAACATTATCAATACTTTGATCTTCAAAATTTTAGTGGCTGTGGGTGGTTATAGTTCAACTCAGGTTAGTGTTAGACCTTCCTTCTCATTGGCTTGCTGCATGTACTTGACTTAATCTTAGCTGAAGGTTTAGAGAGGAACATCAGTCACTTTGGGCTGTTTTGTTTTTTTGATTGTCATCATTCAAATTATTAAGTCGTTTAGGAAGGAAATTTATTTTGAATATGCTAAGGGGCTGTTTGGCTTCCTTGCATAAATGGTCTGAAGTAAATAAAATGCAGGAGTTTTTAAAATTTTGACGTTTGATTTGATGGCAATGGAATGCAGTGTTAAAATTTTGATAAATTTAGAAGTAATCATGCAGTTCAAGACCGGGTGTATTATGAATGTAGATAATACTCTTTGAGCTGAACTAGTTGTTGCCACTGACTGCCTACTCCTGCTTGCAGTCGGCATTGTCAGCCGTCTGCCATCGCCGCTCACAGTGGTAGGCCCCAGTTGCTCGCTGCAGCCGTTGCAACCACCGGTTTGCCACCGCTAACACCGAGCGTATTTTACGTTGATTTCATTCTTTCTTCAAACCAAACAAAAAATATAATTATTGCATTTATTTTAACACTAAACAAACAATATCAAATGAATTTCAATTACACTACATTTTTTAGCTTCAGTTTATTTTTTTTTAGCTGTATTTCTTTTTTTCAGCAAATCAAACACTCCCAAGGCAATTTTGTAGTGGCCTTTTTTTTATTGGGTGTTACTAATTTTGGTGAATACTTTTATATTTATTGATGTGGACTGCTTTTACAAATAAGTTGATACTGTATTGGGCTGCCAAACTGTTTGATTTTCACTTGTAACTCATGTTTGGTTATAATGCAGGACATATCTTTTAAACTAAAGAGCAACTCATATTTGGTTATATTGATAGCCACATTTAAGCTTTTTTCTATATTATTTTAGAGCTTCCTTTTGGGGTAGTTTTTTTAACAAAATGATTGGTCAGATGAAATGTAGCGTGATACTTCGATGCAAATGATACATTTTTTTGATCAGCAACAACAACAAAAACAACAACAAAGCCTTTTAATCCCACTAAGTGGGGTCGGCTACATGAATCCTTTTTCTCCATTGCGTCGTATTTAGTGTCATATTTTGATTTAGTTCTAATAAATTAAGATCATTTTTTACACAATAAGCCCAAGTCTTCCTTGATCTGCCTCCGCCTTTCTTAACATAAGTCGAATCTAAAACATCTACTTTCCTAATTGGATCATCAGATGGTCGACGCTTAATGTGACCAAACCATTTATGATGAATTTTTCTAATTTTGTCCGTCACAGGAGCTACACCAATTCTATCACAAATATATTCATTTCGCATTTTGTCTCTTAAGTGTAAAATCATTCATCCATCTAATCATTCTCATTTCGGCAACACTTAACTTAGTATCATGCTTCTCTTTTAAAGGCCAACATTTTGCGCCATAGAGCATTGCAGGTCTCACCACCTTCTTATAAAATTTTCCTTTCAGTCTAAGCATTCTTTTAGTAGGATTAAAGTTTTGTTGTTGTTGTTATTGTAGTCTAAGCGTTCTTTTCTATCACACAAAAGGCCCTAAGCATTCCTCCATTTCAATCAACTAACTTGAATTCAACTATTAACATTCTCATCTATATTACCATCGCTTTGAACAACAGACCCGAGATAACTAAATCCTTCACCTTTTAATAATTTGATTACCCAAAGTTACACTTTTGTCACTAGAGCTACTACTATTAAAAACTGCAAATGATACAATTTGTATTTGTGTCGTTAAAAACTTGCAAAAACTTGATTATGTTGAATTAAAGCAATTTATGTATAGGGAATCACTTTCATTCGTTAGAATCTGCATGTATTTGAAGTATAATGATTTTTATGTTATGTTCTGTTATTTGTTTTAATTCTCTCTTTATTGCTAAAGAGGATGCATGGGGATGTATATTGGGTTCTAAAATTGTTTGGCTTAGCCATCATTGAACAACATCAGTAGATAATCATTATTTTTTTTTTTGGGGGGGGGGGGTGGGGGGGAGGGGGTTGGGCTCAAAGGATAATACAGTTGCAAATTACATCCTAACCACTATATCACAAGTGTGCTTGTAGAAAATCATTATCTTCATTTGAAATACATAAATTGTGTGCATGTATTTAAGTGTCCCGATAAAATAATATATTTCCTCAAAATTACACTGACCTAAACTATCCATGAAAAATAGAAATTAAAATACACTCATAAGAAAGGTTGACTAGAAGTGTTGATGGTCATCATCCAAGCGGACGACCTTCGTCAGAACCACCTAATCATCTTCCTTCCATAGTGCCACTGCTCACCAAATCAACACTGATTAACTTAATAATCAATCCCATTTCTCTAATATTAAATAAATCCCAATCTAACTACATACTTATATATAATGTCAACCAATTCACAAGTAACCCATCCAAGCCATGGCTTTCTTCTTCCTTTCCCTCATGACTGAGCTCTGCAAAACTCTCCTACACCGTCACCCCCTGCTAGTCTATGCGGCCACATGGTCAATTCTCGTTGCTGCAACCGTGGCGGCCGCCTCCGTTGCACCGGAGGTTGCCTTCGTGTGGACTATCACCTCGTCCCCCTTCGCCGGCGAGTGCGGCACCGCCGCAGTTCGACTCCTACTGGATGCGCCGCCTGGCGAAATCATCTGTATCCCTACCAACCTTTTTGGCCACACCAGCATTGACTTTCTCGTGCCGCCGGTCTTCGCTGCCACCATCATTGCTTGCGCAGCCTATGTTGTTCGAGCAATTGGATTGTGGGAGGCTGAGGATGATGGAGGTTGATCTCCACTTCATGGCTTTTAGTAAATTGTAAATAATCTCGCTAATAAGCAGAGAGCATCGTTTTATGCAACTTTCTTTGAAAAATGAAAATTAGGGAATAGTTTATGATATCAGTGGCAATTTTACATGGTTTATATAACTTTTTCTTAAATTGTAATGTATTTTGTTAAATTTTAATTTCTAGAATTTTTTTAATTTCAGGATTCAGTTCTGATTTTGATTCAAATTACTTCTGACAATAAATTTTATAAATTTATGTCAATTTATGAAAAATAAAAATAAAAAAAAATTAAATACCAATTATTACAATGATTTAATTTTAGTAAATTCTTTTGTCAAAATTAATTCAAATTTTATGAATTTTAGATGGGACTCCCAATACCTACTATCAAGTTAAATTAATGAGTAAGGTGTCAAAATAATCACCCTGACCATTTACATTAGATTATTAATAATCCTCATATTTTTATAAATTGATGCTGAAATAGCTTCATGAAAAGCTATTAGAACTAAAATATCAAGAACAATTTTGACACTTTACTCTTAAATTAATCAACCAAAGTAAAAACTAATACAATGAAAATAGAGAGATGGAAAAGATTGGAATTCATTAGATACATCCAAGTTAAAAGCTGTAACAAACGAATTAAAAGCCATCATATTTATAAAATGCTAATTAAAAAAATTATTTCCAGTATAAGACTTCAAACTCTTTCACCAACGAGCAACAAAATTAATTTGTTTTACTTTCCATTTATAAAGTTTAATTGCAATATTTAACAAATTATATATAAAGCAATTATACAATTAGCACTCCCACGGAATAAATAATAAAGAAACATTTACATGCCGCCCAAATTACCCATGCATTTGCATATCTATCACATAGACATTTACAACAAATTTCCCCATTTTCTTTATATATTTTCTATGAGAAATTTACATACATACCACATAATTATTATACATTTACATATCTACATCCAAAGTTTAATATTTACACTTATAATACATTGTGCATCATAAACCTATGTATGAAAAGGTGTATTTCACTTTCATTACTCATGATATTTTCGAGTGAAGTTAAACATTTGAGAGGCGTGCATGTAAATATGAATATTCATGTGTTGATATGTAAATACATGCGAATTATTTGATATATATGAAAATGACACTTTTTCTAATTAAGCCACATATGACATCACAGGTAATAAACACAAATTCTTCAGAAAACAAAAAGTCTTCAGTCAGAGAATAAACACAAATTCTAATATTAATCATGAAATTCTACAAATATAAACAATAAATATTAACAAAAAAAAAATCCAAGCTCATAGTTCACCAAATTATAAATAAAAACAAAAATAAATAAATTAAAAAAAAAACAGAAAATACACAATCTAGTTATTTGTTATGCCAAGGTTGACTTTCCACCCAGAAAAAAAAAAAAAAGACTCAGCTGAACCTTGGTTTGTTATCCTCATCACAACTACAAAACTGAGGCAGTGCGGAAGACTATGACTAACCTGTAAATGAAAAGAATTGGGATTCATAACGGCTATATAAAGATTATAACTAAATTTAACTTGCTCAAAATGATGATTTAATACCTGAAAAATAAATAATCACATAAAAAAATCATCCTTTTCTTCGGATTGCAACTGGCGGGAGAAAACAATCAAACAAATCAACGAATAAAATTACTAACACGTCGAACTATACATTGCTGTACTTCTGCTGCGCAGCATTTGTCCAGCCAATTACTAATTTACAAAATCTATATTATACCTGCAAAAAAGATTAAAAATAAAAAGAATTGGATGAAGAGAAATCGAGTATTCAGATCTGAAAATATTTGGCTCGATGCAGATGTTAATGCAATGATGCTCCTAACTATAGCATTTGGACACTTTCAATATGGTTTGGTTCAGCCAAAACTAGCATTCTTATATTATACTTTGAAGATATTAGAGGATTTACATACATATCACTGAGACACTAAATTATTATGTATTTACATACATAACACATAAACTTCAATATTTACACATGTGACACTTTACCTAAGCATGAAAAGCTGCATCCCACTTCTTAAAAGTTAAAATAGTGATATTTTTAATGTGGTCTAAAAAATTTGTGTTGAACAAATGTAAGAATAAAGTATTAAGAGTTTGGGGGTATGAATCTAAATGCCCCGTGATATTTTTAGGCAGAGATGTGCATAACAATTGGATATAATGAGCTCAAACAAAGTGACTAGTGAGCATTGCTTCGTAAAGTTGTGCTGATAATATGCTTTTGTAACATTATGTGAAATAAAATCATCATATTCTCGTATAAAATTATGAGCTCTTATATGACTCTAGTTCTTACACTCGTAAAATAAATAGCAAGGGTGTGTGCTTTTCATATCAATCAAAATAGTTCTTTTTGAAAAATGAAGTAGGAAGTTGTACCGGTTATGAACTCTACTCTGCCGTTCGCCGTGACACTCAATAGACACACTGCTCTCATAAACAATCGGGCAACGGCATTCGTCGTCAAATAAATAGCGGGAAGCCGGCCTTGAATTTTGGCTACTTAAACAAAGCTTTTCGCTGTAACAAAGTCAGATCTACCCTGCAGGTTCATTCCCTAGCTGGAGAATGCCGCGCATTTGGAGGTAAGGGTTCTCCAACAGTTTTTCATTGTTGCACTGGATGGTAGAAACAAACATAATATGTTCATAATTTAAAGCATCCCATGCCAAAAGTGTAAAAATGAATTTAGGGGCATTTACATACAATAGCACATAAATCTTATGTATTTACATATCTCGAATGTAAACTTTCATATTTAGTATTTTAAATCTATGCATGAAAAAATATATTTCACTTTTAAAACGTGATAATAATGTTATGTTATATGTGATATCAAAGATTTGAGCGCTATGTGTGTAAATATAAGAGTTTAGGCGTGAGATATGTAAATACAAAAGAAATGCGCGCCATGTATATAATTCCCCCATGAATTAAATGCAACAAGCTCAAGGAATACTAACTTGCTGCGCCTTGATTATGAGAGACTGAAGCATGCGCTGGTAATTTTCAGGTTCTTCAGTCATCATTCTCTGTAAAGCAAAAATCAAACATAAAGTGCCGAGTTGTAAATTATTATTGCTTCACTGTCTAAAGAATTATGACATACCTTCAGAAGGAATGATGCTGAACAAAATGCAACTCTGGAATCTGTATCGTCCAGTAGTTCCCTACCAATTTACATACAAATCAAAATCAATACAGCTTTAGTACTAGAAAAAATAAAAAATGCAAATGAGAAAAATGTCAAAAAGGCCCCCCCGACTTTTGGCAAAAAGATATTTTAGTCCCAAAGTTTATAAAAGTGTTAATTTATTCTGCAAACTGTTTTAATGGGGGCTAAATTAATCCTTATTGAGAACTATTTCAGCGCAAATTAAAAGAGTGCTGACTAATTTGACATTTTTATAGACTCTGGGATTAAAATAACCATATGCAATAGCCCGTAATATTTTGACACTTCATCAAATACAAACAATTACAGAGAAATCACCTGAAGAACTCTTCGCCTTCAACTTCCCGAAATGCTGCAGAATCAGCGGAACATTTACCAATCAAAAGCAGGAGTAGGGCAGCTCGGATGTCCGATGTAGCACCCGGAACATTCGCTCTGCCCTCGCTGCCAACAGCAACACCGAGTGCAATGTCGTCAGTCGCCGCTCCGGCAAGTTGTATTAATGGCCAGTAGAACAGTGATGCAGGAACTTGGGCGACCAGCTGCATGGGAACAATGGCATGTCCGCGCAAAACAAGTGCGGCCATCGACACGGTCTCATGACTAATTGTTAAACCTTGACTCAAAGACTTGTCGATGTGAATTTTTTGTGGTTTGGACGAACTTGGGGATAAGTCTGAGTTGCCTTTTTGAGTTTGACGAGTAACAGGATTTTCGAGGCAATTGTTGTGCCCAGTTGTTTCATTTGCGGCAGGTAGTCTCAGACATAATTGAGAAAAAAGGATATCACACATCTGTTAGAAGAGTCCAGATAAACCGTCAAATTGTGCTACTGAACAAGAAATATAGAATTAATAATTCAAGCCAATTAAGCATGCAATAAGGAAAAAAACAAATCAATGAATCGCGTATGGAATAATAAATGTTAAAAGAGTTTTTTTTTTTTTTTTGAGAAAAATGCTACCTATATATTTTGTTATATTGAAAATACATTTCCTTCATGCTTCATACTAAATAATGCGATATGGTTAAATTAACAAAAAAAACACGGCTACAGTTGAAATATAATAAATTAAAGAATTAATACCAAAATCTCGTTTTTCATACCTTCAAGATATTGAGACGGTCAGTCTCATTTACTAAAACTACCAGTGCTAGCGATAAAGCACAACTCATTACATCTATAACAGCATTTGCTTTGCGAATCAAGATTTGATTGTGAGTGACGATTTTATCCTCAAAATTTACGGCCTGCAACTCATCTTCATCCAAAAGCAATTTGCATCGCATTAAAAACCTTTCCAAGACGAAAAGAAAACCCCTTCGAATGAAATTATGTTTTGATTTCAGAAGGCCGCACATGATAATTATAGACAATGGAACAGCTGAAGATGTTATTATATCCTGGCCTCCAGCAACTCTAAAATGCTGCTTAAAATTTTCAATATTAGCCCATATGCTCCTTCCTTTTACTTTGCTGATTTCTAAGATCAACAATTCAATTAGCCATATATATCCATGATGACGATATGCGGCCCTTTCTGAATGTAGAAGAGAGTGTAATGTAGCCCAAGAAAGCTTAGTTCTCAAGCCGATCTCCGTTTCTCCAAGATCGTCTAAAGCAGAACTTGACAGGTAAGATCTTGTCAATTCTAGCATATGATCGAACTCATTGTCAAGATGAGTAAATGCACTCATGGTAGCATCAAGTTCCGTGATGATTTTTTCAGTAATCTGAAAGAAAAATCATAAATTACAAAAGTATCCATAAAAAAAGGTATGTGACATAAAGAGCAGGAAAAAAATGAGACATCCAATAGTTACTGGGAAGTTCAAATTTTTTAGGAAAGGGAAGGTGAATTCCTACAAAAAGTGTACTAAGGAAATATAAGTGTATAGCATTTGATGATTTATATGATAGGTTAGGTAAAATTACAACAAAAAAAGTGATAGATAAAATAATTAAAAATAAAAGATAGAAGATCAAAAGGCATTGATCAACTTAAACGAATTAGAAGTGAATATAACAATGTCTTAGTTAAAAACTAAGACAACAATAAATAAATTATACTGCAAAACAATCAAATTAAAATTTTAAAAATAAAAACTTCTTAGAAAATAACATAGTGAATAAACTTATAAAGCATCGCCAGAATAATCAAACAAGTGAACTCAAGCTGACTCATATGGAGATGAATAAAAGTAAAGGTTAAAGTCCATATTAGACCCCACCTGAAACTTATAGGGGATGTTTGGGTGCAAGTAGGATATTACGTTTAATATTTAATAAATCCCGTAAATCAAGATTTATCAAATCTAAATATTATTAAATATGAAATTGTGTTTGGCTCGATTAAGGTTAAATCAATTTGAAATGGTTGGCATAACTATGTGAAAAAATTTTTCCCTGCGCAAAATCCATTAAATCCAACTAACAAGTGGATTTAATAAATTCGGATTTAACTAACGAACCAGCAAAAATTGGATTTAACTTAATGACGGATTTATTTAACCTATTTATGGTGTTTGGCTATTTATGATGGTTTTTTTTATTTATCTAAACCATTTAAGTTCTGTTAAAAGTACGATGCAACCCCATAGAGATATGGAATATATTGGAACGGTTAGGTTGACAAATCTAACGAGTGCATGTTGACAATTATAAAGAATGTCAAATAAATGGATAAAGAAATTTCGTACCGATATTTAAGAAAGAAACATTTGCATCTATAGAAATTAGGGAAATCATGATTTTGAAGTATGAGGAAGTAATGAAATAGACTTACAAAAATCAGGTCAATATCTGAAAATTCATTTGGATTTAAGCCTGAAGATCTACAATGAAAGTGTTTTTTTTGTAATAATGCAATTAATAGAAACATATAGGAAATTAAGAAATGATCTTCATAGAGTCACCGTTGATATTGAAAGAAAATAAAAAAAAAAACCATCATAAGGGATCTGATGAATACACATTAAGAAAGGCGTATTTCAAAAGTATAATGAGTTCTTAATAAAATATATGATAAGCGTATTGAATAACACTCAAAAAAATTTTGAGTTTCCCCAGAGTTTGGATCCGTAGTAGGATTGCATTAATAATGAATGTTAAATCTATAATCTTCTATAAGATTCTCACAAATCATCAACATTATTATTAACATTAGCCTTATTCCAACTATCTAGAGTCAACTCTATAAATCTTCATTTCCCATCTGACCTTTATGTGTGTCAAATAAGTTGTTTTACCAAACCGATCATTTTTTTCTACTAATTCCCTCGACACTAATTTGACAACATGTGTTCTTGTTGTAATTTTCTATCATTTATTGTATATATCCAAACCACTTAAATCTATTACTATCTTACCTTTAATTGAATAGAAACTCACTATCTTATTGTTGTATTTTACAGAGTTGTAACTCAAACCACAAATCCATATTTAAACGTGTAGACCTGCACACTACCAGTAAAGGTTCATATATAAATATGAATATACACATTCTCACAAACAGACATGTTCGTCAAAGAGTGTGACTTATTTAAGAATATATATGTATAAAAAATAATTCATAAAATAAATAAATAAATAACACAACGGATGTGTACCAGATCAAGATGCTCATGATTTGGTGATTTAGACAAAGCCCCAAAAATGGATTTCTTTAAAATCTGTCCAATACCTTCCACGCCATATTTAACAGCAATGTAAAAGGCTTCAGGAGCATTGGCAAGATTAAGCATGGAAGAAACCGGCTGAACCTCATCAAAAGCATAAGCAGAAGTTCCAGAAATTAAGCGTGCCTCATTTATCTGGTTCAGTGCATAATCAAAAAGGACCAAAAAGAGATTCCTCTTTTCTTCCTTCGATCTGGCCTGTGAATACTGCAAATTGGAACTAAATAAGTAAAATACAATTGATGCAAATATTTAAAGTAATTACTCAAAATAATATATGAAATGATAATATAAACTATCAACTAATCAAATAGTTCATCAAGAAATTACAATGAAAAAGTTATGGAATAATAGTTACCCAAACCAAATCAAGAAACATTTGGCTGTTTAAAATTATTTAAAGGACTCCTATACCATAACTACACATAAATTTTTCCTCAGACATGACCTGATGATAGAAATACTTTCAGTAAAAAAGAGAAAATTGAAGAAGCGTTTTCTATTAGTCTTGCACCAATAATTTGGGGATAAGATTTATAAATTAGAATATTCAAGGTGCAATACCCTTCTAATGGAGCTCATGATCAATTTTATCCCAACATTATCAATTCTTAATAAATTTGTGTTCCTGTTAAAATAATTCTCCTAGAAACTACATAGTAACTCGCTTTCTAACTAAAAATGAAATTAAATTGAGCAATGAACCAAATTATAAGTAATGCATATAAAGAAGAAACTAAAAAATAACAGCTAAATATAATTTTTGCACGAGACATAAATGATATCCAGGTTGAAAACAAACCTCCAGGCAGATGAAGTCAATCCCTCCAAGTAAAGCAAACTGTTCTACAAGTAATGTGTGATTATCTACTAAAGCTTCTTGAGATCCATCCAGAGTCCGGTATAACATATTTGTCAACATACAAATAAGCTTTTTGTGAACTATTTCTGCCCATGAATGCTCTCTGCTAATTTCAAGAAGGATCTTAATAACCTGCGGTACCAAAAAGTAGCAGTGAAAAAAAAGAGGGTAGCAAGACTATAAGAGAATTGCATGCATAATCATAGACATACAAATAACTTGCTGTAGCCATCAGAGTGAATAAAAAATTTTAACGTAGATTTACGTGAAAAGTTCATCTTGGTTACGGAAATTTTCCTCATTAGTGATTTAAACGAAATAAAAAGCTTCTGAAGTCTCAATAATTATATATGTCTACTTGATGCAAAATGGCTCAAGATTAAGTGGATCTATGCAAGAAAATCCCAGAAGATACTAATGCCATGAAAACAAATTGTTGCAAAACCAAAACAGTTTAAGTGAAAGGAAAAAAAAAGGAAAAAATCATTAAAAAAAACTAAAATAAAAAGCATTCGAAAAGAAGATACAAGGATGATCGATACAAGGATATGATCAGCAGATAATAACAAGCATAGAAAACTAGTAATTTGTTAGTAGCCGGAAGAAAAAAGCAAAAACACGGCATTGCATAAGCCTTTATGGATTTTCTAGTCTTAATCTTTATCTTTTGTTTCAATTAAGGTGTTTACTTTGGATTAGTTTAGTCCACTTCTTAATAACCACCCTAAAAATATAAGGGCTTCTCATGAAACATTAAAACCTATAGACAACTAAACAAACGAACAATAAAGACATGTTACCTTCACCGCAACAAATTCCAAGCTTCATTGACTCTCCCAATGAGACCTTGAATTTCTAGTATAACCATCCTCCTTGATTCCTTATTCTCTTTCTATTTTTTTTTATTTTGGCTTTATTTTTCTTATCTGAACGCTTTAAGGTTGAGTACATCAATTTTCTTTTCCATTCATTCCAAGAAATGATAAATCTATCTTGTGACTTGATCCATAAAATCCTATCACTGTTATCTCTGATGTACCCATTTTCCTTTTGAGTCTCTACACATTAATTTTATCTACTATTCCTATAGGGTATCTTCTTCATTCATTATATATGTATAAACGAACAAATTATCTATTTTTAATAAAGGCTTCTCTCATCTTTCCTTTACTATAATCATATCTCATCCTTCTTAGCTTTATTGCACATCTACCTTAATATTCTCATTAAACTTAAAATTAAATGCATATTATATTTTGAAAAATAGCCAGAAAAAAAAAAGTTTCAGGTCAGAAGCATCTGAAAACAACCATCAGAAACAAGATCAGCCGTAAGAATATTCATTAAACACGAATTACATACATTGAACCAACGGCAAAAAGTTCACATTAAAATTATCAGATTTATGCATGAATTAAAATTGAGTAAAAACAATGTAGAAAAAATCTTACCCGTATATCAAGGCCATCCAACCGGCTTCTCAATATATTTCCTCTGTCACAGACAAAGTAAAATAAACAGCTCAAAGCAGATGCCCAGACAATTTCCTCCTTTTCTTCTATCTGCAATTTGAAGCATTAACTTATAAAGCCATTGCATAGGAAAATATGGGATTGCCGCAAAACTAGAAATGTGTGACAATCTTGCAAACTGTAATACAAAAAAATTAAGGAAATTATTGTTGAAATAATGGAGACATTAACCATCTCCTATTCATCAAGAAATCTACTCGATCTCGATTCTGTTTTATCTCGACAGATTCAAGTGGAAAATGACTCCACAAGAACAAACTAAAGACTAAAGTACCAAATAGTCCCCTGACTATTTAGATGGGGTCAATTAGTCCCAGAGTATATAAAAAAGTCTCATTATAGCCCCCAGACTCTTAATATGTGCTGAAACAATCCCAAGGGAGGAATATTTTAGCCCCCTTTAATATAATTTGGGGACTAAGGCCCCGTTTGGGACAGCTTAAATGTGCGGCGGCGTTTTTGAAAACGCCGCCGTAGCGTTTGAAAATCACGTATTGACTGCGTTTTTGAGAACAGCTTTTTTTATTTATGTTACACGCGGATCGCGGGTATATCCCTGCGATCCGCGTTTCGGCTCCTAAATTTCCTTCGGCTACCCTCAACCCCGCAGCCGACCTTCCTTCGCAAGTGTTGCTCGATCTCGCCTCCGTCGCTCCTCCGCAAGTAACAAAACAATCGCCTCGTCCCTTCTTTCCCCTATTTCGCCGAGAGATCTGAGATTGGCAAGAAATTTCAATCGATCCAGTTGTTTGGAAGTGCTGAGTTGGCTAAACCTAGATCTACTCTGATAAAAATATAGATCCGCTGTTTCTGTGATATGTTTGAAGCATCAAGGCAGTTCCCTTCTTCATTCCTCATCCCAACCTATCGTCGAACAGTGCATATTCACAGCATACAGTTTTTTTTTACCGTTTTATGTTCATACGGACTCCATGCTATTCAAAGTTAGTGATTCTTTTAGGTTATTTCTTGAGGATTGATGATATTGATGCAATGTTTTTTTCCCTGCCATTCCATTCTTTGAGGGTATTTGTTGAGGGTAGTTTTACAAAAAGTTATAGATACATTGGCTTTCGTCTTTCAGAACAGAGAAATTCACTTTAATATCGTAATTTATTTTTTTCTGATGCAGGGATATCGTTAAGAAATAGTTTATTGGTTAGATTTGCAAAAACATAAGAGTTGGGTCATATGCCTGTGAATGCCCCATGATGTTACAGAATTTTATAATATACGTATGCTCTCCATGTGTGTTGTCTAACACTTGAATTGAGTTATGATACTTTTATTTTTTTCAATTACAAAAAGCCAATCATTTACTATGCATATGGCTTAACAACGAGTCGTGCATCAATCATTGATGTGTTAGAAATGGAATATGCAGGCCTTTATGGTCTTCAATTTATTGAATTTATTTCTCTTAGCATAATTAAGAAAGCGAGATTAGTTGTACTTAAGCATGAGGCAATAACATTCTGCTACACAGATTATTCATTCAACTCAAAAAATTTACGAATAAGTTGTTTACAAAACGCACCAACCAAACAGCTAAATTGCTTATTCAGATCAGGGGCAAAAGGGTCAATTTTTCACAATCAGCTGTTTTC
Organism: Phalaenopsis aphrodite; assembly: GCA_003013225.1. Classification (NCBI taxonomy): domain Eukaryota; kingdom Viridiplantae; phylum Streptophyta; class Magnoliopsida; order Asparagales; family Orchidaceae; genus Phalaenopsis; species Phalaenopsis aphrodite. Next base: position 846,630 of record NEWO01000058.1, on the reverse strand, counting down.
CAAACGCGTTAACCAAATAACCAGACAACTTATCCGGATCAGCTGGTCATCAGCAGATTATCAGGATAAGCTGCTTATCAGCAGAAGCTGGATAAGCTGCAGCTGCCCCAAACAGACCCTAAATCTATAATTTTATGGATTCCGGGACTAAAATGGCCCCCGACAAAAGTCAGAGACTGGGACCCTTTTGACACTTTTCTCATAAACTATAATAATATGAAATGTAATCATGTGAGAAACAAATCAAGTTGCACAGATCAAAAGTTATCTCCTCGGATAAACAAAAAAATGAAATATAGCATTAAAAAAACAGTGTACCATCCTCATAATTGCCTGCACTTGGCTTTAGAAAATTATATTGAGAAAATAATTTCCTTGATGTGCAGATAACCAGTTTCATGGAGAACAACTTCCAAGTAAATTGTTAGATTAATAGTAACGAGGTTAAATACCAGTACGAGTAGCTGAAGAACCTCAAACAGAATGGCTAAAAGCCATTGCTCGAATTTTTCAACAGCTGAAACCATTTTTTGATGTATGGTAACATCAGCACTGATTCCCACTGCTCCTTGGTCTTCATTGCTTAAGCATGGTTCTTCCGAAACCTCTTCTTCCACAATTGGTGGGGTGTCATCCAGTACAGGCTCCAACAAATGTGCATGAACACCAAGATTTAGAAGTAAATCGAAAACCCGGATCCTGGACGTCACAGTTTGAGAAGTAAGCATATCCTGAGACAATAAAGTGGAAAATGAGGCATTTGACTAGATGATTTTAATAAAGTAAATGAATCAAATTTTTTTTAAGAAAATGAAGCACCTCTAGCAATAAAAGAGTGAAAGGAGCAGCAGATGCACAATCCATCACATACCTACAAAATAAAAGCAACACTTATCCCTTGAACTGCAAAAAAAAAACAAAGGAGAAGATCTGAGCCACAAACAGAATGATAAAAATATTGCGATAAAATCTAACATAAGGCACCAGAAAAACTTCTCAAAATTTTAATTCAACCAAAAACCATTCCCATATCCTAAAAAAATTATAAAAATGAGAACTTCTTCTAATTTATAACAAAAGAAACAGCAGCTACTTAAAAACACTTCTTAAAGCACATTCTGCAATAAGAAATTAGTGAACCTCGTTAATCTCACATTGAGTGATATTAAGTTAGAGATGGAGCTCAGCAAATACAGCATTAAACGAATAAAACAATAAGAATAGTTGCACTTACATACATACCACCCAATTCTTATGTATTCACAAATCTAACACCTAAACTTTGTTTTTTTATATTTATACCACCCAAAACTTTCATGTCAAACCAAATATAACACCATTGCTGTCCTAAAAACAAATTAACAAGAAGCATAGGAGATATTATGAGATGATGCATGATTAGGTCTAGGAAACATACATGTCAATAACAAGTTTTATGAGGACACTAATGGCAACTTCTGCAACAGGCCGTGCATTATGCTTAGCCAGAGGAGACGACATAGTCAGATTACCAGGCGTCAAAGAGGTTTCTGAGCAAGCTTCAGCAATGACTTCACTAATTTCAGCAGGATTTAACCGCAGAGGCTGCTGCTCACTGATACATAAAATATAATCGTTAGGGAATCCAATTATCCCTTAGAAATACTACCGGCCAATTAAGAGAGAGAGAAAGAGAGAAAGAAAGAGAGAGAGAGAGAGAGAGAGAGAGAGAGAGAGAGGTTTAAAAGAAAAAAGTAATAATGTCTAGGAAATATGTATTGTAATTGCCTAATTCATTAACATAGAATGAGGAAAATACATAAGATTGGCAATAATTGTGAAGTTGAAATTGTAATCATAATTTATGGCTGACAGATAAAAGACTTGCATAAATAGCACACAATTCTTATGCATTTACATATATCACATCTAAATTTCATATTTAGAAACATAGCTGTCAAATCTTTAATATTACATAAAAAATAGCACTGTTACCGCCTTTTAAAAGTGAAATATATCTTTTTATGCATATATATTTAAAGTACCAAAGTGCTATTGTAGGTAAATATGAAAGTTTAGGTGTGAGATATGAAAATACAAAAGAATTGGGCTAAGTATGTAAATTAACATTGTAAACATTTATCAAAATTGACTCCATGAAATACATGAACCCTTTCATGCAACTAAAATGCCATATCGATTAAAAAATAATGCAACATAATCCAACATATTTTAAAAATTTATCAATATTCCGTTTTGGCTAAGCATAGTTCCTCTTTGTGAAGTCACTCTTGCCTATTAATGAAACCAAATGCATTATCCAAAAATTGCCAAAGATATTTCAAGAACTAACAGCTAGTTTGACTTCTATGAAACAAAAAAAGAAGAAGATATTATTCATATTTTTGCAATATTGAATGGCCAGAATGTCTAACACAGAGTGTTAAATAGCAAAACCTGTCCAAAAAGATCATTGCTATTACATTGAGATCTAAGTAAATGATAACGCTATTATTCTAAAATATTACACAATTACATTCCATACCGGTAATGCTTGTACTGAAAAAGTGGGTGTGGTCGTGGATGGAACGTGCTCGTCGATACCTTTTCCCTGGACAAGAAAATTCACATCCACATAAGCAAATTCTGCAATATATGCTCATTCATTCTAAATTTTTTTCAATTTCAATGATCCACAACTTTTTCCAGACTTCATTTATCCCACAAAAATATTCTTACATCACCCTTTATTGGGGGTAATTATGCAATTCCCAGAAAGAGAACTTATAAGCAAGTCAAGTGAGTGAAGTTATGATGTATCCAAAAAAATATATAAGATTCAAAGCTACTAAATCTTCATAACTTACCGTATCAATGAAAATAACAACAAAATCAAAATACCAAAAAGTAATAACTTTATTTACAATGGAAAATCATACCAGACTTGATGAGGTCCGCCTTTCATACGCTTAGAGGCAGCTATTGCTTTAAGATGGCTCTCAACAAAACCAAAATTCGTACCTTCTGTGGCCGACAAAGGCGACAGAGGCCTCAAAAGTTGGCCGACATCAGGCATATTCTGAGAAATAGGATATTTTGACGACATCTCATTTAATTTCGCCTCCTTGTTGTCGATAAGAAGAGCTGCAGCACCAACTTCAATAAAACCATGTCTATGGAGACCAATAGTCTTCAAGGGACTGCCACCATTGGCAAAGTAAATTCCAAGCAATCTTACGAAATACAGAAATATTAAAGGCATTTACATGTGTGCCACCCAATTCTTATGTATTTACAAATCTAATACATAAACTTTCCTTTCACATTCATTATACGAACCAAATCTATCACACCAAACATCCTACCATTTAAACTTTAAAAAACTGAAATGCACCTTTCCATGCATGGGTAAGGTGCTATATAGGCTAAAAGTAAAGTTTAGGTGTTATATATGTAAATTAATAGGAATTGAGTGGTCTGTATGTAAATCTTCCAAAATGTTGTTGAAAGGAAAAGACATGAACTCAAATAACAAAAAGAGAGGTACCTTTCTCTCATCAAATAAGCTGATTGGTTTTCTCTATGGCTATACAATCGCCATGAAATGAGGTCAGAGTTAATGTACTTGTCACTATTGTCATTATCTTTATCAAGGTCTGAGATTTTCATCAAAGATTGTAAGGAAGTTTCTTTTCTTTGAGGAGAATCTGCGCTGGTAGCAATTTCAGAGTTTAGATGAGCAGTAAAAGATTTAGACAAGAATGATGATAGAGAGGGTAGTGCTTGTTTTCCAGAGGTTGAAGAAGGTCCAGAGTTCCCTAATGGCTGAAATGATAATTTAGGAAGCTGCTGCGCCACTAAGGAACGCACATAATTCAAGGATTTTACAAGAGAAGCCGAGGCAAAACTGGAAGCAGGTAGCAATGAGGGTAAAGTGTTTGAAGCTGTCCTAGAATTTTGGCTTAATGAGTTAGACCACAATGATACTCGTTTTGAAATAGTTTCACACTCGATAATGCAATTCTCGCAGAAACGATCAACCTGCCGTAACATTTGCGCCTTTGGCACATATCTGCCACAGAGAAAAAAAAATACAATAAATACCATGAAATAAACTAGTACTTATCAGGACTTCACAAATGCAAAATTTCATAAGGATAACTTACCTCAGAAGATAGTGCTTTAGTAAAGTGATGCAGCGTGGGACAACTGCTGGGCTGAAAAAAAAACATCTTTATATTAGAGAAAGAAAATCCTTTGAGACCATTCATAATCTTAGAGACTAAAAAAATTGAAAATGCACAAGCACGCCTTACACAATAGTGAACTATAATCTCAAAAACTAGATAGGTTTTGAAAACTTAAATTTGCATCCAAAATGTTTTCTAAATGCATAAATTTATAATCGTGTGATAAAGGCCCAATTTTTTAAAAAAAATTGTACTTAAGGCAGGTGTCTCTCAGGATTAAGAAAACTGAGTCAAAATAACATATTTCAAAACTCAAGCATGCAACTCAAAAGAGAAATTTTTTCTAAAAATGGAAAAATGTAATAGCCCAAAACTTTTCTTCTGCCTGAATGTGTGTGTGTGTGTGTGTGTGTGTGTGTGTGTGATCCTATAAGATCCTATAAGTCAAAGGAGTTTTTCTTGGGCTTAATGTGTAACTTAAGTATTTATCAACAAGTATAATCAATGTGATACAGGAGCTAACCTAAACCAATGATACTAAAACCAAATATTATTGCTAAATTCAAAATAGGGTAATACAGTCACATAAACAAAAATAGAAATAGCAACAAACTCGACACAAATACAACTAAAAGAGTATTCCAAAAGGATGATGATTGGTTAAGCTGGATGGAAGAGCGCTCGGTGGTTGTCAGAGCAGGGGATAGGTATGGTAAAAGGTTGACGGATCAGAGAAACAAAGACAATGATGGAGAAAGGGGCTGCAACAAAACAAAGTTAGTTGGGGGCGGCTGGACAACAGCAAAGGAGGACGGACGGTAACTGAATTAGGAGAGGCAATAGTAGGTGGGAACGAAGGATTGGGAGGTAGGGAAGATGGAAGTTGATCTGTAAGGTGGTACCAAAGTGTAACTGTAGAAAAATAGCCAAGGAAGGTTGTTTCTGGATGGCTGCAGCAAGCACGGCGACGGCAGCAGCAGAGGGAAGGATGCGACAGAAGGGGAAGTCAATGATAGTCACCATCTCAGAACGAGATATAGTCGGAGCATCACTCACCCTTGGATACAACACTTAAAAAAATGGAAGTATCGACGGCCGTCCAGATAAAAAAAAATACAAAAACTAAATGTAAGACATCAAGAACACAAAATAGAAATAACTAGGAGCGGGCCCCTTTATTGAAAAGATATGCCAACCCTTTTGAAAGAGCTGGTCGACTCTCCCTAGAGACTAAACCAAACAAACCCGAGCATTCTCTAACTCTTGTTTGCACGTAAGTATCGCGAGAGGGACACTCGCGTCAAGTGACTGCAGCTGCATCAAAGAATCCCCACGTCACAATACCACAGTAGGGGAGTTTCGAGCTCATTCGTCGAAGCTTCTATCTCCTCGTAATACAAATTCATGTCGGCCACGTTAAAGACAGAGTTAATGTAACTTTCCTATAAGTCAATCATGTAGTTGTTATCATTCCAAAGCACATCCTGATAGAATAAGTATCCATCCTCTTTTGACACAATCTAAACTGGACTTGCATATCGACATAAATTTTCATAATGTAACTCCAAAGTCATTAAACCTGTAATTTGCACCTTCCATTCCGTGCACTCGGTAGAATGCATCTGATAAACAAATTCGTCTAGACGAACTAACTATGGATTGAATTTGTAGCAGGTTGGACAACTCTCAATAGCAACCACTTGGGAGAGACATCTTCTTCTCTGGAAGAATCTAGATCCCATCATAGAAATGTTCTTTCCCGCCAAGAGCCTAAGATGATTTCTAAAGCTACGGGTCATCCCTTCTGTCTAACTATCGGTCGATAGGTACATTGTTGAATTGAATTTAAAACCCAAATGACTTCATATGTCTTCCAGAAATAACTCAAAAATTTTTTATCTTTGATATGTCGAACTTCCCTCAATAGGGTCAACTCTGGAGATAGGCTAGATGTCTGAAAATTAAGAAATTCTCTTACCTGAGGTTGCCCCGTGTTTGTATCGACTCCTCAAACTCATGACCCTATTGAACATCCAATGTCGGTTCAGTTAATGCTCCTCTTAACACCTGCAAAAAAAAATTTCAAGGCACCACAAACTCATACTTTGCATAAACACTACCCTCAGACTCAATCTCTTTTAGAAAAACTACTGTTAATCTTGTTTGAGTGTCTCTCATGGGCTCAACTTAAATTACATGCATTTCTCCCTCATCAATTGGCAGATGGTACTCATTTGTTTCATCACTTTGTCTGTTGTCTGTTGTACATTGTCCAATTTTTTAACTGCTTCATGCTCAGTGAAATAAACCGCACTCTTGTTTGGGCAATCTGATGCGCTAAGCCCATAACGGTGGCGTTTAACGCACTTTCTAGTTGTGACAGATTTGATAATGTTGGTTGGCTTCACCTGCTCTCCACTACGAATAAGTTTCTCCTTAGGCGTGGTCGGGTTGGATGTTCCCCTAACTAATTGACCTTGGAATTGAACTGTGTATATAAGATGTGACGGTCACTCAGTGATGTCACCTTGAGATCAAGTCCTATATTTAATGAACGGGTAGGTACTTGCGCTGCATCTTTCGTTTCATTTTGGGCCAGGTAGTTACTTTATTTTTCCCTTCCCGTCAGCATAGGCGCTTAAATTTTTTTCTACCACAACAACCATCTATTTTTAACTTAGTGGCGGCTAACTTTACCATTCTGTCAGGTGAGATGTCCCGGTAGTTAAAGACACATTTCACTGCCTAGAGCCATTCCATAAACTAGTCCGGATCCATGTGACTGTCATGATATGGCAAGTCACTCTCCACTTTTAAGTTTTGGCTTCTCCTCTGATATTCCATGTCAAATATCCGGGGTATTAATTCTTCATAAGTGAAAACTGCTCTGTGAAAGGGATTTACTTCATCCTTTCGATCCGACGAATCACTGTTGTGGCCATGTGACCCTACCTAATTCTCTCTTCTCGAAGGTGGCAACCTCTATTGCAGCTGAAGAATTTCCCTAGAAAATTCTTGGACATCTTTTTGTAAGTTTCTCACATAAATGGTACTGTGTCATTTCCTCCCGATCAGGTTTCCGACAATTGTCTCATTGGTGGTGTGGCTAGAGTTTAGGTTTGAAGGGGTAGAAGCGTATGTAGGGATGACTTGAGTGGAAATGAGAAAGAGGGATTGATTTGACAACCCTAAGATAGGAATAAGGTTAGGCAATCTCTGATACCGAATGATAACAGAGTTAACCCAAATCATAATAAAAAAAAATCAAATATTATTGCTAAATTTAAAATGGAGAAATACAATAACACAAATGAAAATAGAAATAGAAACAAACTCGACACAAATACAACTAAGATCGTATCCCAAAGGGACAGTGGTCGGTTAAAAAGGATGAAAGGGGAGTTGATGGCTGGCAAAGCAAGGGTTAGAGATGGATGAGTGGTCGGTGGTTGGCGGAGCAAGAGGTAGGGACGGTAAGGGGCTGCAGATCAAAGTACAATAGGTTGGTTACTCCTGAATAGAGACAGTGATGGAAAAAGGGGTTGTGACATGATAGGGTCGGTTGGGGTGGACAGTAGCAATGGATGAAGGACGCTAGTAGGATTAGGCGAGACAATAATAAGTGGAAGCGAGGGATTAGGAGGCAGCAACAAGTGGAAGATGGTCTAGAACGGGGCAGAAAAGTGTGTGACGGAAAGTGAAGTCGAGGATAGTCACCACCTTGAAAAGAGATACAGTCAGAGCATAAATCACTCTTAGATATAGCCCTAGAAGGGAAATTTGGAGCCACCAATAGCTATCTCGACAGGAAACATATGAAACTAAACCTAAAATCTCAGGAACCTAAATATATAACCCTAAGATAACTACAAGTGGGTTCTTCTATTGAAAAGAGGCACCAACCCATTTGGAAGAGCAAACTGACTCCCCCAAAGCTTGAACTGAATCGGTCCCAACATTCTCCAACTCATGCATGTGTGTTAGGATCGCGGGAGAGATGCCTGCATCGCTTGACTGTTATTGCGTCAAAAAAGACCCGCGTCACAATGACTCTATTTATCATTCTTGGATATAAAAATAATAAGGAAAAATTAGATACATAGCATCCAATTCTTATGGATTTACATAACTCACACCCAAAGTTTCATTTTTTCACACATAGCGCTTTACCAATGGATAAAAAGATGGATTTGACTATTAAAAGATGATAATGAGTGTTACTTTCCATATGATGTTTGTAATTATGAAAGTTTTGGAGTGAGATAAATAAATATGAAATTTTGGGTGCTATGTACGTAAAAGCCCCAAATAATTATGGTAAGAATGCCATTGATATTTTGGCATTAAACATCATTCAATAAAACTTGTTTATGAACTCTACAGCATGGTAATCATATTTTATTACTTATCTTATCAAATAATTCATGACATAAGATTTTAATCTAAGTTGATGTCGTGACTTCTATTGTTATAATAATGTTTTGATAATGATAACATTTTCTTGATCATATTGCACATCCAATGTCTTATAGTTTATACCTTAAACCATAGAATTTTCCTATTGAGCTTTCCAACTAAACTTACATTTTTCTCTCTCAATAAATCCCACCAAGTTGATTAGTGAATCATCATCACAAGATCAGAATTATTAGCAATATGATATTCATTGAGGTCAGCCCTCAGGTATTGGTTACTTCAACATTTAACTTATTTGTTTCACACATTTGTGTTAGATTTTAATTTTATTTTTCCAAATATAGTTGTTTTCTTTCTTTCCATTAAATAATATGATATTTCAGTTTAATTTGAAGATAGATTCATTACCTATATCGTACAGTTATATACTTGCGCTTTTAGGAGTAAATTCCTTTCTATTAAACGTAAAACCATTTTACATCTCTTAAACTTTGAAAAATTATCTACCGAGTTGAATTGGTATCCATTCATCATATCCCATAATGTCACTGTTAGGGTGTCACATCATATTCCGTTATTTACAGCAAAGACATCAAAATGAAGTTACATAAATACCATTCTCAATGAAGTGCATGAAACATTATAAAATAGGCCTTCATCAAAAGCATGCAATTATAGAGTCATTAACAAAAATAATTTATTTTCTATAGCTACAGCTGCCAGCATGTGTAATGCAGAAAAAATGATTTAATCGTTAACAAGTATGTGAAATAATGACTAAAAATAAAGGAGGAGAAATGGAAAGAAAATTTAACATTTATAAGAAATTAAAAACATGCTTTAAGGAGTATCAGATAGTTGATGTCAAAAAACCTTATAAGTACCTTCGATCTCTCTCTGCAAGGGCATGCTCTAAGAGTACATTGTAAGCCATATCAACAGTTGCTGGGTTAGCTAGAAAATCCTGTAAGAGAAAAGGTAATATCATGTGATATAATCATCTAGCATTCATATTACATGTTTCTAAAAAAAATAAGATCTGAGGCCTGAGGATGGCCATTATTCATTTGTTTAGCTTCTCATTGACCCGGACACGTTTTCAAGAATCTTAATACAAAGTTTTCAGATTAGAAAAGATTAAGTTTGGGAAATCCACAACTTGGCTGCAGAAATTTTAGTGAAGTGTACAAGTTCTTTAGGTGTCACAAATGACTGAACTTAGGAAAAACCCAAATATAAGCCACTCAGATGACTTAGAAGTTAATTTGTAAAATTTATGGAATTAGAAGTCCGCCAAGATTTCAATTTTCATCATGTTGGCTCCAAAAGATTAATCACATAAAACTGGTAACTCAGTACATACCCAGTAGGATTCATATAGAAATTAGAAACCAGAACGAATCAATGATCAAGTGTGTGTGTTCCGTTAAATATTTCATTTTTAGAAACTTAAGATCACCAATCAAAATCCTATCAAGAAATTAATGTATGCCAAATGTACTCAAAATTAGAAAAGAATGCAATAATAAAATCATTTCCCAAGCCAAAAACAAGTACTTCAATGAGATCCTCCAACATATTTGACCAGATAATTCTATAATACCCTGTATAGCATTCAATGTATACTCGAAGAACAAATTTGGACATTGTATTTTAAGAATTTTAATCTTTTCGCTTCACTAGAAAGGTTCCAAAATTAATTTCATGGTTCATATAATTGCATTTACTTCTCCTTTTTAAGTTTGTAGTTTGGTACTGCCGCAGAAGGAAAAAAAAACACTGCGTTTATTGAATCATTTAGTTGCCTCAAGGAAGATTAAAGAAAAAAAAAAGAGTTATCCAAAATTGTTTGGATGATTTATCCATATTCGATCTATAAATTTTCATTACATGTGTCACCCTCTTACTAGTGAACTTAAATAAACATGCATTTGCATTTCTTAGGACATTACAGCAGAAGACATCTTCCAGGAGGCAACAGAGCCACTCAAAGACGAGCACTAGAAAGCCTCAAGTTTCAACTTGAATGTCCAAGATGGCATCCGATAACTATAAATTGCCTTTCCACTCAATCCCAACTCGAAACCTACAGCCCGACAAACAGAACTCCACATTCCACATTCCGACCAACTCCTACGATCTGCAACCAGAACATTCAGAGACGAATCTAAAATGAAGAAAAGAAGTAAACGAACCCGAAGAATCCTGGCGGCTTCGGATGAAAACAATGATGGATTGCCGTGGAGATTAGGGACAGTAGAAGAGAGACAATCCGCCACGGCTCGCCGAAGCGGCTCCGGCGGCTTCTTGGACACCGTCGAGGGTTTCCGCTGCTTCTGCGCCAGCACGCCATAAAACTTCAAGCTTGCTGGGCTCCGCGAAGGGCTATAACTTAGGGCTTTCTTCGAGCCCTGCGGCGGCTCATCCACGGACATCTCTTCTCTTTATTCTTCAATAAATACCTGATCTTTACCCTCTCTTTCTCCTCTGCTCTTCTCGCGCTCTACATGGGTTAAGCGCGACGAGAGAGAAGATCAGAAATGGGGAGATTTGTTGGAATCGCAGAGCTGTACAAATCCTTGCATCCGGTGGCTACATGCTTGGAGAAAAAAAAAAAGTAAGATTTACATGCATACCCTCAATACTTAAATATTTACATTTCTATCACTAAATTATATATATATATATATATATATATATATATATATATATATATATATATATATATATATATATATATATATATATATATATATTAGGCATGAATAGTCGTATTCTAATTCTTATAAAGTTAAATTTAAAAATGATGGTGATTTTTATCTTATATGGAAGATTTGGGTGGTATAAATATAAAAATTAAAAGTTAGATATTTGATATGCAAATACATAGACATTGGGTGGTATGTATGTAAATGGCCCAAAAAAAATTCTATATGAGAAGGATTTCTCATATCCAGCTGTCCGAAGAATTTTTTATTACGAACCAGGTAGATTAAGGAAATTCCACAAAAGACCTTTGAGCATCTGACGTCATGTCGTCGGCTTCTTCTGAAAAAGAAAATATTCTTTGTTGATTATTTAATATTTTTTAATACGTCTGCAATTATTAGGAACAGTGGGAAATTTAGTATGTTTAGATTATGTGAAAAATGTAACAAATAAAAATCAATTTATAAGTGGTGGATAATTATATACAGACCACCCGAAATATTGATAATTATAAATTAATTATTTAATTTATTTTTTGAAATATTGAACTGATGTATTTATATGTGCCACAATCGAATTATTTAGAATTTGATAAAATTGAAAGAAAAAAAAAATTTGGGTTAGGCTTTTACCATAAATTTTGATATTTGAGTAAAAAATTTAAAAATGGAAAAGTGTTGCCATTGTAAATAACAAGTTTTGGATGGTTTGTATGTAATTGCCCCTTAAAATATATAGATGAAAGGTTATAATTAAGTGAATTTTGTGAATTTCAGCTTAATAAATTTATAAACCATTAGTTGACTCTTGATTCACCATTAGACAAATTTGAATCTTTTAAAATTTATTAATATATGTATATTTATATATGGGGAATTTGGATGCATTGCTCCTATTCTTACTTTAATAATTAGATATATAAACATCTAAAATTTTAAATTATATATGGCACTTTAATATTAACTTATTTGAACTTAAATGCATGCATTTATGCATTTTTTTATGTGATTTAGACATTAGGGTGACATATGAATAAAATAAAAATCAAATTAATACATGTAAAGTTTCATAAAATTTAACAAAGCATGTGTAAGTCCCCATGTTCTTAATGTTAGAGTTGGATTGTTCATTAGTATGGAAGGAATTTATCATCTTATTTTTTAATGAAATTTTTGCACGCCCTCATAAAAGATGAGATTTTCTATGTGAAAGATTCGAGAAGGAAAGAAAATTGAGTTATAGCCCAATTAAATTAATCATGCTAGTATTAATCAAGTAACACAAAGAATAATACTCATTATAATTGGATGGAATATTAGTAAAATATAATAGATATTATGTATGAATAATATCCCATGTGAGGAAGTATGTCTTAAGGTATATAAGTTATCAAAAGATAATGATGAGTGATCTCTTTGGTCAAAGACTAGAAGATAAAGAATGCATGTATTAGATATTAATAATTGTTTGACTTAAGTTAATGACACGCGTCGGATGATAGATAACTAGTAATATTGAGAACCAAGTAGTAGTAATGCAACGATGATGAATTAGATAAGTCTCTCTTTTAATAATAGGTAAAGCGAGGTAATCTATAAGAATAGATGGTAATCATTAAGAAACATTATCATGTTTGTGGGAAGAGAAAGTGAAACTTCATTAGTGAACTACAAAAAAAAAAGAGAAATTTCATTTCAAACAATCTTGTTGTGGCATTCAATTGATAGAGAGATGAAAAAAACATAGTTAAAGGGGGTACTCCATCACAAAGGCATCCAATTGCTCTTTTCCCATGCTTGCAAGTGAATCTACCTCAGTTGACAAGTTTTTCTTGAATATGGCAGGCAAGCATGTCTTAAGTATAATAAGCTTTACCCCTTATTAGTGGCTCAAGATATGGTGCTCCAACAATCATATGTCAAAAGACTACACATAGCATGTTGTTGTTGTCACATGATCATGTTTATAATTGGAAGAATAGCATAATCATGGTTGCTATTCTTTTGGTATAAACATTGTTCTTTTGCAAGCAAGTTGAAATCTCCTAGAAATCCATGCAAATAATTACCTAGCCATGACTATTTGAGTAGCCCGGAGCTAATAACTCCATACAACAATGGGTGGTCAACAAAGGCTAGAATTTTACCCTTCTATGTAACTAACTTATAATCATGAAAGTAGTTATATGGGCTCACTAAAAGAAATTTAAAAATTTTGTTACTTGATCGTGACAACCATATATTTTGGTTATTGTAACTACTACACTGTTTAATATCAACTATCTATGCTAACTACTCGATAACCAACATGACCTAATTAAAGTTTCTCCAAAATAAGCATGTCAACCTCATAGTCCTCATTTTATGTGCTTGTTATTAGGATTGAATATGAATATACTCATTTTTAAAGCAAACATATCAAGCATAAGATGGCATTTAAAGCTAAGGGCACTGCCCAATCATCCCACCATCAAGATTTGACTCTCATCCGTTACGCTTGGATCTTGCTTTCGATTTTATTCAAATATGTTTTTTTACTCTGGTGACACATAACTCAATGATCAATTCCTTCATTTTTCTCCTCCTTATCTAGGACTGGAAAAGATCACTTTATGAGGTAGTAACGCTTTCTCTAGTGATTTAAACGGTAAATATTCTCTATTATTTCTCGTGCTCCCCTAATCCTCATCACTGGTATGCATCAATGTCAACTCTAGTACCATTATGATGATAAAACTTAGGAGGTTAAGGAGGGAGGATGTAGAAACCTCTAAGGATTAATCTAAAAGCTCAATCAGATATCTCAAATAGAATTTAGACGCATTCATCTTCATCATGATCAATTCAACCTCTTCCAACACTAATATTGATGTCAACAACACACTCTTTGATACAATTGATGATAATCCTTCAACTTGTATCAATCCTACCAATATCAATGATATAAAGGCATGTACATTGTCACTACTCCCACATTTAACCTATGCATTTTCCTCACATCCATACAAGAAAATACCAAGATTGTGATGGCAACTATTAATAAATTTGGAAGAAAGGGGTAAAGAGTCAAAGTTGTAAAAGGATGCATCCACAAGCTATTAACTTTGGCTTAAAATACACACTATTATGGTTTTTATGCAAGAGGAAAGTGTAATACCTCGATCAACATGCCTCGTTATAATCTTAAACAAGTTGATTATCTTTTTATATTATATAATATTCACACATCTAATTACAAGAAAAAAAGAAATTAAATTATTTCAACTAAACTTGAACTTCATTTTTTTGTTACCCTTCCCAAAATTTTCACATAATATATCTTCATTTTCACATATTGCTTCTATTTATGTAGACTTGTATGAAGGACTTTTATACAACTCAAAAGTATTAAAATCATCTTTACTATAGTGAACATCTCAACACAAAACACTAATTATATTCCAAAAATTTAAAATTTTAGTACATTCAGTCATAGCAATTCATGAGTTTAATATCATCACCTTCACATCAAAACCTACAATTATAAACAAAAAGTTGCAGCTCACATTTAGGTTTGACAAATTATTTAGCAAAATAATAAGGAAATTAACAGCCGCATTCCATGACCAAACTTAGCAGTATAAGGATTAAAACTTCATTTAGTACGGTTTAATAAATAATTAAAGATATTAACTTTACAAAAGAATATGCTGAACCAAAATATCATTTTTGCACGTGTATCATTTGAACTAGAAATTTATGCAGCAAAGTCAGAGATTAACATATATATATATATATAGAGAGAGAGAGAGAGAGAGAGAGAGAGAGAGAGAGAGAGAGAGAGAGATATGTATAAAGCTAAATCTCATCAGAAGCATAAAAGCTGTGTTCCTCAACAAGCTTCCCTTGGGTCCACCTCTTCAACATCTCCAGGGCTGCCTTGGGCTGGTCCATTGGAACCATGTGTCCCGCATTAAGAATCTACAAAGTTTGGGTTTTACTAATCTCTGTCAGATTATCTATGAATTATGATCCCTAATTATAAAGTCTGACTGAACTGAAAATGTAGAATAAGCATATTTTGTTTTTTTAGGAAGATTTACCACTCAATTCTTATGTAATTTCATATCTAACACATAAACCTTAATTTTTACCTACATGTTGCATTATCTATGCATGAAAAGGTAAATTTCACCTTTTATAAAAGTTAAAATAGTGGTATTTTTATGTGATATGAAAGATTTGGATGTTATGAATGTTAAAAGAGAAATTTAGGTGTTAGACATGTAAAAACATTTGAATTGGGGATACCTATGTAAATGACCCTTTTTAATCTACTTTTAAAAACAAAATAAAAACTAAACATACAAATTCAAAACAAATAAGACTAACATTTTCAGCCAACTACACTCAACCATCCTCAAATAACTCGTGAGAAGTTCTTTAAGAAAATAAAAGAGAAATTTTAAATACATGCACACAATTCTTATGTATTTACATATCAAACACCGATAATTTGATATTTACATTTATAATGCCTCGATGACATAAAATTATGCAAGAAAAGGTGTGTTTCACTTTTAAAAAGGTAGTGAAGGTTGTATTATTGATGTGATGTTAAAGATTTGAGCAGTATGCATGTAAATATGAATGTTTAAACGTTAAATGTGTAAATAAATATGAATTGTGTGGTATGTATGTAAATGCCCCATAATAAAAATATGTTACAAGATGAGAAGATTCATCAGCACAACAATACTTTATGTATTGCAAAGATTCAAAATTTATCTTTTTTGCGCATTTTACCCGTCAAACGCAGCTCGAGTTTTTTAAAAATGAAGTGCAGTAGTGCTTACCTTGAGGAAACTTAGAGGTCCAAATGACTTCAAAAGCCCTGCTTCCTGGTGATCAACAGTAAATGGTACAAAGGGAGCTACAGAGAAGTTTGGATTGCCAGTCCATTTCATTGAACCAACCCATCTATAATTCCCTGAAAATAAATAAATAAAAATAAACACATGAAAAAATTATGAATTTAAGATACTCATTTATTTTGCCTGATTACTCATCGGTAAGAAGAGTAAAAATCATATTATCAAAATCGCATAAAGATAAATTATAAGTCTGCAGCGAGTGCATTTAACATGATTGTAAACTTTCCAAAATTTGTTCTCGTATATAACTCAGAAATCAACAAATACAACTCCAATAAAAAAATAAAATAAAATAAAATAATTTTAAGAAAATTAGCAAACACAACAGAGCAAAGTGTCAAAATAGTCCCCTGAATTTTCGCAGGGGTTATTTCAGCCTCAGAATCTAAATGTGTGACAATTTAGTCTCTAAACTCTTTTAATACGAGTCAAAATAGTCTCCACAGAGTACCATTTCAGCCCCAATTTAAAGAGTCTCAGGACTAAATTGAGATTTTTATAGAATCTTAAGACTAAATGACTCCATGTAACGAGTTGGGGGACTATTTTGACACTTTACCCAAACACAACCCTTACGAAAAGTTCAACAAAAAATGCTCCAGCTGTACTCATAATCCTGGAGCATAAATAAAATGCAGCCGAGGCCCTGCATAGCTGGATGCAGGGAAGAAATATGTGTGTGTGTGCGCGCGCGCGTGTGCGTGCGTGTTCCGTGACTTGTTGGTAGAGCAGCCTCTTTGAAAGTCGTAAGTCCCTTCAGGTCACAGGTTCGAAACCCCTGGCGGCGCACTATCACCTTAAGCCTGGTGGTACTCGAATTTTTTGCACATCGGGTCGCCACCAGGCCTAGCGGGGGTTGAGCCCATAGGGTGGGTTGGGGACCCCACGCCCCCATTCTTTCAATATATATATATATATATATATATATATATATTCCTGGAGAAATATGCACCACTTTCGTTGCAGCTTCATCTATTCATAATTATGATGCTTTATCTCTGATAATAGAAGCTTCCTACAGATTATTTCTTGTTTCCCAACAAGAACAGATATAGCTTTGTTATCAAAAAAAATACACATAAGAAAACAGAAGCTTACCAAGCCAGTTGCATATAAGGTCATATTCGCCAGCATAAACCAGAAGCCTGATACCATCGTCAATCAAAGCAGGAATTATTTCTTCAAAATTCTTCATCCAATCAGTAAGCAAAGCCTCATAAACAAGAGGATTACAAGGAACAAATTTCCGGTCACCAACGCCAAGAGCATTCTTAACAGATTTCTGGTTTAAAAACTTTTCCATGTTGGAAAAATCATAACAAAGGCTTCCTTCGCATTTTTTCCGAATATCATAATACTGAAAATCGTTAATTCAACTCCAGTAAGAATATTCATATGAAAGACGGAGTACGACCATGTTAATAATGATCAAAATCTTACGTTGATATCTCCTGCAAAAAGCAAAATTGAATCGAAGATAGAGTTGCAAACCACCAAGGAAGCAATGCATGTAATGATTCCATGAACACCTGCAAAATATTGCAAAAGACATTGTAAGCTATTTCCAATCTGTATCATTTAACAGTCATATATATTGACACTCTAGGGAAATTTGTAATTATGATTTTATATAAGGGCCACCCACCGCAAAGTTTGGCTGTAAGCTCACAAACAGGATATATTTTAGAAATTCCCTTGTATGCTTTTTCTCCAATTATACCCATGCTGTATGCATAATCAGCATATGCACTGTACTGTATTCCAGGATTTGTTAGGCCATTACCAATTGCAAAACCCTGCGATTTAAGTTAGAATATAAACTTGTCAAGATGAGAAAGTTAACTTCTACGGTTTTACCCCACCAATTTGGACTTCTCTATCAAGTTTAGTTAAAGAAAGACGAAGACAATGGTTCCTTCTGTTAAAAACTGACCCAGACCCATAAAACTATACAAGGATGGTAGAAAATGCTAACAATGATAATGAAGCTTCGTTTTACAATAGACGCATTTATGTAGTAGCACACAATTCTCATGTATTTACATATCTCACACCTAAATTTTCATATTTACATACATAACACTTAGGTGTTTTAAACCTACATGCAAAATTGTGTGTTTCACTTCTAAAAGGTGGTAATAGTGCTTTTTATGCGATCATAAAGATTTGAGTGCTATGTGTGTTAATATGAAAGTGTAGGTGTGAGATATGTAAATACATAAGAATTGTATGCAACGTATGTGATTGCCTCTTTAAAATAATCATTACACAATTCAGATTTTGATAGTTTACCTTTAAATTCAAGTGAAGACCATGTTTCTCTTTGTTACCTCTATGAACTCTCTCAGTGGCAGCAGGAATATAATGCCCTGCATAAGACTCTCCAATAATATATAACTCATTCTTCAAATAGCCCGAATGTTCTTGAAAAAAAGCCTATGGCACATTAGCAAAATAATGAGATATTAGGTAAAAAATCTATAAAATGAGAACTTATCTAACTATTGATATTAGGATGGATAATTGGTCTTTGAAGGAAATTATATCCTGTAGTTGTATGAAAGTGCACTTATTATAACGGGTGGTATGGCTCTTCTTCAATCAATAGCAACCGTAAGCATCATCAGGGAGATGATATACATGGAAATATCCTTCCTTTTTTTTATTTATTTATTTTAGAAAATCAATTAGAAAATGCAGAAACGACCATTCCCTTTTAAAAAGAGGAAAATGCCAAAACAGTCTACTGATATTTGTAGGCGGTTAGTTTAGTCCTAGAGTCTATAAAACTGTCAATTTAGTCCAAAGACACTTAAAGTGCACTTCTTTTAAATATTAAATGAAATAGTCCCCATGGAGGACTATTTCAGCCCTAAATTAAAGAGTTTGGAGATTAATTTGACATTTTTATAGACTCTGAGACTAAAATGACCCCATGTAAACAGTCAGGAGACTATTTTGACAATTCACTTCTTTTAAAAATTACATTGAAAAATAGATAATAAGCTAA
>NEWO01000058.1:775095-812168 GCA_003013225.1 Phalaenopsis aphrodite | reverse complement strand
CTTTCTTTAGTTTATTTGATCAAGTCTCACCCTCAATTTTTGTGTTTATCCTTCGAGATAGATACAGGATTTGAGATAAAAGCGCTCCTTCATCTAAACTATGAAAATTATGGAGTCAGTTTGACTTCATCTTTTTCAAAATCCAACTTTTTTAATGTCCTTCCGAAGCGGGCAACGGGATTTTAATTCCGATAACCGACAGTTTCTTACGGGCAAACCTCACACCAAAAATAGTGCCGACACGCATTTATGATTACATCAACATCAAAGATATGTTCGTCTTCATTCTTCCAAGAATGTTCTTGTGAAAGCAGTAAATCTTCTTTCTCAATAACTCACTCATCATCAGAATCTATGTCATTTATCAGTATTGGATTGGACTTGTTTTCTTCCTATATTTCTCTCTTTAAATCTAGAATTATATCTTACAAATATCAGAGCATTCAACCTCTTGTGTTCCAACTGGTTCCTCTTCTTAGTATGAATCTAAGATAAAAACTTTATTTTTTAAGAGGTGATTATAAAAACAAATAATAATAATTTTAACTTCTAAGAAATAAAAAAAATTATTACCGATTCAAAAGTCCCCCAATTTCTTTCAAAACCTGATAAATTGCATATGTAGCTAAGAACTTGAATCGCAAAATTTATTAAATTGAATGTTTTCTCATTAAATCTCATCCACAAATCAGCAAGAGATATCAACTTTCTTAAATCCATACCAACTCTACTCCCAAAGTCTTCTCGTAAGTTATCATACAAGTTTAGTTGAATATCAGCTCTAAGACGATCTTAATAGTCCAACATTCTTCTCATACAAGAAATTAACCCTTCTTTCATCTTACCATTGTCAGAAAAATTATCCTAAAAACAAAATTGAGGAATAAATAATAAGCCGTTGCATGCAGTGGTTCATGAAGTTGGACTTTCCATCTTCAATCAAATTTCCTTCAAATAAATCCATACTTCTTTCCATTATGCCCACATATATAAGCATTTTTTTCCTTTTGCCAAATCCATTAACTCATAAATATAAGTATATAACTCATAGATGACCTTTCTTGTGAGTCAGCATCTCTAAGAACATTTACAACTAGCACAACACTTTTGATACAATAAGCAATAAGACCAAAAAAATGTAGATCAAATATAATAACAACACAAGCTTTTATAGCTTTCGTCTTCTTTGCCCATTGAAAGTCTATGAGGAGAACATTGCCTGAAGTGGTTACTTCTGCTTGTAAATTCTTTGATTGGTCAAATATGTCTTAGCAAAACATATGTTGGTTGGACGAATGAGTTACCTCTCTTTTGTAAACGATCTCATCAAACTTAAAACCCATGTGTGCTCATAAATGAATTTTACAACTTTTTTACTTTTGTTAGTTTGGTCTCATGAATCTTCAGCTTTCCAAGGTCTTCTAACATTATGTCAATATAATATGTTGCACATGGCGTCCAATAAATGTGCTATCTTTTCTCCATTATTTTTTACTCGAATACACATAGTTTGACCCATTATCTGTAATATTTTTTTTCTCATTTTCTCAATAACGTCATCCAAATAAGTAAATAGTAAATAACCACTTTTGATAGCATTAGAAGCTTTCACAAATTTAAGAAAAAAAGTCTCAACTAGACTATTCACAGGAAAGTTAATTTAAGTTCAACTTTTTCCATCTATCCAATTGTCTAATATAATCGAACACCCATATTTACTCTATGTTTTTTTATGCTCTTCTAACATCCTGTTGATTGTGGCAATCTCATCTTTTAGTATCCAAGTTCTCAATTCATGCATTGTAGGCGAAGTAAAAGCAGATTCTAAAATAGCAAATGCTTCATACATAGACATGCAATATGGGTCATTGACAATATAAAACATTAATCCCTCTGAGTAACATAATTTGTCAATTGCCCAACATGTTTCTTTTCTTTCATCATTTTTCTACTTAGAATTTACAGTAGAATTCCTTACTTGAGTTGTGGTGAAAGAATTCATTGGACCTTCACCTCTAGGTGGCCTCTGGGAGGAGTTAACTAATGATGAATTTGTAGCATTTTGACCTTCACCAATATTTGTTGCACTACTTCTAATATCATTTAAGACATTGTCTCATTGTGCTTTGACTTTTTAATCTTCTTATATTGCTTTCTTGCATTTCTCTTGAACTTCAGTGGGCTTGTAGTGCATGGTTTAATGTCCTTGTGTGTGTCGGTAAGATATTGTTTTATTCTGTTTATTGTTCCACTACACACTTGATTACAAAACATAGATCTGAAATATGATGGGCCCTCATAAGTTGGAGGTTCTCCATAGCCAGTGGTTCCTGCATAATCGGTGGGTCCTGTGTAGCCATTAGATCCTACATATCTGTAGGGTCCTACAAAGTCAAAGGGTCCAACATAGCTGGAGGAGCAGGAGGAGCCTAAAAATGTTCATTGCCCAAGGTAAGTAGATGATTGTGGATATTATTGTTCTTGTGACTCATTCAAGAGAGATCTCCTTGGAGTATCTGATCTATGTGTTCAGGAAGCTAAAGATCTCCTTGGAGCATTTGTTATTGATCTTCTCGTGATTGTGTAACATGAACGATGTGGAATATTAAAAATTAATTTTTGGGGACCAGATGGTCTAACATATGTTCTGTGAGATGGCCCAGCCTTAAAATCGTGTCTCACCTACTGATCAAATGTGCTATATCCAATGTGGATGGATCATTCCACTTTACATGAAAGCTCCAATATCTCATCATATCCTTGTTTCATTAAGCTAGCACTTCCATTGCGCTCCACTCCAAACTGCTCTGCAATATCGTTACTACGAATATAGTAATCCAACTGTACAATTGAAGAATTACATTTATTATTAGGTACTACAATAAAAGTGATTAGTAGCAACAACTAAATATATTAAACACATAACACTATTCTTTCTCTTGGCGATCAGAGGAAATATGTTTTCGGCAGCTGAATAGTGGGTTGCACTAGGTAGAGAGATGTCTAAGATGAGTACCATTGCAAATAACATGTCAGTTCTTGTTTTGTCTCCTTTCGTTGGGTTTAATTACACTATATACACCCGATGGTTGTTCCACATCTCGATATACCTCTGGTGATAGTGTACCCAATCAACTTCAGCCTTACCTCACTCATCGACTCTTTTAAAACCTTGTCCTATAGGGTGGATATATATATATATATATATATATATATATATATATATATATATATATATATATATATATATATATATATATATATATATATATATAATGCTTGAAAACTGCTGCAAAACATGATCTGGAAGGTGTCACTCGACAAGCTTCCAACAAATTATTGGAATGCGGGCAGACCAAATATCAATGTTCTGAAAACATATTTCATGTAACAAAGTTATATATATATCTAAATATAGTGAAAAATAAACCTGCATATGAAGTAATTATATTTAAGATAAAAAATAAGAGGAAGGTGAGATTGAATTTAAGGGTTTAGTGTTGAACTTGAATCTGACCTAGTCCATTAAGTTCATTTTTGTAAATACTTACATTTCCAAAGGACCATGTACGTAGCCACTCTTCATTCGATCTACATGTTATTTAAGTAAACAAGATGAATCATACTTAAAATGCTGCATGTTATTTATAAATATAGTTAATTTGGTACATGAATGCAAGGGATTTGCCTGATAAATCATGAGGGTCGTAACATAAAGTGTGGGTCTGCCAACATGTAAATGCTCCTAATACCATGTGTGTAGCAAGTGCAAACACGCAACAATATTATGACGAGTATGCTTAGTTGACAAATTCAATTCTCTATATAGTCGAGCAAGCACTACGCCTCCCAAAGAATATCTTCCGAACTCCTTTAAATTTTCCATTAATGTTAAGTATTCTAAACATACGTATCATTCATACATGTCTAAAAGAAGAAAACACCCTAATATAAACAATACATGGGCCTGACAAGCCATAAAAATTCTAGAGGAGGTAATGTTGTAAGGCTCGCTATAATATTGCCAGTAGAGCCAACGAAGCGATATGATTGTCTTTTCTTCAAAAAGTCCCATAAGAAAGTGTGATGTTATTGTTGATCTACAAGATGATAAAAGAAACATCATTTATGGGGTGGTCCCCCAACAAATCATCACAACATGCTTACTGACTTGGCCAACGCGAATGTGGACCAGCAACATTCGACCCTATCATGGTTTTTCTGTTAGTCCAAATACTAAAGAATATTTTGCAAAATGATATTCATCTCACATGAGAAAAATTAATTTTTTGTAAGATTAGAGAATGATAATTAACACAGTAATATGTTAATATGTACTTCATTTTATCTTACCAACAGGTAAATGAAATGTGTTGGTTAAGGGGCACCGCCACTCGACCTACAATCTTAATAGTTGTTGGTCTAATATAACTTACTGAAAGTGTCTGACACAGTTTATAGCTGCAACTTGCAGTGAATGAAAAAAACGTGGACACTGCACTTTTCACTCTTGTGCCACTAGAAAATGGCTAGTCGCATGAAGAATAATTCAATACATAAAATCAATTATTTTAATAGTTATAATGAACTAATTCAATTTATTAAAAAAAAACATGTACTTCATAAGACCTACTCTGGGTTTGCTTCTCGATGAGCTTCACCTATCGATGCAATACTTGGTGATGTGTCTGCCCGTAATGTGTTGTTTTTTGCCTGAACAATATGTCTATCATGACAGCGATGGCCGCCTAGATTTGATGTCTTATACATCTCTACACAACAATTAGAATGCTCATAGATAAAAAGTTAAATGTGAGGAGAAAAATCATGAATTAAAGTCACGGTATGGGTATATGGAGTTTAATTACAATATCTTAATCTCACATGTGTGTACTTGGATTGAAGGGACATGTTGCTCTATTATGCCACATATTTTTACAGAACCGGCACACTTTTGTGCTTCTTGTTCTATTTTCATCAATTGTATTTCTAATCCAAGTTGTCCTTGGATTGAGAGTCCTCGAGCACACCACAATACCCAGTTAAAACATTTTGATGCATTAGTCGTCATAGTTCCAAATATGTAGCTACAAGAACTTCCACATGATGAGGGGATACAAAGACCACTTACATCTCAAGCTCTCCTTAGGTAGTTTAGATTTTTCAAAGTTCTACATAGCTTCAAATCCATTGTACTCCATTCACATATATCCCTAAATACTTTGTTCTGTTCTGTAGTGTCATACTAAGGAGATAGGTCCTAGAGAACACTCAAGAAATCATTGACTAACATGATATATGCAATGAAAAAGTGTATTTGTGGCTATCTAAACTTTCATGTGGATGGGGGTACAAAAACCACTTACATCTTCTTAGGCAATTTAAGTTTTTTTTTGACAAACTTCTATGTAGCCTCAAATGCTCTGCATTTCATTCACATATATCCCTCAATAATTTATTCTAATATGTGTTTTCATGCAAAGGGGAAAGCGTTGACTATCATGATATATGTAATTAAAAAATACATCTGTAGCTACAAGAACTTCCAGGTGAGGAAGAGGGTATAAAAACCACTTACATCTCATGCTTTCATAAGGCAGTTTAGACACATTTGACAAAATTCTAAGTAGCTCAGATGCACTATCTTCTATGCACATATATCCCTAAATAATTTATTCTAATTTGTTTTATTATACTAAGGTGAAAGGTTCTAAAAAATACTTATTTAATAAAAGCGTTGATTATTATGATATAATAGTCTCTGATAGAGATATATGTGAAATAAAATGAGATGTACAACCAAAAAAAAAAACATTTGTAACTATAAGAATTGATAAATTAAAACATTCTCGTACCTGCTAGCAAATAAGTATAAGACAAGATCCCAACGACACGTGAAAAATATTGTCACACAAATTACCAAACAACATCTTATGAGAACATGAAAATAAAAGATAGAAGCATATGAGAGTGAAGTAAATTAAAAATAATGATAATTTTTTTTAATGAATTGATGTATGTTGAATGAATAAGTGATTTTATTAAAATTTTTAAAATTTTTAAAAATAATTGTATAAGATGTGTACGTGTCGTTGTCACACAAATAGTCGTGATACTATTTCAATCTCTTTCGGACCAATAGCCATACGCCAACGGGTTTCCATACTATATACAGATTAATATAATTTTTAAGTTGTTCCAGTTTTTTTTTAATTATTAAAATTGAAATATTAATTGTATTAATAATAAATTAGTGATTAATTTTTAATCTAATTATATTATATTATTTTATTGCATAATTAAATTAAGAAAAAAAATATGGTCAACATTTCGATATGTCGTAGGTAATTTAGGAAAATAAGGGACAACATCTCAAACATATCGTAGATAATTTAGGAAGGCAACGAAGGACATTTCGACATATCACAAATAAATTAAGAAAAATACGGACATGATTCCAAAAAAAATTTAAAAAATTAGCTGTTGAAGATTTAAGAAAAAATTTCGGTAACATATCCACATAACATTTTTAATTTCAAAAGAAATTAGAGCAATATTTAACAAATTATAATTAATATTAAATAATAATTAAAAAAATAAAACATAATATAACTACATAAATTAAATTGTATTATAAAAAAATAAAGAAATAATTAGAAAAAAATAAGAAGAACGTTGAAAGAAAAGCAGCAGAGCAACGACAAGTCAAAGTTCAAAGAAGATGGTTGACAGACGAAGATGAAGAAAAGAGGACAGTGGAAGCAAGAATCAAAAACCAAGAGGAAATTAAGCACGAACAAGGGTAGTGAGGTGCATTGGAGGTGATTCGAGGGAAGGAAACACCTCTTAGTGGGGCGTTTATTGAAGAAATGCTGGGGTGTTTCTTGCATTTTTACAACAAACGCCCAATTAGGGAAAATATTTATGTACATAAGACGTACGCAGCGCTGCGTACGTCCAGGGGTTATTCAGGAGATACAGGGGGTACATGGGGGTTATATCAGGGTTATACCCCTATGTAACCTCCATTTAACCTCCCTGTAACCTACAAATGAGTTTCGCGCTTATGTAATTTCATGAGTACAAATAAGTTACACGGAAGTTACAAGAGAATTACACAGAGGTTACAAGGGGTATAACCCGGATATAACTCCCCTGTACCCCTTGAATAACCTCTGATGTACGCAGCGCTGCGTACATCTTATGTACGCAAATATTTTCCCCCAACTAGGGGGGTTTATGATCCCAATTAATTTTTTTTTTAAAGTTCTTCTCCCCCATAATGTGGCGTCTTATGAGCTCCTTCTCAAAATTTCACCAAAAATAAAAATCCACATTAGTGATATAATAAAATCAAAATTTCTAATTTTAGAAAAAATATATATATGATACGCCATCAACAAATTTTTATTATATGACACAAATCTTGAGGTATGACACGATCTCGATGCAACCTTTTTGAGCTAGAAACTTTCAAACTTTAATTAAAAATCATTAAAAGCTCTGGTTTCAATAAACTTATAGTCAAGCTGGCCGACTTGATGAGATGGATGGTATCAAGGTTAGTCCAATCCGAGTTAAATCAAGCCCAGGTCACGTGATTAAATCATTCTTAGAAAATTTTCGGATACCTTTGAAAGATAAAACAAATGTCAAATTCAACGAGTTCATAGTCGAATCGAGCGTCTCGATAAGACAAATCCAATGAGCCCAAGATGCTCAATTCTGACAACGTTAGGTCACTCAAATGTCCATCAAACACTACCTGAACGAGAGAAGCTCTCCGAACCGTCTGATCAAAATGGTTCATATTCCTGCATTAATTGCACCCAGAACACTATAAGTAGAGCCCCACCCCTCACATGAGGGAGGAGGCTTGAGAAAGAACTTGAGGCATTGAGAAGGAGCTCAAGTCTAACATCATCTCTGTTATTGTCAATCATCGTCAACCACCACCAACCGTCATTGACCACCGCCGACCTTGTCGACCTCTGCAGGCCGTCGTCGATCACCGCTGACCTCCGTCGACCACCGACGATCGTCATCAATTGCCGTCAACCACCGCTGATCGGACACCGTCAGACGACGTAATCTGAAAATCTAGTAATCATTTCTCGTCTGTGGGACAATGAACATCTATAATATCAACCTATAATGAATTTTTATAACTGAGTAAGACCCCGTGGTTTTTTCCCTTTACGAGTTTTCCACTTAAAAACATTTAGTGTCATCACTGGTTATTTTTCTTTCATCTGATTGTGCGTTGAATCCTCATGCAATGCTAAGACGATGATCTATTACTCTACCGCCGTGAATTTTTCAGCACACATCAATATATTTAAGAAGTAGAGCACTATTCAAATTTTGTTTATAGAACCAACATTTATCATCATTTGTTTATGTATTAAGATTTGTCCCACGATTTCTTATTTAGAGTTTAGAGTCAAACACCAATTATGCAAAAAATAAGAAAACCACATATCCAAAAACTCTCGTAAGATCAAAACATGAAGTTTAAGTCCGAGAAAACAACTAAATAAATAAATAAATAAACTAATGAAACGATACTAAATGTCAGCACATAAGTTTAAAGAAAAAAATAATAGTATAATTGAAAGAAAAAAAAAACAATGGAGAGAAGTGCTCCAAGACTCCAGCACTATAAATTAGAGCGATACATGCATACCACTCAATTCTTATGTATTTATTTATCTAACACATAAACTTAATTTGTTACATACATATCATCTTATATATGATGAAAATGCGTATTTCACTTTGTGAATGTCAAAATGGTGATATTTTTTATGTGATATGCAAAGTTCAGGTGGTGTAATTGTAAACAGCAAAGTTTAGGCATTAGATATATAAATACATAGGAATTGGGTGGTTATGAATGTAAATGCCCCTATAAAAGAAACTTTACATAGCTACAACAAAATTCTTATATATTTACACATCTAACATCTAAACTTTAATTTTTATATTTATACTAATTGACCTATGCTCGAAAAGGTATGTTTCACATGTTAAAGTTAATAAAGGTGATATTTTTCATGTGATAAGATAGACATGTAAATACAGAATATAAAATCTCAAAATAAAAGACAATAGTCATATTGTTATTGAGAATCCAATTCTTCATTTCCAACCAATTTATTCACATCTTAAAACATTAAACAAGTTGATTTTACATTACCTTCAGATGCCCAACTGTTCATCAATCACGATAGAAGATAATTGACACCTAAGTTTCTTTAATACAGAATTTACACTGAAACAGGCACAAGTATGTTACACTAACACCGATTTTTGGATTACAAATATCACACAGACACGCACATAGATGTATATATTTGCACAAAACATCTTTAATGTATGAAGCATACCTTCTTCATTGCGAGTGAATGCTGGGACACCAGACAGTGGAGAAAAGGGAGTCTCAAATCCCTGCAGGTCCTCCATCTTTTCTAGGATCACTGACAGCAGTGAGCTTACCATAAAAGATCCCATCTTTCCATTCTTTGACAACCGGAACTGGATTTTGAAGGTTATGGACAACAAATTGGGCGACCGAGCCGCCGGAGATGTTGCGGAGTTGGTGACCTCTTTGCTTCAAGAATGTCTGAGCTTTGAGGGAGACTTGTATCTGTTCATCATCAATGGCCGTCCAGTTCTCATACAGCACAACGTTTGGGATGAGCTGTATGTTTAGATGAATTTAGTGGCCCATTTATGCTTAAGAAAAAAATTTAAAGGAAGATTTACGAAGATTCCACTCAGTTCCTATATATTTATATATCTGACACCTAAACTTCAATTTTTACAAATTAGAAAGGTGTATTTCACTTTTTATAAGTTAAAAAAAATGATATTTTTGATGTGATATGAAAGATTTGGTTTGCTGAAATGTACAAAACAAAATATAGGCGTTGGATAAGTATATACATAAGTATAGGTATACAATGTTATGCAAAAATAATAAAGAAATGGAGAAATTCATACAATAACAATCAAACACAAAATATTTACGTGTTTCGGGGTTAAGTTGATTCGTCTACGTCCGCATGGAGAGAGATTCCACGAGCACCGAGTGGTGAGAAAAAAAAATGGCTTGGGTTTACAACTCCACTTCTCGCCGTTACTCTCATGAACCTTAAATCCCTTTTATAGAGGATTACACATATAATTAAATAAAACCAAAAGACTAAATTACCAGATAAAAAGAAAAAAAAAACAACATTCTAAGCCTCATCTCTTACTTCTAGATAAGAGATGACCAAATGAGCTTCAAACTCCAAATCGGCTACACCAAGATGGTTGCCTACATATACCCACACTCCCAAAGGGCTCAAGCCTCGCGTAGTTCTTCAAAATGCCCGAGTGAGCAATCAGTTCTGGTCTCAGATGTTCACCAAACTTTTGCAGTAGGTGAACTTCTTGACTGGTAGTACTTCGTGAGCATGTCAGTTGGATTCTTCTTTATATCTATTTAATTTAACAGAACATTGTCGTCATCAATTAAATCCTAAACAAAGCGGTACCTTACATTATTGTGTTTGATGTGAGCATTATGAATTGAATTTATGACAAAAAATATTGTACTCTGAATGTCACAAAACGTCGACATAGACTCTTGAACAACTCCCAAGGCATTCAATAAACCTTGCATCAATATCGATTCCTTCATCATCTCTGTAACCGTTATGTACCACACCTCCGTAGTGGACAAAGCAACATTAAGCTGAAAAAAAAACCTCCAATTGACTGGTCCTCCTGCAAATGTGAATAAATAATCAATCATAGATATCCGTCTATTTATAACACTTGTATAGTCTGAGTCGGTGTAGTCTACACACAAATCTATAATAGGTGATTGTCTCTCAAACACCGAACCAACATCAATTGTACACTTCAAATACCTCAAAATACTCTTCACAATCAGTAAATGTTTCCTTCCTTAAACATGCATGAACCTGCTCACAACACCAACTTCTTGTATAATGTCTGGTCTAATACAAACCATGACATACACCAAACTCCCCACTTCATTAACATAAATAACTGATCGTATATCTTTTCTTTTTGATCATCTTCAGAACACTGATATGAATTTAACTAAAAGTGAGATGTAATGGGTAGACTAACCGCCTTACTCGAGTCATCAACCTAAAATTTATCCAATACCTTCTGAACATAAGCTCCTTGTGAAAGTCAAACATTTCCAGCCGCCATGTCCCTGAGAATCTCCATGCCAAGAATTCTACGAGCTTCACCGAACTCCTTCATTTGAAATGTTTGGACAGTTGATTCTTCATCTTATCAACCTCAATCTGATTAGCAAATGCAATCAACATATCATCTACATATAGAAGCAAGTAAACAAACTCATTGTTCGCCAACTTCTTAAAGTATGCACAATGATCATATCGACTCCTCATATACTCCTATCCCCTCATGAACTAATCAATTTTTTTATGCCACTATCGCGGTGAGTGCTTCAACTCATATAAAGACTTGTTTAGGTTGCAAACCAAGACTTTTGATGCTCCGTGTAAAAATGTAGTCTTCACATCGAGTTATTCAAAGATTAGACCGTACTATGTTATAAGTGTTATGAGAACACAGATTAAGGGATTCTTGACAACTAGGGAGAAACTTGTCAAAATCAATCCCTTTTCGTTGTGCAAAATCTTTTACCACTAATTTTGTCTTGCACTACATATCATCTCCATTAGACCTGTCCTTATTTGTATACACTCATTTGTACCTCATGGCTTTCCTTCCAGGAGGAAGCTTCACCCGACATCCAAGTAATATTCTTCCGAAAGACTTCACCACTTCATCTATTGCCGCTATCCAAAGATAATAGTCTGGATTTTCCACTGTTTCTTTGTAGTGACAATAAATTTCTGTCTCAACGACTGAAACTGCAAATGCAATGTGATTCCTCAACCAAACTGATTTTGAGACATTCTGACGTCTGTTCCTGCTCTTGGTAATAGATTCTTGAGCAGAAATTTCATCCTCAATATCCTCTTCCATCTTCTCCTGAACACTATCAATAAATATCTCTTAAGCTACAACTAAATCAGGTATCTGAGTCGGAGTGGACGAACTCTGTGAAATAATCGAAGTTTCATCAAACTCCAACTACTGTTGCATATTTGTGATCCCAATAGAACTCTCCACCTGCTTTGAGTCCCGATATTTCAACAAGCTTACCTCGTTGAATGTAATATCTCTGTTAATGACAACATTCATTCCTTTCCAACTGATCATGCAGCTTCAAGCCCCTGAATCCACGCCTGAAGTCAATGAAAATTGTCTTCTTTGCCGGTGGTTCCAGTTTAACATTATGCACATTACAGTAAGTTGGACACCCAAACACTCTTATGTGCTCATAATCTCTAGCAAGATGTCTTGACCACATCTCCTTTGGGGTTTTCTTCCCAATAGCTATAAAAGATAAATGGCTCACCAAGTGACAGACATAGTCTATGGCTTCTGCCCAATAAACTCTATCCAACCAATCATTGGATAACATACACCGAACTTTCTCCACCAAAATTTGGTTCAACCACTCTGCCACCCCATCCTGTTGTGGTGTCTCTCAAATATTGAAATTGTGTTCTAACCCAACTCTCTGACACTCTTACAAGAACACATTCAAAGTGTATTCGCCCTCATTGTCTGATCCGATACACAAATATTTTTTATCAGTCTGAGTCTCAATCTATTTTTTCTAAGTTATAAAAATCTCTTGCACCTCGCTTTTGTGCTTTATGTTGTACACCCAAACATTTCTAGAGTAATCATCAATAAAGTTGATCGAGAATATAATATTTATGTTATGACAACATTCCTTTCTGACTAATTATAAAGCTTCGAGCCCTTGACTCCACACCTGAAGCCAATGAAAATTGTCTTCTTTGCTTCTTGTTCCAGTTTACCATTCTACACATTGTAGTAAGTTGGTCGTCCAAACATTCACATGTGCTCATAATCTCTAGCAGGATGTCTTGACCACAACTCCTTTGGGATCTTCCCAATAGTTGTAGAAGGCAAACATTTCACCAAATAACAGGCATAGTCTATGGCTTATGCCCAATAGACTCAATCCAACCTAACATTGGATAACCTACAACGAACTTTCTCTGCCAAAGTCCGATTCATTCTCTTATGCAACCCCGTTTTGTCGTGGTATCTTTCGAATAATGAAGTGGTGCTCTATCTCAGAACTCTGACATTCTCTCAAGAATGCATTCGAAGTTTATTTTCCCCCTTGTCTGATCTGATACAACGGATTTTTTTATTAATCTGAGTCACGATCTAGTTTTTTCCAAGTTATAAAAATCTATAGCACCTCATTTTGTGCTTCATGGAATATACCCAAACATACCAGGAGTAATTATTAATAAAAGAACAAAGTATCTCCACCCTCTGAATGATGTTGTCTTTATCGGATCCCAAACAAATGTGTGAACATACTATACAATACATTTTGTACTATGGATGGCGGTACCAAAAGATACCCTTGCGTTCTTTTCAAATACACAATGTTCACAAAAATCAAGCTTGCAAGTGCTAGCTCATTTTATCAATCCTTGTTTTAACAAAGCCTGAAATGAAATCTCCCCAGCATGAGCTAGTTGTATATGCCACAATGTAAGTACGTCAGAAGAATCATCAACAATAGCAGTCGTTCCAGTCACTGTACTACCCATAAGATAATAAATGTTCTGATGACAAACTCCCTTCATAAAAACCAGTGCTCCACGACATGTTCTCAGAACGCTTACCTCAATAACTACCTTGTAGCCCTTGGACTCTAAAACCCCAACTAACAACAAATTCTTCCTAATTTGTGAAACATGTTTAACATCAGTCAACTCCTTCTAAGTATCATATATATTCTGATAAAGATACTTCCTACACCAATAGTACGACAAACTTGATAGTTATCTATAATCACCGTATTGTGATCTAGCTCCTTGTACGTATATGACCATCATCAATAAGAATAAATGTGATAGGTAGCACCTGTGTCCAGAATCCAACATGAATCATTCGTAAACAAACAGTGAGAAACTACAGATAATGATACATCTGAATCCGTCTCCTCATATCTTTCTACACTGGTGTTGGCTTTCACCTCAAATGCGATTTTCTTTCTCTTCTCCTTCGGCTTCGGATAATCCTTCTTCTAATGACTAATCTTTAAACAGACAATACATTGATTTTCTCAAAACAACACCAAAAAACTTGCCCAGTTATTGAGAAGTATTGTCGCTGTCACTTTTCTTTGTTGATTTTTTCTTCTTCTCAGATCTGTCACTTAGAAGTGTAAATGCCTCAGTCGACTCGAACTTTGCAGACTCTTTGTCCTTTCTACGAAACTCCTGAATTAATAGTGTAGTAGTCAATTTTCCATAATTCAAAAACTCATTCATATGAATGATTATCATGGTAAAGTTTTTGTACTCATGTGGGAATGAATTCAACAGAAGAAACATCTTGTCTTAATCTTCAATCTCCCCATCCAAATGAAACAGATCTGCTAATAATTTTGTGAAGTCATTCAAGTGCTCATCAATGATAACCCTTTATCTCATTTGAAATCTATAGAGTTAGCGCTTCATATGGAGACGATTCTCCATACCCTTTGTGAGATATTTGTTCTCCAGTAACATCAACATTTTTTTTTTGCAAAAGTATCTATCATCATCTCATATTTGATCTCCTGAGCCAAGAAATTTCTGATCAAGCCATAAGCACTCCGGTTTATTTTTAACCAATCTCTTTCTGACATCTCATCAGGACGTTCCTCACGATCTAGATCTTCCTCCATACTCAAAAAATACAGCACATTCATCTCCTCGCATCGGCACATGCCAAAGTTATCTTGATCGTCGAATTTCTTAACATCGATTTTGACGGAATACGCAACCACGTGATGAATAAACTTTTCCACTACCATAGTAGATGTTGAAAAACTTGATATTGATTATTCATTCATTGCTACCACTATTTGAATCTCCTTCTAAAAAAATATTCCTCTAACAGAATAAAATATTCTATGAAATATTCTTTTATCGGACTACTTGGAAAAAACAAACAAAAGAAATTTACCTGAAAAAATATTTTTTTTCTTTTTTTCTTTTTTTCTTTTATTTCTGAATAAAGAATAAAATTTTCTTCCCTTTTTGTCTGTCCCGAATTTTTTTATTCCTTTTTTTAAAATTTTCTTTTTTTCCTCTGTTCCACGCGAAGCTTGCCGCCACCTCTTTTTTTTATTTGCTCTATGCGAAGCCTGTCGCGGGGCTGTCTGGAACAGCTGCCTATTGCCGTTGAAACCGCTCCTGTTGTTTGCACCGCTGGATTAGAGCTAACTAGATGTCCACTTGTGGCTCCTTCTTGAGTCGCGCCTCTGCCTGCATGTCAGATTTCCCGCCTTCGGAACCTTCAAATATGTCGACAAAGCACTTCAAACCAATCATTGCAAAAACCATCGGCAACACATGTCGGATTTGTTGTTGTCGAAGTCGAACCCGAAGCTCTAATGCTAATTGTTCTGTGAAAACAATGTGGAAACGAATAAATTCACACAACAACAATCAAACACGAAATATTTACATGATTTGGAGTTAAGTTGATTCGCCTACGTCCATGAGAAGAGAGATTCTACTAGCACAAGATGGGGAGAAAGAAAAAACAGCTTGGGATTACAACTTCTATACTTCTTACTATCACTCTCTCCTGAATCTTAAGTCCCTTTTATAGTAAATAAAACCAAAACATCAAATTACCCCTAATTGAAAAAAAAAACATAAATACAACATACCGACCTTATGGTATACTCTTGGTCTTTGAACTGCTTCCAGAGGATCAAAACCGAGAATAAAATGGTTGAGGAAAACTTGAACAACTGCTGGAATAATATACATTCCACCACTGGCACCAACAACTCCTGCCAGCTGCTTGTTCTGTAAATTTATTGAAAAAAATTCTATATTAGAATTCAAGTAATTAAGATAGAGCTTGGTGAAAAGATGGGCCAATAAATTGCCTCATCATATATACATTCCACCACTGGGTTGTTAAAATTTTGTTGATTTTATGAGTGTGATAACCATTGGTCAATCATAATTGTTCAAATTATCTTAGACAAATGCACAATAAACTAAGCTCAACTAAACGGGGTGTAAGTCGTTTGGTTAGTAAAAAAATAAATTATTGTGAGTTGCTAGAAGTGGGAGAAAATTGTTTATCTGTATTTCTGCTTTAAGCCCTTTTGCATAACATTCTATGGTGCTGTAACTTAAAATTAAACACGAGTTATCCTTAATAAATATTATAATTTTAAGCTCATTTAAGTATATCAAAATTATGCAATTTAAAGCCTTCCTAACTATAGTTAACCATTTATTATTATAAGTGATTAAGTGATTTATTAACTATCATAACTTAATATTAATGTAACTTTAATGATCTTATTCAAATCTTAACTAATACTTAATTAAAGCAGTTAAACAAATGATTATTGATTTATGATTATTTGTGTTTATTATTCATTCTATGTTTATCGTAGCTAATACATATAAAATATTAATGAACTTAGTTAAAACAAGTATTAATCTTTAATTTTTCTAAATGCCTCAATAATTATTTATTATTATTAGCATTAATTAATAAATTAACTAACTATTTATCATATGCTTGCTTTTTATATTCTTACACTGATAAATTTCAATGAGCTTACAGTAAAGCGGGGAAGAAGACTGTATGTACCTTAAGGATGATGAGAGGAGTCATGGAAGAAAGAGGCTTCTTCTGCGGCTGGATGAAGTTCGCCGGAGCTGGTGGAAGATGATCTGGAGAAACATCAGTTGGGATGGAAAAATCATCCATCTCATTATTGACAACAATACCAGTCAACGGAGAGAGCACCCCTGCCCCGAAATAGCTGTTTACTGTGGTGGTCATGGATATTGCATTTCGCTCCGCATCAACAACACATAAATGGCTTGTTCCATGGTCTCTTAACTGACTCCATCTGAGAAACATATTATTTTTATAAGATCCTTTCTTCATATTAAATGGCATGGAAGACAAGAAAATGGCAGAGAACTTACTTTGGAAGATAGTAACTTGGATCAAAGGTAGTGTTATCAAATATTTTCTGCCTAATTTTTTCTGCAAATGAAGGTGAAAGCATGGTGGAAACATGGCCGGTGACGTTAACAAAATCAGGATCTCCAAGGTTCATTCGGATGGCAAACATGTGTTTGAATGCTTCTACGAGGCGGTGTAGCCCGAGCAAGCCTTTAACTTCATCCAGAGACTTGTAGCCACCTAAAATGTTTAGAACCTAATTAACACATAGTAAGCCTCTTACTCAAAATTTAAGGATTTCATAAACAAAGACGAATATAGGCAACTTTATGATCAAAGTAAGAACTATGGGGATCTAGCCTACAATTCTAATGTAATTACATAGCTCGTATCCAAAATTCCATATTTAGATACACAGCACTTAGTTGTTTTAAACTTATGCATGAAAATATGTAATTCAGTTTTAAGAAGTGGTGATAGTGCTACTTTTGATGTGATATTAAACATTTGGGTGTTATGTCTGTAAACTAGAAAGTTTAGGCGTGAGAAACGTAAATGCATAAGAATTGTGTGCTTTGTATGTAAATGTCCAAAAGAAGTATTGTAAATATTTGATAATAGAAATACTCACCAGAGACAGCCCAACTGTTCCACTAGAAGGAGGAGGCATGCCGAAGACTCTGTAACCCATAACATCTGCAGCGACAGCTTCCTTCACTTCGACCTTATAACTCCGAAGATCCTCCATGGTTGCGATTCCGCCGGCATTCCGCAAATCATGGATGAAGTTCGCTCCAACGGTACCGTTGTAGAAAGCTTTTGGGCCATTAATGGAGACTATCTCCAAGGAATCAGCGAGCTTGGGGTTTGAATAAGTATCGTTAATCTGTAGTAGTTTGCCATTGGGAGCGAAAACTTGTCGCAGCCCCGGATCGGCCATGATGTCTTTCTCGGATTTTGTTATGATTTGAGCAAGATAAAGTGGCAGAGGGATGCCATACCTTGCAAGTTCTATTGCTGGGCGAAAGAGATCCTTCCATGGGAGCTTCCCGTACCTCAACCATGCGGCATGGAGGCCTGCGAGCTCTCCTGGAATCCCCATGGAGAGTGCACCTTTGCTCTTTGCTGCGGGGTTGTTCTCATACATGTTCTGTTTCATGGCAGATGGAGGTGTGAAGCTGAGTAAGTTAACAGCCTATGTTAAATTTTCATTATTCATTAGTTTCTTTTAGGAACATTTGAGAAGGAATTTGCAATGAAATGAAATTTATTGACTCGGTTAAAAAGGGGAAATTTGATAAAGTTTGAATATTTTTATTTAAAAATACGTTTTACATTACTTGAGCCTACTTTGAAGTAAAATTAATGAAGGTCAGGAATAATAACGTCTTCTACCTCCATTTATTGACTAAGTCATCATACAAGTATACAACAGATCGGCTGCAGAGAACAAAGTCCGCACTTTGGTACATTGTCTAAGATAAGGTTCGATTTAAATATGATTTGTCTTATGTTTGATATTGTACTAATAAAAAGTGACCAATCAGCCGTTCCAAGATGAGATTGGCAGAACCTAACACAAGATCACGAACGACCGAGCATGGTTGTAAAAGATAAGAAACCTAAGCGATCGAGAGAAGGAGAACGTAACCAAGCCACCAAAACCAAAACATTGAGGCCGGATAATCAAGTCATAGAGGCCGCATTATCAAGGTCGAATAATCGAGGCTGAAAGACCAAGGTCAGGGGAACAAAGCCGAGCCATTGGAGTTGAACACCTGAACAACTTCATAGAAAGTTGACTTCAGCGAGGCCACATTCATATACGGGATAAGATTATTGAGATTTAGGGGATTCTCATATCTAAAGGTCTAAAGCAAGATATGCCTAATAAGTCATTTCGTGAGAACCAGCCATCCAAGATTTTTTTCTCTTGATTCCAACAGACCTAGGGACTGCCTGGCCCTAAACCTTTTGATTTACTGTCATTTAGCTCCTCTTTGATTTGTTCATTTTTTTTCTTTGTCCATACTTTATTTCTTGCGTGTTATTCAATGACAAATCTAAATTCAACAAACATTTTTGTGCAAAATAAATTATTTGATTTGATGAGAGTTTGAAATTTTATAAAAATAAAATAATGATAATAAAAAAATAATAAACGTAATATACATAAAATAACTAATTTCAATTACTTAGTGGTAATTCACTGATGGAACAATAGCCCTTTTGAATGCCACAATAGATTATATGAATTATTTAATAATTCATTAGTTTAAAGCAATAATAACAGATCAAACAACACCAATCCATTGAACTATTCAAAATATAAATGAACAAAACAAAATCAGATTAAAGCAAAATTTTAATCCTCCAATATTTAAATTCTTAAATCAAATAAGCTACTTATAATTACATTTGCCGAAAGCCTTACTTGCTTTAGATTTCGAATTAATTTTAATAAATTTAATAATCTGAAATAGGGATGCAAAATGCTTAAAAGTATAGTCGCATCTATTTTACTTCTGAATACTACCATGTTGTTCCATACGTTTCCTCCAAGATGATAATAACAACTAAATATTTTATTTATAACGTCAGTATTATATGACAATTAAGCCGCTTCAGATATTTGAATATTTTAAAAACTAATTACACATGATAGTATTATAGTATACCGATCCTTGGAAAATTCAAACCAAAGCCTCCAATAATCTAATTGAAAAAGTGACAAGTGTTCCTCGCACGGGAATCTAAGCTATCAATCACTACAATCCACGCAAGTTATATGCCTAGAATATCCCCGCACGATATAGGATCCTAGCAGTCTGGAGGATTTTTAATTGCGCTTTACAGTTTTCCTGATTATGCATAATTTTACTCTATCTACATAATTATCATACACACAATACTAATAGCAGGCTGATTTTATGTAGTACTTTAGATTTTCTTGTAATTAATTATTGAGCTTGGTCAAAATTAACCTCGCATTCAGGCCCACTCTTCATAGGGCAAAGTGTAGATAATCACAGAGGAAGAGAGGAGGAGAGGCCTTAATTATTAGCTGGCATGAATCTTACTTCAGATGCCGCCATCGGAGCTGTTTCCCGAGAATCAAACGAATCCGCCGTCGACGATCCGGCCGGCCACACAACCATGAACGCGCCGCCGCCGATCCCACTAGACATTGGATGCACGAATCCAAGGCACAGCGCTGCGGCCACAGCAGCATCCACCGCGTGCCCGCCGGACTTTAGAGCCTCTACCCCAATCGTTGAGCACCGCAAATCGTCCGTCGCCACGACACCGATGTCAGATTCTACAATATCTGATCCGCCGGTGCTTTGCAGATGTATTCCCCGATCGCCGTGGCTGGAATTGAAGAATATAGCTTGCCCTAAAACTGGAAGAGAAGAGGAGAAACTGAGTAAGGGAGGGAGTGAGTAATAATCATTGAGAGGAGAGGCAGGTTGATTGCTTACAGAGGAGAAGAGTAGCGATGGATAAGATCCAGATACTCCGCCGGAAGATGGGGATTGATGGCGGCTGCTCCGGCAGCTCAGGGTGACGGAGGAGGGGGGATTCTATGCCGGAATGCACCGGCATCGTTGGAGATGAGATGGTATGAGGGGGAAAGAGAGAGTGTCGGACGATGTTTAGAGAGAGATAAGTTGGGGAGGAATCTTTGCGGTATCTGAAGCGGGTGTGGGGGTCGGTTTGGCCTTTTATGCGAATAAAAAAAAATAAATGTGGCATGATTCAAAAAAAAATTATATTTAATGTCAATTAAAAAATAGTTTTAATCAACCAAATTATATCGCTCTTTGTGTCATACTTCATCAAAATCATACACTTCACATTTCAAATTAAAATACATATTATTACTATTATACATTTATTTATTTGATTTTTAGTTTTCTCATGAATAAAATGTTTCTAATACATTTTAAATCAAATTAATACCTACTTTTTTTTATTTCTTAAAACTTTGGAGAGAATAAAATAAAAAATTAAAAAAAAACACCTGGACAGAAATTATAATCCGTAACGCTATCGATCAAGACTGTTATAGCTAAACGACGAACTAACTACCTTGAGGCGCGAGTGCGTGCACCTGGGGGAAAATTTGCGTACGTCAACCGTACGCAGAGATGGGTACATAATAGTGTACACGGGGGTTATATGGGGATTACAAAGGGGTTGTAACCCCGTTGTACCTCTCGTGTAACCCTGCTGTAACCCGTGCTTTTATTTTATCCATTGGGATTACAAGGTTACAGCGGGGTTACATCGGAGTTACACGGGAGGTACAATGGGGTTATAACCCCCTTGTAATCTCCATATAACCCGTGTACCCTATTATGTACCCATCTCTGCATACGGTTGACGTACGCAAATTTTTTCCGTGCACCTGAACGCTAATCCGTCTAGTTGCTGAGCTGCTGCAAATTGCAGTGAAAGCTTGTCAACACAATTCTAGATGATTGTTAATTTAAACTGGAGCTTAATTAACTTTATCTAATTCGAGTTTGAACTAGGCTTAATTGTAAGGATTTAAACCAAAATTTGAGTTGTTATTTATAATAAAATAAAATAAAAATACCACTCAAATTCGAGTGGCTCTTATAATATAATGATTTAAACCAAAGAGAAAAGAAGAGAATTAGGGAAATTCAATTGAGATAGAATAGAAATGAAATAAAATTAAATTTTCTTAGCAACTTCATACTTGAATTCTTAAAATATTAATCTATTCTAAAGAGGCACATACACATCCAAAACAAGCAAACAATAGCAATCAAAATTCAAAACAATGCTTATTACTAAAGAAAACATATTATGCTTTGATGGATTAAGGAAATGAAAACTTTATATTCAGTGTATTAAACATGTAAAACTCACAATCTTTTATTACAATTAAGAAAAAGTGAGGATTCAATTCGTGGTATTAAAAATATGTAGGCAGCTCGCAATCAATCTTTAATACAAAAAAAGAATAATAATAAAAACAGTATTTAATAGTAAAATTCAGAGCTATTTGAAGTTGTTTTTGTTGGGAACATCTAGCCTCTGCCTGAAGTCTTCTTCCATGAGGGGCAAACCATCTCTAAGAACGATCTTAGGCTCCCAGCCGAGTAAATTCTTGGCCTTGGTGATGTCAGGTTTCCTCTGGCGCGGATCATCAGGAGTGTTCTCCACTAGTTTCACACAAACATCCGGGTTTATCAACTGCAATTCAACATATCAAATTTGTTCAAAAACCTCACTAAGA
Source organism: Phalaenopsis aphrodite (assembly GCA_003013225.1). Lineage (NCBI taxonomy): Eukaryota > Viridiplantae > Streptophyta > Magnoliopsida > Asparagales > Orchidaceae > Phalaenopsis > Phalaenopsis aphrodite. The sequence continues at coordinate 789,781 of NEWO01000058.1, read as the reverse complement.
AAATCGGGCATGTTTATGCGTATGCCAGCTAGGAGTGAAGAGAAAAGAAGAGTAAGTCAATTAGGGATCAAGAAAATGAAAACGGCCTAAGAATAGTTTTGTTCAGGTATGTCAAACAAGTAAGATTGTAAGCAAATATGTGCCAATGAATGAACAACATCGTGCTTATTTATATAAGGCTCATTTACATAATTGAACAAGTTCAAACACATTAAAAAATCCTCATATAAATGAACAAGCTTGAACAATAATTTACTTGTTCATTTATATTAACAAACATCCTCATTTGTTGTTAAGCAAGCATATCATTTAGAACTCAATAAAATACTAATTTTAAGACGGCTTAATTATCTATTTGATGACTAATTTTATGTCAATGTATCAGCTTTTTCAGATCTTATGCATGTAAAACATAAATATTAATAGAGAGGTAAGATAAAAATATCATATAAGTAGCTAGGTATGCGCATTTAAATAACTTCATATTAATTTTTAAACTTCACAAATAACAGGGCAATAATTAGCTTAAACATGACTCCATTAATATTTTCTCAAGATCATTCAAGTCAATAATTAATCAAGTTCGAACTCTTTTTTAAAATTGAAAGCTAAACGGACGAAGTTGAACAAAGTTTAACTCATTTATTTATGTTCATGAATAAATTTTATTGTTCAAAAAGTAAATTCTTAAACACTTGAAACTAAGCTCGATAACAACTATTATATTATTTAAACAGAATTTGGTTAATATCACTAAATTCTCAAATTCTAAGAATAATTTTGTCAAAGAGTGTCAGGCAAGTAAACATGTAAGTAAACAAATGCACTTAATGAACAGATATGAACGTTCTGGTAACTTTTTTTATTTTTTAAACTTCACAAAACAATAAGGCTATAAGTGAATCAATGCACTTAATAAATAGCTTGAACTTGGCTCAACTAATATTTATTCAAGATCATTCAAGTTACCATTAAACTAGTTCAAACATTTTTTAGAAAATCTATGGCTTAATAAATTAAGTCTGTACATAGTTCAACTTGTTAATTTATGTTCAAGAATGAATTTTATTGTTCAATAAGTACTTTTTTAAAAACTTGATATCAAGCTCAACAACAACTTGTATATTAAGGGTTTGTTTGGGGCAAATGCAGCAGCTGAAGAAAAAGTTGTTTAAAAAAATGCGGTGACTATTGCAAATTTTTTTTTTCTTTTTAAAAGTCAGACCACAGCTTTCTAGTAGCCACCACAAGTAGTCAGGTCTGGTGGGAAAACGCAGCTGAAAGTTGCAGCTTTTTCAACTGCGGCTTTTTGAGAACACAAGCAAAACACAATTTTATCAAACATAAAAAAATGCAGTGCGACACCACATTGTCACCGCAAAGCCACCCCAAACACACCCTAAATAAGCAAAATTTGGTTCATAAAGCCTTTTAATTATTTATGTAATAGAAATATATTATACATTTATTCATTAATTTTGGCTACATTCTTTAGTCCCATCCATGAAACCCCTGAGACCTCAAAAATAAAGAAGAAAGTACCAACAGCGTGTTGGTGAGAAGGAATAGATGGAGTAGTAAAAAAGCAAGATCGCTTGATTAATTTAAATAAGTCAAGTGTTTGCTTGTTCATTAAAAAACAGGTACTAAATCCACTTTTTAGCTCGTTTATTGGTTTGCTTGAGCACTTTCTTGATTAATTTAAATAAGTCAAGTGTAAGCTATGTACAAGTATAAAGAGGTTTACACAAGTCAAGTGCAATTATAAGTATGAAAGGTAGGCTCGAGCTGGAGCCAAAGATGAACTACTTGTTGTATTACTAAGTCTAATACATGATATTCTCAACTCTAGTCAACTATAGCCATACAAGGAAACTTAATACCTAAAAGTTCTACTAATTTTAATAAAATTTTACAAATCCAATTAGGCATAGTAATTAGGCTAGATGGTAAAATTATTAGCATCAAATATGAAATTAGCTAGACTCAACTAAAACTTAAGTATGGCTCAACTGAATAAGAAAACTAATAAACAAAGTTAAACAAGATTTTAAAACTTGGTTTGAACTCAAAAAAAAAAAAAAAAGAGCTTGAACAATACAATACTGGATTCTATTCGATTCATTTCAGCTCTACAAACGAGGCATATAGAGAAACATGAAGTTTCTTGCAAAATTAAACAAGAAAACTTTTAGTAAAAAAGAAATACCTCCTTGACTGTTTCAGCAAGTTCCATCATCGTGAATTCACCTACATAAGGGAAATAATTAGTTACTCATACTCCGATTGAAATCAGGATGGCCTCAGCACTAGGTTTAGAAGCAAGTACAATTTAAGCAACTTTATCTCGTTGCGACTTAAAAATTTTGGATCAACTTGAAATCAAATGAAGCTAACCTTGATTTCAGTTCGAGAAGAGCTTGTATAATGAATTAGACAATGAAACATGATATCATAAATTTACATGTACAGGTCCTAACTTCATCTAAAATCTATTATTGCAAAGAGCACCCACCATGACTTGCGTTAGTTTACATAATAATACTATATTGAACAAATCACCAATTTTTATTGGGTTGTTAGGTAGCTATCCAAACATAATATTCTTAACAGAATCTGATATAACGACTACTCACGTAATGAATAGAACATGCATTTCTAATAAACGACCTCAAAACATTAATATAGTAATAAAAAAGGGCATTTACATACATAGTACACAATTCTTATGTATTTACTTATCTCACACCTAAACTTTCACATTTTCGCACATAGCACTTAAATCTTTTAAATCACATAAAAAGAACACTATTAGCACCTTTTAAAAGTGAAATCCACCTTTTCATGCATATCTTTAAGGAACCAGAGTGCCATACATAAGAATACAAAAATTGTGTGCTATTTAACAAAAAGGACTTTTTGATGTATCATAACCTTAGTTTAACTTATAAACATTAGAATTTTTTTAGAATTATTTTGTTTAAATATCTTGTTAACAAAAAATTAGTCTTCAAAATTTTTTGACCCAATAAATTTATTTTTTATTTAAAATATACGTAATTTACATAATTCAAACCATCATATACTCTACCCACACAAAAGTATTAAATTAAGACAGTAAAATTTTGAGAAAGTATCATTCATGAATATTTTATTATGGATGTGATACATGTAACAAATGCATTTTCTTGTCCTCACCCAGCCAATGGTTTCTCTTCCAAGGAATAGACTAATTTGTCCTCTCAAAATTATATTTTAATGTTATCACCATCGAATACAAAATCAACATTATATATTTTCATTAACATCATTAAAATTAATTATATTTTGATTTTACCATGTTCAAATGTAAAATCAGAATCATAATTCTCTTCAACATCATTAAAACTAGTAGCATGCACAATTTCAAAAAATTTTAAGATCTTTTGTTTATCAATTGAATACATTAAATTTATTTATGTTTAATTTCATTGCAATTTATAGGTGCAGATGCTTTCAGAAAACATATGGATTTTATTGATGCGAACGATTTTAGTTGGTGAAATACATGAGCAAATTTAGACTTTTAAAGTGCTTGAAATATGACTCAGTCAATACAAATATTGATAAAACTCAATTCACATCTAATAATTATTCTGTAGATTATACAATCAATGACAAAACCATGTGTAGGAAATTTATATAAAAAAGCCGCATACAGAAACAAAATTTGATATATAGATAAAATTTGAATTGAGTCCGTTAACTTTCAAGGGCGACTCCTGAATAAACAAAATTTCTTTTCAAGTCGATAAAAATTTGAACAAATATCTACTGACTTTCAAAAGTATTTAATCAATTTTAATCAGAAAATAAGCATCATCATCTTAAAGTTAATGAGAATTGACCATGTAGTTATGTTTAGCTCAACTACCTGGGTTTCCGATATTTATGGGGCCAGTATTGTCTCCTTCCATCAAACGTATGAGACCATCAACCTTCACATTAGCATCATGGAGCAACTTTACATGAGTTTACCATATGAGCAACATAACAAATGAAATACAACAAATATGGCACATACCATATCAGATACATAGCAGAAGCTCCGAGTTTGAGTCCCAGGAGCTTGAACTGTTAAAGATTCTCCCCTAAAAAAAATATTATATCACAGTATTAATAAAAAAGGATGAAATGATTTCCAATGAAAAAAACAATGAAGCAAGAAGATAGGCAGTACCGGATTGCTTGAGCTATAAAATTGCTAACAACACGACCATCATCAATATTCATACGAGGTCCATATGTGTTGAATATTCTGGCAATTCGAATTTCTATTACAGAATAAACAATAAAAGCAAAATAAGTTCAATTATAAGCTACTGTACTACATCAAAGCAGGAAGGAAAAAAAAAACTATAGTTTGTAAAAGATGAAAGTAAACAAAGCGGCTACAACATTCAAATGCAGTCTTTACCTAAGCCATGTTGCCTATGATAATCAAACATAAGAGTCTCTGCCACGCGTTTACCCTCATCATAACAACTCCTCACACCTAGAAATTGAAAAGAAGATGTAAAAGCAAAAAATACAATATTTGAAAGAACTAGCAAAACGGAATAAGAATGTGAGTTATATAAATTAGAAAAAGGAACCCAAATAATTAAAATTACAAAAATGAAAATCTAATTTTACAAATCGGTGCAGAATGAAATAACAATCAAGTGAATCATTGATATGTTACACTCATACACTTAATGCTAGGCAAAGGGGTTTATTGTAGCCCTTGGCTATTTGTAGTTCACTGTTGATTTATTTATGTTATTTAGCTCTAGTAGGCTTTCCTGGACTTTTTGTACTTCGAGGGGCCTTTGTTTCAGGGATGAATTTGCCGGACTCGGGTATCTTTTGTTTTGGAAGTGGAACAAATACGATAATCTCGCGCTTAAACTTCTCTTACAGGAGTCTTCTATTCAGCTTTAATAGCACAATTTGAGCAGCTTTGGTTGGTAAACGGGTTTTGCAGGATACTTCTGTTTGCAGCAATCAAAGTCTCAGGATTGCCGGATTTGGCACAGTGGCCTTCTATTTCAATCCCCAACGGCAGAAAATTTGAGTTTTCTATTTTTTTGGTAGTAAGAAGAAATTCAAGGTGTTGCGACAGTACCTAGCCTAAAGGCAAATTTGCCTTCTGTATGCCTAAGAACAATTTAACCTTTTAATATTATTATTATTGGGTCTAAATATGCTTATTATATTTAGAGTTGAGGTATACATGAAGATTGAGTTATGAGTGTTAGGTTTAAGGTTTGAGAGAGCCTTCCTACCTTTCGAATTGTAGGTGTTTATCTTTTGCATGTGTTGAGTTGTATGGAATATTGAAGTAAATAGTTTTTGCCCTCATTTATGTAGAAAACTGTGTCAATTTTGAGGTAGAATCGTGTTAAATTGGTATCAGAGCTCAAGATTCTGGGAAACGGATCACAAAAGAACGGATCAATTGAGATAAAAGCTGAAGCAAACAAAGATCCCAAAAGGGATCAATCGAGAGGAAGCAAACGAAAGGATCGATCGACTCAACAGAGATTCAAAACTCGATATGGACTTCTGGCGTGCCCTCATGCTCGAATCTCCTGCAGAAGGACAATACAGTCGTGACTAAGCTAGTTGTGCGCGTCCATCTCGCCATCCTCTGTTGCACACAACAATGATGGGATCGCATTCCGTGTCGCCTACCTTTGTAGCGCACAACAATGACGGGATTGAGTGTCGTCTCGCCTTCCTCTGTTGCACACAACAATGACGGGATCACGTGTTGCCTTGCCTTCCTCTGTCGTACACAGCAACGACAGGATCGGGTGTCACCTTCATGAACGAATCTTGTAATACAATCGTGATTGGAGGCTTGTCGCCCTCGTGACCGAACCTTGCAATGCAGTCACAATCAGGGCTTGGATTAATGTGATCCAGGGGAGACTGACTTGAGGTACAGTTGAGATAAGAGCTAGCTGAGAAGAGATGACAGGATTTCAGGATATAAAAATTTTGCCTTTGATATTGAAAATTTGTTTGAAAGAGATGATAGCCAAGAAAGTAGATGATTTGAAGAAGAAATTAAATGAAGAAATCAACCAAATCAGATCCGAGATGGAAGAAATATTCGCCACCATAGAGGTTGTGTTTTCTTCTATGGAGAGCCAAATGGAGGTATGATTTGAGAGCTTGGGGGAAATTCAAGAAATGATAACAAAGAAATTGAGATGCAATCCAAGACCGCGAAGAAAATAAAAAAGAAAACATCCACCATCACGAACCTCCTCCCAGAGCTTCGATTGGGGGTGGATTGGTGACTTTTGATGGAAGCGATTGGGCTAAAACATAGATAAGAAATTATGCAAGGGGTAAGGAGAGCACGAAGAAGAAATTATATAAGCAGAGAGGAGATATGACTACGATCGAATGAGTGAGTTCTACCCTCGATACGCGACGAAAAACAACAGAGGGAGAAAAAGTTGGGGTGGAGATGCTAGTTTTATGAAGTTGAAGAAGGCAATCTTCGAGGGGAAAAATGCATATGGTTGGGTGTATCAGGTGGAGCAATACTTTGTAGTGAATACGTCAAATGAGTAGTGACTCGTGGCGACAAGATTATGTTTGGAGGGGAAAGTCTTAGCCTGATTTCAGTGGAAGGAGACAAGAATCCCGATCCATTCATGGGATAAATTTAAGGATTATTTGTTGGAACGTTTCCAAGCCATTCTGGAAAGAGACCTACACAAACAATTCTATGCCTTAACACAAGAGGGGACAATCATAGAATATGGAGAAAGATATGAGCTACTGTGGATGACTCAGGGAGAGTTTTGAAATGGGATTGGAGTGAAATTTCTGAAAGGCCTATAGCTCGACATAAGGGCAGAACTCCGGCTATTGAAACCATAAGGATTGAGGGAGAAGATGGAGCTCGCCCATATAGTGGAGGACAAGAACCAGATGAAGGACAACAAAAGCATCACTGTGAAGCGTCATACTAATCTGTTACAACAATGACGATACCAAAAACTCAAACAGTGGAAGTCCAGAGGGAGGTTGCACGGGACATGAATAATGGTCATGCCCAAAAGCGGCACTCAAGCACCTTACAGAGGCAATGGTTCTTGAGAAGCGAGCCAAGAGATTATGTTTTCGGTGTGATGAGAAGTTTACCCCGGGACATTATTGTAAGGATAGAAAATTATAAGTTCTCATGGTGCATGAAGAGGAGGCAATGGATCAAGAAATAGAGACAATAGTGGTGACAGAGGAGAAACACTCTCACTTTTTCGCACCTTGAAAACAAGGTGTCTTTTGGGGGCGGGAGTATTGTTAAGCCCATACCTGACATAAGGGCAAATTTGTCTTTTGTACGCCTAAGAGCAATTTAGTCTTTTATTATTTTTTTTTTATGGGTATAAATAAACTTAATATGTTTAGGGTAGGGGTATGCATGAGGATCGAGTTGTGAGTCTTAGGTTTAGGGTTTGGGAGAATTTTCCTACCTCTTGAATTGTAGGAATTGGGAGAGATTGTTGGCCTCTTAAATTGTAGGTGCTTATCTTTTATACTTTTGTTGAGTTGTTTGGAGTATTGAAGAAAATAGTATTTTACCCTAATTTCTGAGGAAAAGAGTGTCAATTTTGAGGTTAGATCATATCAATTTCTTTACTTTATTTAAAGTTTTAATTGAATGTGTTAATCATTCTATTTTTAGTTATAATCTTCGATCAAGTGAGAGACTTAAAGGAAATCAAGAGAGATCAATCTCCTTATACAAATGAGAGTTGGTAACTCTTTCTTTCTTTCAAGTTTATATCTTGTCTCTAAAACTCGTTATCAACTTCCATGATTTTAATTTTATTCACATGGAAACAATATGGGCTTCTATGACTATGCATTCAGTTAGTTGAAATGAATATTTTTTATTGGCTAAATTTCTGCAGGCTGTTTCTATTAGAAAACAATTAGGTTGTCATCAACATTAAAATTATTTGATACGATCTAGTTGTGAGTGAGTTTTCAACTAGATGAAAGATTTTTTTTTTCCCAGATATTCATCAGTATTTAAATCTTTTGTCTTATTGATTTTCATCGCATTTTTTTTTTATAGGTGTAAAACTAAGAGTTCATAATTGTGATGTTTTGTCTGCAGGTTGCAATATTTTGTACATATACATCTAAACTTGTATTAGAAACTCTAGATCCTTAAATTTCGTACATTATAAATTATATAGATAATAATACTAGCATCATAAAGAGGTATAGGTTTTAAGTCCAAAAAGATTGGTTGAAACATTTTGGTCCAAGACAAAGATCACTATTAAGTAAAAAACTAAAAGACCCAAAAATATAACTTGAAATATTTATTTGTGCTAAAAGTAAGGGAAAACAAGTACAATATAAGGATCCATGTATCCTAAAAAAATTGCAATCAAATTAATTAGTACAATAATTAACTAATTATGCAAACTAGTTCCCAAAAATAAAAACTTTTTAAGTAAAACAAATAAGAGTCAACTCAAAATAGTAAGACAAAAATGTTTTATGACCATGGGATCCTTTTATACTAAATAGGAACTATTTTTTGCAAATAATTGCCCCATAAATCCTATGCTTGTATGTATTAAGAAGAAAATATATAAGCAAATTTTCATTTTAAAAAAAGATACATTGGACATTGATGAATAGATAAAACTAAATACATAGATATTGCGACAAAATATGAATTTAAATCCCTAAGAAAATTAAATAATGAAATAATAAAGCAAGAATAAAATAATTATAAAATAAGTGAAAACGTAGCAAAGAATATTTTTTTACTATATTATTGTATCATTTTAATTGGATCTTCAAATTTGACATGTTAAGAATCATAAAATACAATTTCATCACAAATCCAAAGTAATATTTTTCTCAAAACAATTTAAGTCAGACAGAATGGACTAGTAAAGAAAAGCGTGCAATAGTCACATGATTGGTTAATAGTGCAAAATAATGCACCAAAAAAAAGACTTACACTAGATAATAGCAAAAATTCCCAAGCTCTCATATGAAATAACTGTATGCCCTTTAAAAGAATAATTGACCAATAATACATTTTAACTTATATAGGTGCTGACACGGATTTCATAGATGCTGATATAAATTATGTAGGCTGTAAATAATCATTCACAAATAGACTCAGGTTTTAGGACTAAAGATAATGAGCAGATACGTGTTGGCCCAAGTACAACAGTTAAATTATATAAGTTGATCACCATGTCATGAAAAGACAGAAGACTCTAAAATGACATTCATCAAATAAACATCAATATCCTCTCAACTAGTGAAAAAAAAACACAAATACAAGATTCCGGTTATAAGTATCCTAAAATGATTGGAGTGGCACTATCTAGTATACAAATGAACGACCAATAAAAAAATATTAAATTGCCTCCATAAAATAAAAATGCAAAAAAATAGTGTAGATATTGCCAAAAAAAGTTAAACCTTAGGCACATAATTTCTATAAAGATAGGCACTGTGCTAAACAAATCATGCAAAGAAATACTTGTATTAAACAAAATAAATGACCCTGGTAATAAAAAAGACAAGCATAGAAAATATCAAGGCCACCCTAACGCAATAATCATGAGTCGGATTCTCTAATGATGTGCAAGACCTTAAAAATAAAGCATATGGATACAGGCAGTGATGAACTTTCATGTAAGGACAGAAGTGTATTGATCAAAGTTTTCTCAACAGAACGACATAATTACACAATGATAAGATCAGAGTAGTATAACATATAAAGATATTAGATGATGCTTCATGAAATAAACATCGACTTTCTCAAACATGACTTAAACGGATCATAAACTCATAGAAAATTATGACAACTTACCAATGGGGTTAACATTGCCCCAATATTCTTCTGTTTGAGGGTGCTGAAGAGGATCACCATAAACCTCAGAAGTAGATGTCAGCAAAATCCTGACAAGAAAATTGTACAAATTTGGACAAATAAATAACTAAACCGGTAAAAAAATAAAATAAGGTTTTACCTTGCTCCGACTCTCTTTGCAAGGCCCAACATGTTTAAGGTGCCAATAACATTGGTCTTTATTGTCTGACAAAATAAAGATTGCGAAAAATAATTAATCAGAGATGAGTAAAGTAGTAATTCAAGATGCAGAAAAAAATGCATTAACAGAAGTCTAATTGCAAAACACATGAATCAATAGGGCTGGATCGACTTCATACAAACAAACATTCTACTAAAATCATTTAAGACAGATAAAATTAGAAACCAGGGGGCAAAAAGAAATAATTAATCTCAATATTTCCTACAAGTATTCTTTCTCTTTTGAGCCACTAGTTTGCACATAATAATCCAGAAAAATGCAATTTTGCAGGCATGCTATTTTAGAAGAAAGGCATACCTTCACAGGATTGTACTTATAGAAAATAGGAGAGGCTGGGCAAGCAAGATGATATATTTGATCAACCTCCACAAGTAACGGTTCAGTAACATCTACAGGTACAACATAAAATGATAAGTGGCACAAAGCTTGCATATACAAAACGACATAAAACTGGAGCTAAATTATAACAATATACAAAATAACAGAGCTAGAGCAAAATTATAGCAATAAAACGAATGAAGTTTTTCTATAAAATTTTCAAAATCATATTTCAAGAACATTGTAATACAAACAACATTCTAATGTTGAACTAAAACGCATGTTAGAATAAAATAAATGAGACCACTTGCAGACAAATAAATGATCTCAATCATAATAAATTATCAATTTAAAAGTATACATTAAATTATAGTAATAGGTTTTTGAAAGTAAAAATAAAATAAAAATTACGCTCTGAAGTCATCATTATTTTGTTGTAGATTTAGCGTATATATTAAACAATAATTTAAGGTTTATAAGCTATTATCAGTATGTTTTCCGAACATTTCAACACTAAATTCTTATCTTTCACGAAACTATCAATTCATAAGTTGTTAAAAGTGGAAGAAGAAGAAAAAGACATTGATGCATTTATAAGCCCCATTTATCGAATAATGGAAAAAAAAAGGACAACATTAAGGTATGCTCTGCAACTTAAACAGCAGTAAAACTTCTTCAGCTGTATACAATACAAAATATATAAACTCCAGCCTAAGCTAGGAGTACAACAACTCGGTGGAAATATGCAATATCAATAAGTCATGGTTTCCCTTGTCTTATTTCTAACAAATAATATTATAGCTATAATCAACAGTATTATTTGCAAAGCAAGTTTTCTATTTCATTAAACAGCATGTCAATGAAATAAAATAACACATTTCAAGTCAACTATCAATTAATTTAATTGAACAATGCTTAAAAAATGAGGCAAAAAAAGAAAAGCAAACCAATGCTTTCAGGGACACATTAAACTTTCAAAGTTGCTTGATAGTAATGATAGACATCTCTTATGAAATTACTATCAATAAAAATGAAAATGAAATTGTTGCAAACAAGAGTGTTGATGGGGAATATCAGTATAGGACAATTGATAAAACAAACTAAAACCACAAAAAAAAAAGAGGACATTAATGCACAGTTTTCATGAAAAAATGATGCGGAAGTGTAGTGAGGACTTCCCAAAATTATAAATTACAAATAACTTCAACTTCAAGGTCAAATCAGATTTACAGTGCCTAATTTACCGTGTCGGATAAGCTCAAATCTTGGATGTCCAATCCATTTCTTGAGGTTATCCTTTGAACCGGTAAAGAAGTTATCCACAACAATAACCTGAGAAAATCAGACAAAGAACCATTTTAATCCTTGTACATGAACAGCATCATTTCATTTTCTACAGCTATCAACAGGTGCCACCTAGGTACCAATATCTACAATGAAGACAACATGAGGTGTTTTCCGTGCTTTGTGTTTCATGATTAGATCCATTTAGCATGAAGAGGAATCACAGTGGTATCAAAGTCATCCTTTGCACCTAAGATTACTCAGCAGATTGAAAGAACTTGAATTACATGTGCCATGACAAAAAACATTATCAAACATGCTCTGCACGATTGTATTAAAGCAGTAAACCAAAATTGAGATGACAATGTGCATCATACCTCGTGTTTTTCATTTTCCATCAGCTTATCGACCAAATGAGACCCGATGAATCCAGCTCCTCCCGTAACTAAGATCCTCAGATTGGCCTTTAACATTCCAAGATCAGAAGCATATTAAGTGGAAAAGAGGAAAGAAAAAAAAATGCAACTTCTCTTCCTAAATCTAAGAGTGAAATGATCTTGAAGGGTAAAAATATTAAAAAATTACTTGAAAGAATTTGGAAAATCGAAGAGGAGAAGGAGTTGGAGGGGGACGGGTCACGGTGTACTGCTCTCCGTTGGATGCCTCCTTCGCCATTGATCCGAAATCAGCTGAAAGCATTACAAATCATCAGCAATCTCCAAAACATTATACAGGAAGATAAGAGGAGGCAGATCAAAACAGAACCAAAACGTAAACAAACATCTCGAAATACCAATACCCACATAGCAAGCTTTGCACCTACCTCGACTAAGCCCTCTTACCAGTCCGTTCCCAGAATATCGAACAATCACAATGAAGGCCTATATACACCCCCAACCACCAACTCGACCAACCGGTGAAATCAGATCCTTAGATCCAACGCAAACATACAAAAAAGGCATACACCGAGGATTGCTTCAATTACACGCAAGATTTACAGATCTCAGCCCTGGAACAAAATGACAGATACATCTGATCAAATTTTTCTTAATTTAGATGATTTACCTCTGTGGACGAGACACGCAGCTAGGGTTCACTAGATGTTTTACAACGACAATCAGAAAAACACACTTGAATGACTGAGAATGGGAACTCTCTCCTATTGGCATCTTTGTAAGTTTGAAGTTTTAAATTTTTATTTATATAAAAATTGGTTTGCGTTTGGCTATATACATTAAATTATTTTACATATTAATTAAAGTTGTTTATATTATATATATATATATATATATATATATATATATATATATATATATATATATATATATATATATATATATATATATATATATATATATATTGTGACCAACACATTGCTCGATTAGATAAAAAATATAACTAATTTTAGTTTTTATGGAATATTACATTGGTTTTTTGCTCTTCAAGTGTCTTTTACTGTTTTTCATGGTAAAACATCCAGTAAAACCCTAGGTGCGTCTGCATACCTCCTCCATAGAGGTAAATCATTGAGATTAAGAAAATTTGTTCGATGTATTTGTCATTCTGTTCCATGTTTGAGATCTATAAATATCACGTGTAATTGGAAACACTTCTCGGAATAGTTGGTAGTGATTGATGTTTTTTGTATGTTTGTATTGGATATAAGGATTTAATTTTACACGCATACTTTTTTTTGGTCTTTTTTGTCTTTTTTGCCCTTTTTGTCTTGGATCTTACATGTAATTTATCTGATTGTATGCAATATACAAAATAACTTAGCTAGAGCTAATTTTAAATTATACACACATACCTTTTTTGCCTATTTTATCCTTTTTTTCATTGGAACTTGCATGTAATTTATCTGATTGTATACAATATACAAAATAACAGAGCTGGAGCCAAGTTTAAATTATACGCATGTCTTCTGTATATGTTGGTAGTCATTTTTAGCAATCCTTATATCCAACGTGCATGCCTTATCTTCCTCTTTTGTCAAGATGAAATTATATGCATATGCCTTTTTTGTATGTTTACATTGGATTTTGCATGTAATTTAAACTTAGATCCAACACATATGCTTTTTTCGTCAAGTTTATATATTGTATACAATTAGATGAATTGCACGTAAGATCTAATATTGAAAGTAAAAAAAAAAAGGCAAAAAAAACATATACGTGTAAAATCAAATCCTTGGATTCAATGTAAACATACAAAAACGACATAAATGACTATCCACTACGCCGATAAGTGCTTCAATTACACGTGAGATTTACAAATTGTAGCTAGGCATTAGAATGACGAATTCATCTTATCAAAGTTATTAAGTTAGATGATTTGCCTTTGTGGAGAAGGCACACAACAAGGGTTTAATAGATGTTTTACAATGAAAATCAGTAAAACATGCTTGAAGATATGACTAAGGGTCTGTTTGGGCAACTGCAACTTAATAATAAGTTATTGCGCTGCATTTGCTGCGCAAAAAACTGTTGTAGATAAGCTGGTTGTCTGTTTGATTTTTGTAGTTGTGTTGCATATGTTTTTGTATGCATATTTCATAAGCATACAGAGCCAATGAAATTTCCAAAATCATCTCGACGTGAATATCCCTATACATCAGAGCTCATTGGGTCGTAAGAGCAGAGGGTGAATCACTGCAACCTAAATTAGTGATAGCTCATCGGTAATCAACCCGTCAAGATGATATCAATGAGGTCAAAGAAGTGATAAAGCTCGAAGGGGCTTAATAATATTGATGCGTGCTAAAAAATTCGCGGCGGTAGAGTAATGGATTATCGTCTTAGCGTTGCACGAAAATTCAGCACACACTCAGATGAAAATGAATCAAACTGTAATAACACCAGAAATTTTTACGTGGAAAACCCGTAAAAAGGGAAAAACCACGGGGCCTGGCCCAGTTGTAAAAATCCATTATAAGATGATGATTA
>NEWO01000058.1:752167-763976 GCA_003013225.1 Phalaenopsis aphrodite | reverse complement strand
TGATCCTAATGTGATTTATGTTTGAGATTCTATAAATTTGTCATCTATTAATAATCCCCTTCACATAAACAAGCATTATGATATATATATATATATATATATATATATATATATATATATATATATATATATATATATATATATAATTTAAAAATTAGTCCAAATGTAGCTAAATGGGTGGTGATGAGTTAGGCTAAGAGTTGATTGTAATTTAAAACAATAGATATTTAGCTCCATGAATCTCTCAAAAAAGTTGAATAGCACAATACTAAGGGTTATGTTAGAGCTATGTTTTGGATAATTTGAGTCCTATTGATTTTAGACTTAAGAGATTGACGAATGTAAACAGGCAAATAGTTCGAGTTCACAATTAATCACATGTTGAACCTAATTTAAGTTATTATAATGACTAGATTAGTCAAACCCAAGAGAAAAATGAGAATACAAATCTTATTTAAATCCTCAAATGTCACAACCTTTTAATTCTTACTACATAAGGCAAGTGGATTATTTAAGGCACGTGCATGGCACCCACTACAATCCCATGAACATTACTTGATTGGTATATCAAATTGCCTGAGAGATGCATAAATAAAGCCATTGGTTCAAATTTTATTATCAAGAAAATAAAATTTATTATTAAAATTGAATATAGTCAAAATTATATACAAGTCAACGTTAAAAAAATTTTGAAGTATGGTTTGAATTTTTAGTTAGAATTGATATGGAGTTAAATAATTTTATATGAATTCACCCTCACTTTGTTAGTAGGAGCCGAACCTTCCATTAATTCTTTGAAAAAAAAAATGGAGGAATTAACATACACTCTAGTGAATTTTTCAATGTATTTTTAAAATTAAAATATAAATAAATGAATTATTTATTTATATAATATGTAGCATCTAAATGAAATTAATGTATATCTATAAATTTATCTATAGGCAATGTCCAATTTCTACTTATAAGACTCAAAATTTTGCTAGAGAGAACAGTGGATATAGAAAAAATGAAAAGTTCCGAGTATTTCATTATACTATATTTAAAGAATTATTAGTGCTTCATAAGGCTGTCAAAATGGCTCATTCTTCTTGAACAACTCATGTTCGGCTCATTGAGTAGCTAGTGCTCGATTCATTCGCTAAACATATGAACCTAACATGAATATTATTTTGTGCTCGATATATAAAAAAACTAAATATGAACAAAGATTTGCACCTTCGTGATTAGCTTGCTTTGGCCTGAAATAATGAATTTATGTGTAATTGATGATTATTATTTTAAAAATTTTAATTGACTAGAAGTCCACCAAGATTTATAATTTATTAAAATTATTAATTAATTTCTCTGCCAAATAAAAAAAAGGTTGATGCTTCTTGCAAACGACAAAACAACTTCCATCACCCTATTAAAAAGAAATTAAAAAATTTTCAGTAGCAGCTGAGGACAGCACTTTAATCCTCAATATGCATAATAAAACCATTATATAAATATATTATTTATATAGTAAAAAAGAATTTCAGTCTTCCATATGACGCAAAATCGCATGTAATAACAGTGCAGTGCTGAAGCTCTACCAATCATGGATAAGCTCATAAAGGCTGCATGAGAACCACCCCAAGGTCCAAGCTGTGGTCTCTACTTCCAGACAAGCACAGATCAGAGATCGCAACCCGGCTCTCAACAGATGGATATGGCAGCTAGGAGATGCCATCGATGAGACAGATGATGTTCTCTTGATGACTTCGGGTACATGAAGCTTGAAGAACAGCTTACCAGAAACAAGAAGCAGCAAAAGGTGCGGTCCACCATGAGTTCTTTAAAGAAAATTGGCAAAAGTGCTCTCAACATGAATCCCAATTTGAAAAAACTGGAGAAGGTTGTGAAGAAACTTCATAAAGTTTCAGCTGAGGTCAGTACTTTGCTTCATCTCATCGAAAACGCAAAGCAGGAGCAGCAGGAGCTGGAACTGCAATTGTAGAAAGATCGTGAAACAGGATGCTTGCCTAAGAATGGTCTCATCGGTCGAGGCGAGAAGAAGGATTTTGTTATGTAAGGGTTGAGTAAGCCAACAAATGAAGATCCAACTCATATTGCTAGCCCTACTTTGTACAGAAACATTTTTCTCCCATCCATAGTAGGTCATGGTGGCATGGGCAAGACACACACACACACATACATATTTATATACATTTTAGAAATGAATGTAAACTGTTGTTACAATATTTTTAGAACCTTCTTGCTAACACAGAGGATCCCACTCATATATTTCTTACATCACAACACACAAATACGCACTTACACTGTTACACACATAAACACATACATAATGTGATGTATGGAACCAAATAATGCTGCAATAAGTAGGACAAGTATTATGTGAGATTAGCCATCTACTAATGCAAGCTGCGTGAAAGAAAAGTGTGCATACTAAATTGCCAAATCTCCTCTCCTTTTTCAAACTCTAACAAGCAAATAATGCACTCTGGTATTTCTACCTCATCCTCCTCTCCTCCAACCACGTCCTCCATGTGGTACTTCATCTCATCAAAAACGCAAAGCAGGAGCAGCAGGAGTAGTAGGAGCTGGAGCTTCAGTTGTGCAAAGATCGTGAAACAGATTGCTTCCCTAAAAATGATCTCATCGGTCTAGGGGACGAAGAGTTTTTTATGCAGTGGTTGAGGAAGCCAACAAATGAAGATCCGACTCATATTGCTAGCCCTACTTTGTACTAAAACATTTCTCTTCTAACCATAGCGGACCATGGTGACATTGGAGTGTAGTTGACAATTCTTGCATTTTTGCACAAACTCTGATGCATCTTGCTTGATCGCGAGTCAGTAGAATTCTTGGCTCATTATTTTAAGAGCAAGTGTCATGCCACCAAGATGCTCCCCACATATTCCAGAATGAACTTCTCGTAGAGCATAATGTGCTTCAGATGGAGGAAGACACATGAGATATGGACCTACAAATACTTTCTTATACAGCTCATCCCCTAAAAGGATGAAGTTGACAGTCATGCGTCAGATGTGAATTAATGTAGTAGCATCATCTGACAGTTTTCTGTCTTGGAGGATCCATCCAAGTTGCCTCTCTTGGATCATCTATAGATAATATCACACATGGGTCATGAATGCTGGGAAAATGTATCTCCTCAATACACATTCTTTTATAGAGGTCTCCAGTAGTTGAAGTTGCAAGTTTGTAGAGGGCATCAACTCGAGTGTTATGCTCCCGAAGTATGTGAATGAGCTGACATGTTTTAATTTGGACGAGAAGTGTTTTTACTAGACTGAGATACTGCACCAGTTATGAGTTATGAACGTCAAATTCTCCTTCTACCTGGGATGCGATGAGTTGAGAATCAATATAGATAATCATGTTTTGTACTTCACAGTTGATGAGAAGCTTTAATTCAGCGATAAGTGCTTCATATTCGGCAATATTATTGGTGGTTGAGAATTTCAAACGAAAAGTGTACTCCAAACTGTCTTTCTTTGGGGAGATGAGTAGTATTTCTACACCAGCTCCGGAGTTTCCAGATGCTCCGTCTACGTATAGTGTCCACTGAGGTGACCATGGAAGAGAAGATGGTGGTTCATCAGAGGTAGACACTGCATATTCTACTACAAAATTGGTCAACACCTGTGATTTGATGTTTGGTCGTGGTAAATAGTGGATGTCAAATTCTCCCAATTCTACTGATCATTTAACTAATATTCCCGATGATTCTGTTTTTTATAGGATAGCCTTCAAATGGAGTTGTCTGAGACGCTGATAGTGTGAACTTGGAAATACAGACGAAGTCTCCTTGCTGATAATACCATGGCTAGTGTATTCTTGTCCACCATTGGATAATGACTTTATTTATCAGAGAGAATCTTGCTAACGTAATAAACTGGTTTCTCGACTGTATTTTCTATTTTGACAAGAACAAAGCTTATTGCATGAGGTGAAATAACCAAATAGATATATAACATCTCTCCTTAGACGGGCTTTGAGAGGAGGGCGCATCTTATCCGCCATTAGATAACGACTTTCTGCATCTGAGAGAAACTTGCTAATGTAATATACTGGTTTCTCGACTGTGTTTTCTATTCTGACAAGAACAAAACTTATTGCATGAGGTGAAATAGTCAAATAGAGATATAACATCTCTCATTGGATGGACTTTGAGAGGAGGGGCGGTGAAGCTAAAAATGCCTTGAGTTGCTCGAAAGAAATCTGACAATTATCTGTCCACTAAAAATCGATGTTCCGAGCACCTCTTAGTATCTTGAATAACGACAAATAATTATCCCCAAAACGAGTTAAAAAGCGGGATAAAGCGGCTATACGATCATTAAGCTGTTGTACCTCTTTGATATTTTTTGGAGGCATTGTCCCTCAGCGCCTTGATTTTTTATGAGTTTGCTTCAATTCTAGGATAAGTAATCATGAATCCCAAAAACTTCCCTGATGCAACTCTAAAAACACATTTAGTCGAGTTAAGTCGTAAATTGTATTGACGAAGGATTTGGAAACACTACTCTAGATGAGAAGTGTGTCGGGATGCTTCCAGGTTTTTAACTAACATATCATCAACATAAACCTCCATTGTACGCCCGAAAAGATTTATGAAAACTTTGTTCATGAGACGTTGATAAGTTGCACCAACATTTTTTAATCCGAACGACATAGCCTGATAAAAGTATAAACCCTTATTTATTTGAAAAGAGGTGATTTTCTCGTCTACTGGGTTCATCTTTATTTGATTGTACCCTGAGTATGCATCCATAAAACTGAGCATCTGATGTCCGGAAGTGGCATCAACAAGTTGATCTATGCGTAGGAGGAGAAAGTTATCCTTCGGACATGCTTTATTAAGGTCTGTATAGCCGACACACATTCTCTATGAATCACTAACTTTTTTTCACAATGACGACATTGAATAGCCATGCAAGGTGGTGTACTTCCTGTATGAACATTGCTTCGAGAAGCTTATTGACTTCTTAATCAATAGCTTGTAAGCGATGTGAGACAAAATTGCGCTTAATCTGGATGATTGATTTAAAATTTGTATCTATCTTTAAAGAGTGCATGATTATTTTAGAGTCAACCCCAAGCACGTCGGCTGGGTCCATGCAAAAATATCTTGGTTTCTTTGGAGAAGATCTACATATTCTGTCATTTGTTCATCGGAGAGTGAGGAACCAAGCTGTACTGTTCTTGATGGGTGTTCATTAGAGAGCGGGAAATGAACCAAATCTTCCACGTACATCTTCATCTCGGAGATCAAAGTTTTCAATGCTAAGTGTCACTGATGGGTGTGGTTGAGTCTGCCTGTGGTAGCATGATTGTGTCATCTGTTGATTTCCTCGTACG
Source organism: Phalaenopsis aphrodite (assembly GCA_003013225.1). Lineage (NCBI taxonomy): Eukaryota > Viridiplantae > Streptophyta > Magnoliopsida > Asparagales > Orchidaceae > Phalaenopsis > Phalaenopsis aphrodite. The sequence goes on along the minus strand of NEWO01000058.1, from coordinate 758,612 downwards.
ACATCGATCCCTGCTGGGTTGGAACTTTGAGCTTCAAGTGTAGCACAAATGTTACAATGCCAAAGATGGATTGCAGAGGTCTTCCAAATGGCACTGTATGATGACTCTGACTTGACAACAATGAACTGGACTGAGCGAGTTATCTGTAGAGGAAAATCTTTCATGACAACAGGGAGATTTGTTGTTCTCTCGACCCGTACTGGTCGATTATTAAAACCATATGATGACCCAGATGCAGGTTGAAGTCTTTCCCTTGTGAGTTCCAAACTAAGGAAAGTAAAGTAGAACAAAACATCAACAGAGCTCCCATTGTCGATCATGATCCATTTTACATTGTAGCAGGGTTCGTCAATTCCTGCGCTAATGACAAGAGAATCTTGGTGAGGTACTCGGACTCCTTCTAGATCAGAATCATAAAAAATGATAGGTTCATGGCGCAATTTCTTATGTGTTGGTTCACCATGTGCAATAATAAGAACTTGATTTGTTAGCAATGGGTCTCCTGCAATTGTTTGAATTTCGACCACGACTAGGTGACCCCCATGTTATTATCTTTGTGTTTGTTGCCCTCCAGTAGGAGCATTATCGCTACCAACTAGTTTGTTTTGTATAAATCGATCAAAATATCCTTACTGAATCAACATTTTAATTTCTTCCCTAAGGAGCTTACATGTCTCGGCAGAGTGGCCACGACTTCGATAAAAATGACAGTATTGTTCTTGATTTCCCGAATTAGGTTTTAGAGGGTGAGACCACTTAACAACTTGCTCATCTTTGAATGACTATCAAGATGTTAGCACGTGACGTGTTGAGTGGTGTATACTCTTTCTTAGGTAGATATTCAGTTCGTTCACCCGCAGGTTGAAGAAGGAGGTCACGATTCTTTAGTTATTCAGACTTTCTCCGTTGCGAAGATTGATTATTATCTCTTGAGTTACCTTTGAGTTTTCCCCTAAATTTCTCAAATTGTTCTTTATGTGCACTGATGGCCTAGTCCGTAGTGATTTGGGCCTCAACTCGGTGGATAAGATCGACATAAGAATGAACCGTCTCCCGCATCCGTGATGAGTAGAAGGGCCCTGGGCGGAGCCCCCAAGGAAAATCAACCTAAGTAACTCTGGATCTACTCCTGAAATTTGACGTGCTTCAGCAGATAACCTGCGGAAGTAGTCTTTGAGCGACTCTCCTTCACTTTGACGAATTCTTGAGAGATGGGATGAATCCTTGATGATTCGTCGATTTGCTATGAACTGCTCCACAAACAGTCTGACAAGCTCGTTAAAGATGTTTACAGTGCCCCGACAGAGACTAGAACCAGGTTCGAGCTTGTCCCTTAAGAGTGGTTGGGAACACCTGACATAGAACCGCGTCAGAAGCACATTGAATGTGCATGATGGTTCGATAATGATCAATATGTTCATAAGGGGTCAATTATCCCTTCATGTGTCAATGTTCGACAGCTTGAAGTCAGTTGGGATAGGGTGTTGAGGACCGCATTTTCTAAGGGAGAGGATTTAATGATGTTATGGTGAGTGTGGAAGCGATCTTTTTTCTCTAGGGGAACTCTTTACGGACAAGACGACGTAGTTCGTTACGGATGACATCATTTGGAACGGTAACAAGACGTGGTAGTATCAGGGGAGCTGCATGAGATGAATGAATGGAACTTGCGGTGTCTAGGAGTTCAAGATCATGACCTGGCAAGGGAACTGTTCCTTCTTGACCAGGGGGGTTGGTACGAGTTCCTCTAGGCGGTATGTTTTTCATAAGTTGTGGATTTAATGGTAAACGAGTTTCGTTCATCGATGTGGAGAATGCTTGTTGGATTCCTCGTAGGAATTGTATGATCTCCAATTGAGACTCTTCCATTCTACATATTCGATCTTCCATAGAAGGACCCAAAACCCCCTCGTTGGTTGGATAACATCTTCCAGGGCGAGAAGATGAAGAAACATGTCGCCCTTGACTTCATGACTGTTCCCGGGAATGATGGGAGTTAGAGCGAGCTATTCCGTTGTCCTGAATATTTTGTGTGGTGGTCATGTAGAAAATTGAGCAAGTACTTCAGTGGTGGGAGCAAGAGTTTCCCATAGACGGCGTCACTGATGCGTGTTAAAAAATTCGCGGCGATAGAGTAACGAATTATCGTCTTAGAGTTGTACGAAAATTCAACACATACACAGATGAAAAAGAATCAAGCGGTGATGACTCCAGAAATTTTTACGTGAAAAACCCGTAAAAGGAAAAACCATGGGGTCTGGCCAATTTGCGAAAATCCACTATTGAATTGATGATTATAGAAATTTCTTATCCCACAGACGGGAAAATGGTAACTATATTTTTCAAATTACAACGTTGCTGACAACGTCTGTTTGATGGTGATCGATGGTGGACAGTGGTGGTCAATGACGGTAAGCGGAGGTCAACGACGGTCGACAGTTGTCGTCGGCGGTGGTCAATGACGGTAAGCGGAGGTCAACGACGGTCGACGATTGTCGTCGACGGTTGTCGTCGGCGGTGGTCGACGACGGAGGTCAGTGGTGGTCGTCGGCGGTTGACGATGGTCGACGACGGAGGTCGGCAGTGGGCGACGATAATCGATGGTGATGCTAAACTGTAACTTCTTCTCAAGGCCTCAGACTCTCTCTAAACTTCAGTTTCCTCTCATGTGAGAGGTGGGGGTCTATTTGTAGTGTTTTAGGTGCAGTTAATGTAAGAATATCAACCAATTTGATCGGACATTCCAGAGAATTTCCTCCGATCATGTCGTGTTTAATGGAAATTTAAGGGCATTAACGATGTTGGAATTGAGTGATCTTGGGTTCGTTGGTTTCGTCTTATTGAACCGCTCAATTCGAGTATAAACTTGTCATATTCGACAATCGTTTGACCTTCCAACTGTCTGGAAATTTTTTAAGTGTGGTTCAATGACTTAATATGAGTTTGATTTGATTTGAATTGGACTAGTTTTAATATCATTAGGTTCGTCTCATAGAGCCGGTCAGTTTGGCTATAAGTTTGCTGAAATTAGAGATCTTGATGACTTTTTATCAAGATTTGAATGTTTCTTGCTTAAAATATCATCTCGAGATTCGATTCATGCTTTGAGATTCGTGTCGGATGATGAAACTTTGTTTGTGACGTATCAGTAGTAATGTTCATTCTATTTTTACTCATTTTTAGATATGTCTTACTAGAATTACTAATAACTTTAGAAGTGCCTTATGTTTCAAATTTACTAATGATGGTCATTTACTTTTTTATTTTGACCATTGATTTGATGGGATTTCTCTAATAGAGCATTTTGGTGATTCAATTTTTATGTGGTTTAATTTTTCTTTTAATATGAAACTAAAGGATATTATTCGTAATTTGTTAAGAGTTTTTCTCACAATCTTAAAGCTCATGATTTTAATGTTGAAGTTATTTGAAAGATCCCTATTACTAGGGGTCTTTGCTTTGAATAATGGTTTTATCCATTCTCATAAAGCTATTTATCATTTTCTTTACGAATCTTGTCCTTTTGTTAACTGGTTTAATCAAACATATAAAGGGTTTTTTTTTTTAAATTATGCCCTTCATATGTGAAAAATTATTATTAAGGGCCTCAAAACTTGTGATATTATTTTTTAAGAGTGATGAATATTAATTCAATTTGTTTTGTATGTTTGAATGATTTTGAAACACATGACCAATTCTTTTTTAATTCACTTTTTCTCGCTTGCTTCGCAAAAAACATTTGTGTGATGGTAATTTTTACATTGCTTTTAGAAATATTTGTCGGGTTATCTATCATTCTTATAGTTTATCCTACGTGTTCTCGGTCGCTATTTTGAAAATGATATAAATTAAATTCAATATAAACGTATGTAATTTGATTTGGAAAATAGTATTTTAATTTTGAAAAATATGAGACCAAACATATCTCATATATTTCATAGTTTAAATAATCAAACATCCCTCTTCAAGCAACACGTTCATCCCAAAAGATGTGAAGTTTAGATGTTAAAAACGTAAATACATAGGAATTAAGTTTCATGCAAGTAAAACTTTCAAATCTCAATGTCACATATATAAACACAAAGGAGTCATTGGCATGTACTTAAATCTCTAAGTGTAAGTGTTTTGTAAAAGTTTCGGGAAGAAAAGATGGAGGCGAAAATGGGGTTTCGTTGTTTTAGCTGTTTCTAGTAGCTATTGAATCCAAACCAAAACAGGTTTTGTTTGCTCTTGGGTCGTTTAAACAATGCCTCATAGAAGTCCTTTTCAGACTCTTCCAATTCACAATAAATTACCCCAATATTTGCTAGTGATAGAAGAATAATTGATATGTCATTTCTCATAAAGCCTTTGTGAATAAGCTTACTCCACAAAGCCCAATTTCCCCAAGGCTTTAAATGTAAAAATCGAAGAAAGCTGTATAGGTCTTTCAACATTTTTTTAGTAAGCAATGATTTAACAAATAAATGAAGCATATTACTGAAAATATGTTGAAGAGGTAGAGAAACAGAAGTGACTTTGATTTGCCAAAACCTAAGTTTACAAAGTTCAGCCTAGTTTATCCTTTCGGTTGGATTTCCTTCTTCTTCTTCTTTTTTGTAAGCAAACTATTCACGAAACCCACATAAATGTTAGTGGGTTATTGGGAAGGCCTGGAGTGGAATCTGAAAGAATGGGTTTTAAGTTAAACCTATCTGATCTCTAGTAATTAAATAATTCATTTCATTAATTACTGCCAACAATATTATCCCGGAAATTAAACGACTTGTTTGAGAAAACAAATCTTACAGTTATTGGAGAGGCAGCCATTCCAATTAAATACATAAAGATATCCGTGAAATACATTAGAAGTATTTACATACATAAAACACGAGGCGTTTGGGGTTGTTGATGTTTTGTTGGGTCTCCACTATTTGCATTTTTTTTAGCTTTGTTGAATTCGGATGAAGCTCCGAGGAAGGATTCAGAACAGATAGTCAAAGTTTTTAGGTAAGCTTGGTTGCTCGACAATCTTGTTTGTTTTTTTGTGGTTCCTGCTTGGTTGCACGATAAACCCTTGACTTTCTCGCTTGTTTCCCAATAACTGTAAATTCATAGAGATTGGATGGTATGTACAACCACATAACAATTGAGTAGTATGCATGTAAATTAATTCATAGAGATTGGATGGTATGTGCGTAAACAGCCATATAACAATTGAGTGGTATGTATATAAATGCTGCCAATCTATCATGAAACCCAAAAGAACTCCCCGGAGGATCTTATAGGTGTTCCTTACGCTTGCTTGAATAGCCTCATACTTAACCGACGAAAATAAACAGCCACAATGACTACAGGTAGAGGCAGAGGTACCAACAAACAGTAATGTCTATCATTCTGAATAGGAGATAAAAGTTTGTTATCAAACGGTGGAAGAAGGTTTGACATTACTGCAGCAAACGTGAACACCCAAAAAAAAAAAAAATGGAATCAAAGATAACCAAGATTGCTTTAGAAACTAACTTTGTCGTTGAATGGTTATCCAAATAATCTGCAAGAACTGGCAAAGATATCGAGAAATCGAGCAAGGTATCAAGCAACCAACAAGAATGTCCAGTAAACCAGCAAGAAATCGGGCAAACAAGAGAAATCGGGAAACAACCAAACAAGAATGTCGAGCAACAAAGCTAACCTAAAAACTTTGACTATCTGTTCTGAATCCTTCCTCGGAGCTTCACCCGAATTCAACAAAGCTTAAAAAAATGCAAACAGTGGAGACCAAACAAAATATCAATAACCACAAAGGGGGGAGAACTTACCGTTGCTTAGAGTTGAAGCCGATGGAGATGGGGCTAGTGGCGACAGACGACACAGAGGGCGGGCAGCTGGGTGCAGGGAGCGTGCCGCGCAGAGCAGGGGAAGGTAAGTGGAGGAAAAACGGCAGAACGAGTGGTAATCGAATGACCCTTATCCTAATCACAAGATAAGAATCTTTGAATGTGGGAAGGAGAGGAAGAAAAATAGAAAACAACATGTATAGGAGTAATGCTAAATAAGCATGAATGGACATATGTGAAATCTAAAACTCGTGGCATTAATAATAGATATTAAGAACTTACAAGGTTATGACACCTCTGCTTGGTCCGGACTATGAACAGAAGAGACAGATAGGCATAGCCAGAAGAAATTGAGCCTGCAGAGATACCAAGATGAAGCCGTCTCATGATGAGGAAGGAGACTTGATTAGGCTTTTGGTGGAGAATGGAGAGAGATCAACTTGCCTTAAAAGTCTCTCATCTTTTTGCTAAAGCTGCTCATCTCTTTCTAAATGGTAGCTCGTCTGTTGGAGAGGAGTTATGCTTGTAATTTATAAATGCATAAGAATTTGGTTTTAGGTATGTAAATGAGCGCAGAATTTAGTCCCACAACAGCGGTTAAAAATGGGCATAGTTTGAGTATATTTTGT
>NEWO01000058.1:697955-712499 GCA_003013225.1 Phalaenopsis aphrodite | reverse complement strand
ATATATATATATATATATATATATATATATATATATATATATATATATATATATATATATATATATATATATATATATATATATAAATAAATTTATTCATGTTCGGCTCGTTTGCTTAACAAACAAACGGAACATGAGTTATTTAACGAGCAAAATATGAGTTGTCTCGCAAACAACGAGTCTTTTTTAAAGCCCTAGTCACAAACACAAGGAAGTAGAGGAACAACAACAGAAAACAACATGTATAAGAGTAATGCTAAATATGCATGAATGGAGGTATGTGAAATATAAAACTAGTAGAATTAATGATGGATATTAAGAACATACAAGGTTTATGGCACCGCTGCTTGTTCAGGATACAATAGAAAAGAGTAATTGAAAAGAAGTTACAATGAATGAATATTCTTTATAAATTTGATATATTATAATAAAAATGATTATAAATTCATAACATAAATGTTAAAATTTTGTTTTAATAATTGAATGCCATTGAGTAATTCAAATAACTCTAGAGAGGTACTTAAACCCTAAAAGCACAAAAAGATAAAGCTTCACCTACCTTTTAATGTATTAGAAAAAGGATGCGCTTTAAATTGTAATTTGAACCAAATAAAATCTTTTCATGTGCATGCATGATATATGCCGATATTTTATTAATTTACCAAAGAAGTTTTGCTCAAGTATCATACTCTTGGGTTCAAACCTAGAAAGCATATACACTCTAATTTTCTAACGTTTATGTAGATTTAATATATGTATTTGACTTTGTGTTTTTACATTTGGGATGGAATTTTATTCACACAAAAAAAAAAAAATCAACTCTTTAATTCAAAACATATCATTCATAACTGAGATAAGATTGATGAATTATAGAAGAGAATATTGATATTTTCATAATGAATAACATGGTATATATATATATATATATATATTCCATAAATCACTCTCACCACCAACATCGTTCATTATCCTCCCTAACTGAGTCATCCGATGACACAACAGAAGATCGTTTCCCTGCTATATTCAGCGAGTGTACAGATTGCTAAAGAAAGTTTGGGTTGACAAGTTTTTTGTGTCGATATGAACTAACAGTCTGTGTACAGACTGCTGAAAAATTATGACACAACACAAACAGGAACTTTATATAAAAACAACACGATAATATTCCTATAATAAATCTTAAAGTTTAAATAAGACTTTATAAAAATAAAAATTTTTTATTCTAAAAACTTCTTTTGAAAATTTTTGTAATTTTCCCCTGCAACGGCGCCAAAAAATTCATCCCGGTTTTCTATATTGATGTAAAATGCGATGTATGTGATTATATGCTTAATTTCCTTAATGATGATTCTTACTTTTAAAAAAAGCCAAAAACTTGATTCAAAGCAAAAGCTAGGTAAATTTTCCTCTACGAAGCAAATAAGAATACAATTATAAAAATATTTAAATATGAGATACTACGCAAGTATACGTATCATTATCAAGTCATATAGGACTTTTTGATTAAATTCTAAATATCGAACCCACATGAAAAACTTAGACAATATGCACTCTACAAAACAAGAGAGTTTAGATAATAAAATTCTATTTAGCAAAATATTCTTATTTAAATTCAAGATGTTATAATACCAATGAAAGATTGATTCTTTTTGTAATTTTTGATAATTGAAAATAAAGTAAGTAACTAATTAACTTAACTAAATATTTGCAAGATGAATGCAATATAAATAAAATATATTTTTCTTTATCATGAATCAGTAATAAGTATAGAAATTATGTTGTGGAAGTATTCTAATTGTGTTGTGTCAAATAGGAGGAATAATATTTTCTTACCCTTACTAGAGATGCTATAAAGAGCATTGGTTAATCTATTATTTGAATAGTCTTGAAGACAGGTTAGGTAGAGAAAATACTAGCTCTCACTCTAGAGTCTCCTCTTCTCCCTCCACCTGAGGGCTAACATCTCGTATCAAAACCTAAAACTATAAATCAATTTGGGGGTTTTAGTCTGTCACTCTAAAGTCCTCTAATTCTACACCCATGAAAGTTTATTTCCCTATTTATTTGCACTCAACTCCAAAAACTACATTCTCATCCATGAAATCAAATGTGATTCTTACCATTTGTTGACTGAGACAATACAATCTCAGATCTTACAAGTTCTCACAACATGTATTAACATCTTAATTAGTCAAATCGAGAAGTAAATGAAGTACAAGATTTCAAATCATCGCAATTTCTTCCAACATTGAAGTCTAATACTTCACGTAACTTCCTTTCAATACTTAATCACTTATCATTTTAAGAAAAATATAAAGAAAACTACTCATAATCAATGGAGAAAACACGACCATACTTGAGTTTAAAAGTAAAAATCATGCACATAAATAAAAAATCTAAATTAAAACCAAATATAGTCCCAAAGATAAACAATTATCTCAAATCCTCTCCACAAAATTTCTTGAAATTCCTTTGAATTCTCTTCCTTCACTCACAATACAAACTAAAACTTAAAAATAAAAAAAAAGGCGGCAGGCGACAGTGGCGTCGATGGACGGTGGTGGCGGCGGTTACTTGGATGAATGATGGTTGTTTGATGTGGATTGGCCTCTTCTCATTGATGATCCAAAAATTCTTTAATAAAAATCCAAGAAGTGTCTTGGTGTCTCTTCAAAATGTGTCTTCATTCAATGAATCTTCTAGAAGTTGCCTCCTTTCAAAAGCCAATTGAATGAATTTTTATTTCCATGAACTATTTCCCACGTTTTTACCAGGGTTGCTTCAAACAATTATTCAAAAATTCATCCTAATTTAATGAATCATCAAATAACTACTTCTGGTGCTTAAGTGCAGGGTTTGGCCCTTAAGTGCAGGGTACCTGGAGCTTAGGCGTGGCTCTCTAAATACCTAGCGCCAGTACTGGGCACTCAGGCGCCTAAGTTCATTTTTGTACCTCATCATTTTTGCTCCAAATTTGACCCTTTTTTCACTCTTTTTACCAATTTTCATCCATTTGATTGTACCTGAAAGAAAAAACACATAAATACATTTCATTAAAGTGCAATATCTCAAAAATAGACATAAAAATGTGTACAAAAAGTCTATATATTTTAGATGTATCAGTAGTCACCCTTAGGGGTAAGCTTGATTGCTTAGAGAATTTTATTCTCTCTTCGCAATTGAGCTTGAGCTTGTAGTGTTTTAGAAATGCTTATGATAAGTTATGTTTAATTTCTTAATCCTCTTTATATGATGTGGGATCTAACCTAGCTCACTACCAAGCTCATGGATCTTTTAAGGATAAATTTGTCATTTCGAAAAAGTTCTATGAAATGTGTTTGTTTCTTATTGAAAAATTGAATCATGCTTAACCATTGGTTTGGGGCTTTAAATTAGTGGATTATTGTTTTCCTAACTTATGCCCCCTCACACTTGGATCATCCGAACTTAATTTTCTTGCAACCTTCAACAATTTAAATAATTACAATTATACCAATTTGTAGAAAATAGTATGAATTGGTTTATACCCTTTTACCCTTGTATTTCAATCATCTCAGAGGATTAATTTGGATAAATATTACCCTTTTACTCTCTTGTTTGACCTAAATTTTTATTAGAGTACAAATTCCAAAATAACAATTTTACCCAAGGGTTTCCTACCCTAAAACTCTTTCAGTTTAACTCAAATGACCATGAAACTTTGTTTGTCTGTTACTTATGGGTTAATTAAAACATTAGAGAAGAATTTAGATTTTTTAAATTTTTTTTATAATTATTTATGTTGTTTGGAAGTTTTTTTTTTCATTTCTTTTCTTTTTCTTTTGGTGGGTTTGAGAGGTCTATGATGAGAATTTTTACCTTATAGGTTTTTTAATATGACATGTTAGTCGTTGTTGGTTGGTGTCACATGCGAAATCTTAATGAAGGCAACAAAGTTCCTCCATTCTTTTCGATGTTACGGTTTTTGAGGTTCTTCTATATTGTTTTTTTTTGTGATATGCATATGTGACACACACGAGTTTGGTATTACGTGAGTTAAAGACAACCAAGAACCCTTTTTTGACAAGGTTTGTTTTCTTCTTGTAGTGACGGATTTGTTGGTTGGTATACTGAGTTCTCTAAGACCTCACGCCTACCTAATTAATTGTTTCTGAGGAAAATTTATACTTGTGTTATGGCTAATGAATTATTTTTTAGAGCTTTCATGAAAGATTAGCTCGAGAATTTCTGATACCTCCCAAGGATTACTGTGTCACTGTGGACTTTAGAGTTCCCTGCTGATGTCACGTCAGCCACAAAACTACAGGAGACAGTTCTACAGGTGCCCGAGAATCACGAAGAAGTGTGACTTCTTCTGGTGGGTAGACAAACTGACAGATTCAACCACCTAGTGTGATCGAGAATGGATAGTATCATTGGAGGACGACCTGGCTCGTAACATGCGTCATCTCCATTTTAAAAATAATGTTATCACATTATTAAATATTATTTTTATAGTCTTTTTATTTATTTTAGTAATGATCATACTCATTGATAAGTGAGGTATACGTATTATTTTTTGCACTGTTTTGAAGTAGTTTTTTGCTTCTAAAGTTTCAATTATGTTGTTATGACAGTTTTGTTGCAAACAACATTACTACACAGAGACAAAATTATCATTTGTCTAGAAACAACTGTGTTGTAGCTATTTTTAAACAACAATAAACAAACAGTTAGTCAGCTTGTCCGCAACATATTTTACGTAGCAACTTTTTGAGATAGCTGTTACGCAACAACTTATTAATAAACTATAGTTGCCCTAAACAGACCCTAAGTCAAGAGTTTGTTCTAAACAATTTAGTTCACAGTTTTAAACATTGATGATATCGTGTGTCTTTGGGTCTCTTCCATCAATTGAGATCTAATTGCATCTCCATTTTCTCTTCCTCTACACCATTCCATCCTTCATGTGATTCGACTCTCAAGTTTCTTCAATTCATATTAATTCCTATGTAATTTGGTTTCTAAAACTAAATAAATTCATATATATATTTATTTGTCATATTTATATGTAAAATGTGTATTTCACTTTTTAAAAAATTAAAATTGTGATTTTTTTATTGTTTTATGTGTTATGAAAATTTTGGATTGTAAAAATATAAGAAGCAAAATTTAGGTGTTAGATATGTAAATACATAAGAATTGGGTGATATTTTACTAAATTAAGATTCGAAAATATTGAATTTTTTTCTAGTATTATTTTTCTCTTTGAATGAATGGGGTTTTGCTCTGCTATGATTCTATGATTCTTCCAAATAAATTTTTAGAAAGAAGAAGGGAAAAAAAGTAGGGTATATTATTTGAACTTATAAAATATTTAAGGAACATAGATTTTTATGAAGTCAGGTTCATTGTTATGAAATTATCTATAGTATCTTCTATAATTTATTCATCTTAACTCAAATTTGAGAGATATATTTTGAATTAATGAGTTTGATTTGTTTAAAAATAAAAATACATCCCAAATGCATTAAATCATTAATATATATCTATATATGTATATGTGTATATTCCTTATTGCTTTGCTTTTATCAACAAATACCATAATAGATTTATTTGGATTATTCAGATATTAAAACAAATGTTTAATATACTTGTTGAGAATTTATAGTAATATTATTATAATATATCATATTTATGAATAATTTTTTTTTATTCATTGCATTTTCTCTATTACTTTTTTCTATTGTCTATATAAATACGCTCTCTTGTATCAATATATCACTCACCAAGACAAACAGTATAACAACTTTTAGTTTTATGACATTGTACTAGAGTTTCCAGGCTCATAAAAAATTTAATATATTTATTTTTTATTTTTGTAATCGTAGATTTTCTTTGTTCATTTATCTCATTGATCACATGTTTTTTTTTAGATCAATCGTGATCATCTCTGTGCGAGAGATCGAGAATTTCTTGATACGTGAGAGAGAACCAAGTTCAATAAGTTTTATTTATGGGTAAATTATTGTTGTGAGGGTTTTATAAGGTGGAGTTTGGGCTTATGATAATCTCAGCTTTTAATTTGAATTTGATGGCTAAGAATTCTCCATCCTTATTTTATATACAACCACTTCTTCCTTGTGGTAGCTGAAAACTCTTACACTATTTGATGTCGACATCTCCAAGTCAGCTTGATTTGGAGTGTGTGCTGAGAAAAATCGGCGGGACAACCAAGTACCACAACCAATTATAATCATGATAGCAAGTAAAGTTGGAAGGATGATCTCCAAAAAGTACAATTCATTCTTTTCAATGAGTGCCATTGGAAGGAATGTTTGACAAGCGGAGATATTGAACCTGCAAAAAAATCAATTGCAAATTTATTACTCATTTCAACATTGATAAATTTGTATTATCTGATAAACATGAAATAATAAAGATGAAAACATGTAATGGAAATACTTGCAGCCCAAATTAGAAACGTACTATTTGGAGATCTTCCTTCCAACTTTTCTTGCTATCTTGATTATAATTGGTTGTGGTACTTGGTTGTACCACTGATTTTTCTCAATACCCACTCCAAATCAAGCTATTTGGAGATGTCAACATCAAATAGAGTTAGAGTTTTCAGCGACCACAAGGAGGAAGTGGTTGGGAGAGAGAGGAAGATAAGGAAGATATGAAGATACGCCACAGTGCATTATCTGTTTGTCGGAGTACGAAGAAGGAGAGCAGATTTGGCAATTGCCAACATGCAGTCATTTCTTTCATGCATCTTGCTTCAGTAGATAGCTACCCTACTTGTCGAGGCATCATTTGATTACATGCATCACCTTATGTATGTGCTTTTGCGTGTAAGCATATTAGTGTGTTGTGTTGTAGAAAATATATGAGTGAGGTTCTTTGTGTTAGCAAGAATGTTTTAAAACATTGTAACAACACATTACATTCACTTCTAAAAAGTTGGTATCATAAACCTCTACTCTTATCCAATACACGTCACATACTTAGGTAGCCTAAGGATGCCATGGTTGTACTCCAAGTGGCGTGTGTAATTCAAAACTTTCAAAATTTATACTTGTATATTCTACTTGATATGCCAAGATTTCTAATTTATGTTTATTTTAATGGGTATGGGTGAACTAGTTTTAACATTGCATACAACGCCAAATAGGGATTAATGAAGAAGGAAGCCTCATAAAGCTGATCCCAAATAGTTGAGATTAGATTACGATGACAATATTTATGGTGTGTCTAATTTAAGGTTGCTTTAACGGTATTTTTGAACACATTTCATCATAGATGGCTTATTACTACACTAATAGAATATCATCTTGAATATTTCACTTCTTATTTTCCACTTGCCGCCAAGGGAGAAACAAAATTTATTGCTTACTTTAACGGAATAGTTGTTAATGAGCCTCAATTTTTCGACCATTGATGGTGTGGAAATACGAAAAATTATTCCATACGGATCGGGCACCGCACGCAGCTTGCGTGCGGTGTCCGATCCGGACCATACATCACCTGATTTACGGTCTTGATGTATTTCGGTGGGCCCCACCTAAAATGTTTTATTTTTTTTTTAAAAGACGGAAATAATCTTGGCCGTAGATCACCGTGATCTACGGCCAAGATCGAACACCGCATGCAGAGATGCATGATGTGTCCGCACGCAATAATCCCTCTGGAAATACAGGACACTCTGAAAAGATAACACTACCTTTCAGAAAAGCCTAGCTCCTTCAATGGCAAGAGAGCACAAATTATTTTTATACATATATATGTTTATTAAAGAGTTCTTTTGTGTTTCTGTTTTTCCATGTGCATAAACTCATTACTAGTTATAAGGAGATTAGTGTCATCTAAGACATCTTAAGACATCGTTATATCTAAAAGTCTAACAATGTCATCTAAGACATCGTTATATCTAAAAGTCACACATAACTCTAAGAAACTAGTTATAAGGAGATTAGTGTCTTCTAAAGGTGAGCCTCCAAATTAATTATTTTGAACCATCAAAATAATAACTGGTTAGAGTTCAAATGTGACAACTTAAATGGTAGAGTTATTGATATTCTTATGAATTTCATCTACCATGGGGTTGGCAAATTCCCGAAGTGGTCTAGGCATTATATTCTCTTCTTGAGGGTCTGTCGCTCTTCTAAATTCTTGTTGGTTTTTTAACTTTTTTATTTTTTTGACACTTCTCTCTAATTCAGGATCGTAAGGCATAAGTTCAGTCAGTCTAGTCCTATGCCTACAAGCCTAGAACTGGCAAGTTAGAGACCATAAACTAGCAAGAAATATAATATACAAGCAATATTCACAGCAAATAAAGTAAAACAAGAGAATATAAAAAGTAAAACAGGAATAGCAAAATAAATATTTTTAGATTGTCTAACACAAAAAATATCAAATTAGTTATAGAAGAAGTATTACACAATAATTTTTAAATCTATGGCCTAATGATTCAACTAAAATCTTTCATAAATTTAGAAATTTAGTGTCATTACCCTACAACTATGCCAATAACTTGATATGATTAAAATGTTATATAACATCAATGAAACACATAGGTATATGTGTCAATCAAGTATGGAACTGAGTCTGTGTATCGTTCCCATGAAAAACGAGTGAACTTCAAAAGTTAGAAAAAGTTCAAGCATACTCATTTTGAAATCCAGTGATTTAAAAGTTTTTAATCCTATTTTTTGCAAAAAAATAAATCATATAACAAGTTTTGAGGTTGAACAGTTGAATGAAAGCCTCCCTTGAATTGGTCATATTCAAATTAAATCCATCTAAGTGATTATAAAGAACTTGACAATTAGGAACAACTGTTTTTCTTAGCCCTTCCCGATGTTCATAAAAAAAATTGAAGTTTCATATTACATTTAGTCCCCTAAACTTGCTAAAACCTCAATGTATGTAATTTTTTCTACTTAAATGGGCCATTCTAATTGCACTATTTCTATTGTCTTAAAGTGGTGTAGTTAACCTAATTATTTCACTAGCTAGCCTGTTTTATAGCACTGGATCGTAACTCATTTTAACTTCCTAAGTGATCAGTTTAGGAATAAATTAAACTCAAAATGTTAATTTATCAATCCTAAGATCCAAATTACAGTCTTAAAATAAAGATTATTTTAATTTGCATATAATCTAATTCAAGGGGAAAAAAAAATAATTCATATGCATAAGAGATGAACGGAACACAAATTTCTTTACAAATTCTAAGTAAGCAAAATATAAAATAATCTCCTTGACGTTATTTCCCAAATTACATGAACTTACAACCCAATCTTTGTTTTTCGACCCATTTGAGTATAATACTTGCACACTTATTCTTTCGAGAGAGAACTGGCCCTCTTTTATGGATCCCTCTGACGAAGAGTGATTGGCTAAAATGATAGTTCTCTGGCAACAACCATAGGTATACGTCTGCTTCCTGCATTGTCACTCCAAGGGTAGAGCGCTTCAAAGAAATTGTTGAAGGAAAATATTGATTTTCACTTTGAATTTTCTTCTTCTATTGCCAAAAATTGCCATGTTGACATAGAACAGTCATTACTCCTTAAGTGGGTTCGGGAATCCCAGAGTTCCTCTGTCTAGCGCCGAAGTCTTGCTCTCTTTGTTTCTACATTGCTTTTGGATCCCCTAGGTGGCGTCTTGGCGCCACTAAGTCGAGTGCCTATGTGCATGTGTGTGGCTCATTGGTGCCTAAGTGCCACTCTTTTGATAGGAATATGGTGTGCGAAGATTGGGAGGTGATTAAGTGCCATTTCGTTTGCGTCAAGATGCTAGAAATAGGCTAAGTTTCAAATTTAGTTCTTTTGCTTGTTTCACGGCTTGTAACTTACAATTAATATAACAAACACCCAAAAAAGTAAAAATATGATACAAATAAAAAATAAAAGAAAATATAATAAAATGTCACATAATTAAGACACATCAGTCTCTTCCCTCTATTGATGATGTGTTATTGGATCTCCAATATTTCTTCTTCCTTTATGGCTTTCCATACTTCATGTGATTCAACTCTATCTCTGTACGAATCTTATTTATTTATCTTTAATCTGACCTCTAAACCTCAATAAATTGGTTTTTGAGAAAAGAAGATTTACATACACACCACTCAACTTCTATGTACATTTAGCTTTAATATATATATATATATATATTAAAGCTAAATGTACATAGAAGTTGAGTGGTGTGTATGTAAATCTTCTTTTCTCAAAAACCAATTAGATGCATTAGGCTTGGCCGGTGCTCGTCTAATAGCTTCCGACCATTCCTTTAATTATATATATGTATGTATGTGTGTGTGTGTGTGTGTATATATATATATACACACACACACACACACATATATATATATATATATATATATATATATATATATATATATATATATATATATATATAATCATCATCATCATCATCATCATATTTATACATTAAAATATGCATTTCACGTTTTAAAAGTTAACATAGTGATATTTTTGTTGTGATATGAATAAATTTGATTGTATAAATATGAGAAGCAAAATATAGGTGTTAGATATATGAACATAAGAATTTGGTGATATTTAATCAAATTAAGATTATTAAATATTGATTTTTTTTTCTGGTATTATATTTTTCTTAACATGAATGAGGTTTTACTCGGCTATGATTCTTCCAAATATAGTTTAGAAAAAATAATAGAAAAAAAGCATGGTATATGATTTGAATTTCTTAACATATTTGTGGCACAAAATTTTAATGAAACCAAGTTCTTCATTATAAAATCATTTATATTATCTTCTATAATTTATCCATCTTAACTCAAATAGGAAAGATATGTTTTGAATTAATGAGATGATTTGTTTGAGAATGAAGTTACATTCCAAATGTAGCAATTCAAATATTAAGGGTATGTTTGTCTTATAATCTGCTGATAAGCAGATTATTTTAATAATGTGATAATCTGCAGATTATCAAAATAATCTAACTTGCTGTTTGGGGCAGCTTATTCAGATTAGTTTATTAGTGGTTAAATGACATTCATGCCATGTCTGATAAAATTGTTTGGGACAATTTATTCAAAATAGCTTATTGGTAGTACAGAAACATATAGTGCAGAAGCATACCATCATCACAGATTAGTTCCAAAAGATGACATACTGTTCTCACACTCTCGTGAGTACCAGAAGAAATAAAAAAAGGACAAAGACAAGTACAACTACAATGAGAAATATTAAAACATTTAATTTGAAACTTTGGCTACGTTTGTCCTCATCTGCACTATCACCCTGGGAAAACATCGGATTCTCATGACTGTTGGGAGTGTAATATGTAGGACCGTCAGCCCACCAGAAAAACCGCAATGAGTTGAAACACCCTTGACACAACTGTAGAACTATCTCCCAAAGCTATGAGACTAACGTGACGTGAGCAACGGAAACGGTAGTCCACAATAACACAAAACACATCCGTCTGTAAATGATATCCTAGAAGACATGTTTATATAACTGCGAAAAAAACCAAAAAAAATGAATGTTAGAACTTAACTCAAAAAAATAAAATACACATAAAAATAGATCTACATATCTACGAAGAAAAGAAAAACTTGTTCGATTAGCTGTCATATATAGCATCTGCTATAGACTCCCTCAGAGCAGACATCTTAGCTGCACCGTCACCGTCCTGAGTTTTATATTCAGTAGACTCAATCTCATTATCAGCTAGAGATCCTGAAGGTTCTAGGGAGTCAATAATTGGATCATCATCAGCAATATTGAAGTTCGTGTCTCAATGAGCCGGATGTTGTCGGATGAAGTTGTGAAGTGTCATAGTAGCCACCACAATATGCACATGTTTGGGAAATGAATATGAGGGCATATCACGTAGGATAACATTTTTCTTCTTCCACACTCCAAATGTTCTTTCAATAACCTCTTGTAAAGATGAGTGTCGTTTGTTAAACATTTTCTTTTTGCCACGAATCGTGCAACTTGCTCGCTCAAAATCAGGATTATAGTATATGGTGTCTCTTAGCAATGTTTTGTCAACCCATCGTAATCTCTTCCAGTCAATTCTTTGAATCTCTTAGCAATGTTTTGTCAACCTTCCTTATTTAAATACGTGGCGGGTCTTTTTCTTAGTTCAGTTTCCTCAATACATAGATTGCAAAAAATATTTGTAACATCTTTATCCCACATTGTAGAAAGGGCCCCCTTCATTCACCTTAGACATTGAACTCTAGGGAACAAAGGAAAGTAAGTATTCTGTAAATGTGTAATGAGAACTTCCATATCCTTTGAAATTTCAAAAGAAATAACATATTATAAATAAACATCAATGACATACGTTCACAGAAGGTAATCCACGAAAGCTTTTATTAAGGAAATTTGTAAGATTACAGATGTATGGATTCTGCCAGTCTATAAAAAAAGGAATGCATTTTCTTGCATCTAATAATAACTTGAATATACAGCAACTAAACAAAACCTCACATATGCAAAACCTCGCATTTACCATACCTTGAATATACAACAGCTAAACAATACCTCACATTTACAATGCATTTTATTTCTCTTTTATTCCCCCATTTTGATAGCTTGAATATTGTGAAAAATGCTTCATATAAAAGTTGTTAGCCATATAAATAACATTCTTGTATCTAATAATATTAGAAACAAAACCTCGCATATGCATATGAATCCTAAACCAAAAGCAGGCAATTCAGATCCCTGTATATGTACTTCACTCCCCAATGATATAACCATTGTCTTATATAAAAACAAGGCTCCTTATAAAAACAAAGCCTCCTAATATCAAAGTCTGCTCATATATCTAAGATGAAAACCAGAGAAAACGCCTCATATAAAAGATCTAAACATCTACGACAAAACCAATACCTCATATAAAAACATAGCCTCCTTATATTTACTTAACTTCCCAATGATATAACCATTGTCATTCTTAACATAAAACAAAAGATAAAAGTATTGAATCCTCTCAATGACGAGGTAGATATAGGTTTGAAACATTAGAATTACATACTAGTATGCTTTCATAGAAGATTAAGCAATTTTGAAATGCATTTTCATGAACCAAGCCATAATTTTTATTGTATAACCAAATCAACAATTGGTTATTTCAAATTCCTGCATAACAGAAGTTCCTGCAATTTTCCCATCAGACAAACAACTGCTAAACAATTATATAACTTCACCAATATGCTTAAAACCAGGAGCCAATACCTCCCATCAAACAAACAGAGCCAAAATCAGAAACAATGCCACAATATCGTGCCACAAAACAGATGCCCAAAACCAGAGCCAAAACCTCCCATCAAACAATGCATGCCACATATCTCAAGTGGGATATATCTAAAAATCTTTCATGGACTCATATTTCAGACACACAAAAAATTCGGTTCTTGTATCTACACATCTCAGAGAAAGGATCAGAGAAAAGAAAGATTTTCAGGATCACAGCTAGCAACCCAAATCCAACAACCAATTACAATGTAAAAATATCGGAGCATAGAAAATGAAACATATCTCAACTGGCCTAAAACCAAAAACCAGAGAAAATGCCAGAAGCCACAGGATGTCGAAAACAGCTCATGTCATAGATCTAAACTGGGCAATACCTAAAAACCCTTAATGTCATCATATTTCCCCCAAAAAACAAAAAAAAATAATTCATTTCTTGGATCTACACTTCTCAGAAACAAGATCATAGCAAAGAAAGCATTTCAAGGCTCGCAGCTATGGAAATCGAAAGGATACCTGATGATCAAGAAAGAAAATTGGAAAGGAAGAAGGTTCGATCTCGTCTAGGGCGACGAACCAGAAAGGAAACCAGCGAGGGAGAAGGCAAGGGAGATCAAGGGCACCTCTGGAATTCCAAGGGCAGCGCGGGTCGCTAACGCCGGGCGCGGGGCTCAGCATGCGTCGAACGACATAAAGGATTTATCGAACGAGGACACAGTGCTGGAGAAATACGCCAGACCTAACACATTTAACACAGGGAAGCAGCGCTTTCAAAACGCCGCCGCTCCCAATAAGCTGCCCCAAACGGGCCCTAAGTCTATGTGGTGTTTAGAGAATTTGGCGTCTAATCTGTTTGGGTTTGAACCGTGTCCAATGCTTGAGAATAAGCCCTTAGGTAGATTACAAAAATGTTGGAGAGAGCCATGCCTCCAAATCAAAAGATTTTATTTGGTGCAAATTAGGATTTGATACTCTTCCTTCTATGAACGCATTAATAAAAGTTATTATTATTATTATTATTTTTTTTTTTTTATTTTATCAACAAATACCTTAATAGAGTTATTTGAATTATTCACTGTCATTCAATATTCAAATAAAAGTTTAATATTTATGTTAAGAATTTATAATAATAATTATTATAATATATTATATTTATGATGAATATTTTCATCCACTGTATTTTTTTCTATACTCGGTCTCTTCTATCATATATATATATATATATATATATATATATATATATATATATATATATATATATATATATATATATATATATATATATATATATATA
>NEWO01000058.1:639941-696965 GCA_003013225.1 Phalaenopsis aphrodite | reverse complement strand
AGATATATCTACATACATACATACATATAGATATATATACATACATACATACATATAGATATATATACATACATACATACATATAGATATATATATATACATACATACATATAGATATATATATATATATATGTATATATATATATGTGTGTGCCGCCCACTCATATATTATGCACAAAGCGCACACAAGTAACACATTACCCACAACACAAATCTACACACTTACACACGTGAAGTATGGGCTGAGGTGTCTATAGACGGCGACAAGTCCGACAACTACCATGTAAGATAAGCCTGTACCGATACAAGCTACAGGAAACGAGTGTCTGCATATTGGCAATTGCCAAATCTACTCTTTTTGATCACTCTGAGAGGCAAATAATGCACTATGGGGTGGCTTCCTCATTTTCCCCATGATAGCTGAAAACAAGAACTTGATGTCACCAGTTTGATCACAAGTATGTGCTGAGTTCTGGTTTTCAACTACCACAGGGAGGAAGTGCGGATTGGGGGTAAGAGTATGCCACCCCATGATGCATTAATTGTTTTCAGAGTTTGAAGCAGGAGAGGAGATTTAGCAGTTGCCATCATGCGGACGCTCCTTCGATGCATACATATATGTATCGGTGGCTTGTCTCGCCATAGTACCTGTCCCATAGATACCACTTGATACCTATGTATTTACATATTTACACACCTAAACCAGAGGCAGTTCATCATAGTATCAGAGAGATATGTAACTTAACTCGCATAATAATTGTCTGATTTGTCATATTATAATATAAAAGAATTTCATTCTTCAAGATGAGGCCACGACCCCAAGAATAGTGCAGTGATACAGCACTTCCAATATATATGTCTATACAACCTCATCATTCCAGGTTCTGCTCAGCACAAAATATTGCTGCAAAAATTAGATAAAAAATCACTCCCACACAATTAATGAAGATGTACGAGACAAAAATTATTTACAGAAATTTATAATTTTTCGATTTGATTTGTTTTAATTTTCGTTTCATTTTTCCAAGCACTAAAAGTAAATTCATTAACAAATCATCTGCAAATAAGAGGAGTTTGAATCTAATCTTTGTCTCATATCTGTTCCTTAATGACTTGAGATTGATTTTTTATCTAACTTTTGCAACAATATTTTGAGCTGGAAGAGAACTTGGAATTATGGGGTTATACAGACACACAAGTCGGTAGAGCTTCAGAACTGCACTGTTATTTGTTTGAAACTAATTTTATAATAAAAGAAATTAAATTCTGCTAAGATTTCAATCTTTCATTATCTTAATTATACGTCTTGTATTTGATTATTTGATTATTATATGAAAATGAGTAATCTCACAACCCTTAAATAATTGTTTTCTTTATTTTTAAATAGTATTATATAAAGTTAAAATATTTTTTTATGTTTTTTTCTAAAAACAAAAATAGAACACAAAAACAAAATTGATTCCAAACAGCCGCCCCTTAAATAATAGAAACTCCTTGGGAGAACAGAGATAAATAAGCATAAATAACGGTGCTTCCATTAGCAGAAAACCAAAATAATGATTTGCAGTATTACAACCAAAGCTTAACAGAAAATAAATAGAGAATTGAAGAGACGCATAAACAGACTATATCGTGCAAATTACCAGCTTCAGAAGCCAACTCTATTCCTTAAATAATTAACACCTGTGATGAATACGGACACTCCATTGGTGGGGATAAATTCCAAGTTAGCAAGCAATCAGAATATATCTGGATGAAAACGGCCAGGAATGGAATTTGCTTCCTGAGCCCTCTGGAGATGGATCTTCAGGGTATAGTTGTTCAACTGCAACACAAGTTTAAAAGATTATTTTGATTACATATCGTAATCAATCGCTACACATATATACACATACGTGAATATATATTTGAAAAGGTGTTTTTCATTTTTTAGCAGTGAAATATAATGTATTTGGTTCAATAGAAGGTTGGCTGAGGGCTTGTATAATAACCTCTGACCAATCTTTTTAAACTATATATATATATATATATATATATATATATATATATATATATATATATATATATATATATATATATATATATATATATATATATATATATATATATATATATATATATATATATATATATATATATATATATATATATTATTAGTATTGATTTATTTCCTTTTATGTTAATAAGATTTATGTATTTCATGTTTTATGTTATTCCTTTTGTTTCCAGTAATTATTAAGAATTGATTAATAGTAATCTTGGAGATATATGTTTGATGTCCTTTGAACTTTATGTTATTCCTTTTATCTCTTGAAAATTATTAGAAATTGATTAATTATAATCTTAAAGATATATGTGTTATGTCTTTCTTATTTTATGATTCATATAAACCGTACTCATAACCTCATTTCATACCAATAAAGCCTTCAGCTAAATTCTCAAAACCTACATAGTATTAGAACCTTGGAACAAATCCTAAAGCCCTCGAAAGATGAGAAGATCGTAAATATATTTATTTTTATTTCTCTTTTAACTATTTTTTAATTTTTTAACCCTTTTTTTTTTATCTAGCTTTTCATATTATGAGTTTTTAAATTTATTATAATGGTTTGTGGTTCTAAGAGAATAACCCAACTTGAAAACAAGAAAAGCAAGTAAAAATACTAAAAAAATATGCAAAAAAAGAGCTAGATTTAACTAAAAATAAATAAATTTCACGATAAGAGAATTGTTTGTAGTTTTAAAAGAAAGAATGATCAATTAACTCACACGCTCCTTATTGCCAGAGTTGAGAAAAAGTGTCATAAGTTAGCACATTGACAATACTTTTAATTATATTTTATATTTTATTTTCAATTCAGAGTTAACGCCAATGAGCCAATTTTATCTTCTCAAACAATTGTATTACTATCAAGAGTCACATAAGCTTTCTGTATTTAGAGTTCGTAAAATCCAAGAAGGTCGAAGGTAATAAACCCCTTTATAAGCCTTTTTGGCCATATTTTAACAGGTTGACCTCCACCTCACTAATTGACCTGTACAACATATTTTGGCATTAATGCCAAACACAAGCTCTTGGACTCCTCTATCCTATTTAGAGTTCGTAAATTCCACATTTCTCCTCTCTCCTCCCTCCATTAACTTAATGAAAACCCTTTAGACTCCTCTATCCTATAAGTTCTTAAACCTTTAGAAACCATACAATGATGTTCAAATTATACAAAATACATGGAGAGCCACAGCCTAATGAATCCTAATTTTCCCTTGTAATTGTTATATATACCCATTTTTAAGGGATGTGCAGATCGATTTTAAAGCAATAAAGTGTAGTAAATCACTTTAACATTTAGTGTGACTATCTTCGTGTGCTTTTGACCAAAGAAACCAACTGCTTGTGAGAGAGTACACAAGCTCTTGGAGAAGTAAGCAGCAACTTCCATCATGAATTGTCCACTGCTAATAAAGTATTGTTTCCCGATATATCATGGTTAGAAAACTCAGTCTAGTTAACATAACCTCTTGCATTACCACAGTTCATCTCAAGGTAAATCAATATGTGCTAAGTGAATCCAATAGTAGAATATCAATAATGACTTCACTAACTTTCCCAAGGAACTTAAACGTAACATCTTTTACAACTTATGTAAGTTAGAATCTCATTCACCCTACAGCATACTTCCATTAGATATAAGTTAGACCATTTTCGTCTTACATCAAATTGGGCTTGCACTTGAGTTAATATCCATGTGAATTCAAAGCTGGCTTTGAATTGATCTCAGACTTTTGAGGCAGCGAACTTTATGGTTTACATATGAAGCATACAGATAGAATAATCCTACGCATGTGTGAAAATTTTCTAGCTTAACAAAATTTTCAGCAGTCTTCCTTGTGTGCTTTGATTTAATTTTAATTCATTTGAGTGTGGTGCAAGGGAGTATCTCAATTTTTAGATTGAGTCATCTCTTTGCACCGACGTGAGGACTAAACATCATGTGCTTGGTGATCCACAATGTTTATTTTTTTCTATGTAACTTGATATTCAGTTTTACAGATGTTCTTTGATTTAACCAAATCTGTTACAAGAGGTTTTTAAGGGTTATTTTAATGAACCTGTGATTAACAGTAACTTTTTAATTTATCCTTAAATTTTCTTCTTAGTTGATCATTAAATTATTATCCGGCTCGTATTATCAAGTTTACAACGAAAGAAAATTAATTTTTGCTTTACTTGATAGTTTATAGGATTGTTACTTTCTAGAAGCAAATTAGGGGGTTTCACACAAGGATAAATTTGATTGCATTAGAATAACCAAAATGTGTATGGCATTACTTATCATTAATTATGTCAATGAGATCACCTCAATATAAGATATAAAAACAAAACAAATACTTCTGATAATATAAATTATAAAATAAATTATATAAAAGAAAACATTTACTGAGAGACCCTAAATGCAATAGAATGACAGAAAGCTATGGAAAATAAATTTTAATTAACTATACGTCAGGCAAACAACACTCAAGGAACTGAACAGAATTGCCATATTATCGAAATTGAAACCATGAATCACATATAACCAAGAGCAACTTGAGTTGCCACGTCAATTAACAATACTTACTAGTTCCAAAATAGATAATGTGACAAACTTATTTGGACAAGTTTCCCAATCTACACACCTAGACACCCACCAAAAATAACAAGCCCTCCACAAATTTCTCTAACAAAGCTAGCATCGACGGAATCATGACAGTAGACTAGGTCTCACTAAAGCTGATAAAAGAAAGCTCAATTCCATCCAAAACCCACAATGATGTGCAACTCCTGTCCTCAAATTGTACTACCAAACATGCAATTTCGGTGCAACAACAAATTTATAAAAAGCAAAACCGAGCTGAGAAGTACTAAAAGTTACCTCCAATGTTTGGAGTTGCTCCTGGTATTGACTGATTATATTCTTCAATTGCTGTACTTCTTTTGCCTTCTCCTCCAATTCTAAATTACGTTCATGCTGTATTGCAACAGCCCTCCTCAGGATTTGGTTGTCTCTTAACAAGCACTGCAGTTGCTCCTTAAGAGAAGCAATCTCTTGCTGCCCCCAATTAAGATAAAAAGACAAATAATAACATAATGCTCGTGCATAAGCAGAATTTTACAGAAGAAATAGTTCCCCTAACACAAAAAAATACTAAAACTGCTCAAGTAATTACCTCCTTTGATGCATTAGAATGAGCAACAACCATCTGTTCAAAAGACTCCAAAATCTTCATGGTTCGGCATCTAACATCACTCAAATCAGAAGCATTCATCATTTCTTGCACCAATACGTCAACCCAAGAGGATCCATGAATTTCCCTTGACTTGGAATCAGATTCAACATTATGAATGACCTCACCATTCAGTTCAGGTATTTGAGCATCCTTAACACCTACCAAAATAATGCAGATAAACATCCAGTAAGGCAAAAGCAAGTAACAAACCAACAAACAAAAAATATATATGAAGATTAATATGTTGACTGCTTCTAACCTTCAATGCCATTTTCTTTGGATTCAAACTCTGAGCTCCCAATCACAGGTTCACCCCTAATTGAATTGTCGCGAAGGCAAAGTGCATGGAGACTCTTGATGGCATCATCAATCTTATGATCATGGGAATTTAAAACAGTTTCTACAACCTATACAACATTGGTTGTAATTAAAAGATAATATAGATTCTACTT
This sequence comes from Phalaenopsis aphrodite, assembly GCA_003013225.1. Lineage (NCBI taxonomy): Eukaryota > Viridiplantae > Streptophyta > Magnoliopsida > Asparagales > Orchidaceae > Phalaenopsis > Phalaenopsis aphrodite. Next base: position 691,245 of record NEWO01000058.1, on the reverse strand, counting down.
CAAAAGACAAATAAAAAAAAAATTCAATTTTACATTACAAGATTCTAGATGGAACATCACAAATTACAAATCACTTCCATGATGCCTACCAATGCATGAAAATATTAACTCTCCTAGCCGTTGCAGAAAATTACTTGATAGAGACTTTGAGAAAATTAAAAAGAAAGGTTAACAGGGGAGCAGAAAAAAAAATAATACTCAAGAAATAATTGTGACAAGAATCAAATTTTAATTATGAATTGTAGCTCAGTTCCATATGATAAGAACTTCAGATAACATAAACTCCGACTGTCAAAAACTACATTTGACAAGCATCATGAATGTGTATATACATTTTGCTTGACACAAGGAATTTCTTAAGAATCTAATAATGCAGATCAAAAATACAAATTTCCAACCATTAAAAACCTGCCAGTTTCAAGTTTCACACAATAAGTGATATCCTAAGGCATGATGCAACAGTAAAAAAAATTATTTAAAAGCTTAAAAAAAAACTTTAGTGATCTTCAGAGCAGCAGAATGAATGGGTGAATCCATACCCCAGTTCTGAAAAGGCAGAAATCTGAGTTAGCTTTGATTATGGGATTGGCATATATCTCCATGGATTAAAATCAATAGATGAAACAGTTTTGAATCTATAATGGGAATTAGTAAACAACATATAAATATTTCACTGGAAAAGAAAAAGATGTAAAATAAGGTAAACAGTTCGAGGCACCCTTCTTTATAATATTATCATGGAAGATTTATAGATGTGCCACACATTTCCTATCCATTTACATATCTAAGAACTAAACTTTAATTTTTACATTTACATTTATCATTGGCACTTTTTGACAATATTAGCATATTATAGAACTGGGGCAGCAACAAAGTTATGAGATACAAGATTAGCTTTCGGCTATTATACCATAATGGGTGAAGAGGCTAAATGCAATTCACATCAAGTGTATGTACTCTACTGCTCCTACGTTATCTTCAAGCAGGCAATAGGTTTTTTAATCTGCTGCCAGTGCATGGGACTAAAGTCAACGCTTAAAATCTCAATCTTTCATATGGGACTATGAACATGAACACCAGGAGCCAAAATTTCAGATGAAATTTCTAAGAAAAAATATTTAAATCAACGGAGCTCAACAATTATTCTCCAAGCGGTTGTTTAAGAGTGTTTAATTTCTTAGGTTGTAAACAATCAGAAAATTCATCAAATAAGAATCATTAGCAATATTGAGCTCTTTCTATTTATACATCTATGCAAATAAATAGAAAAGAAAAAAAAACGGTCTATAAGAGAATTACCTCCCTATCCATAGACGGGAACATGCGAAGAAGAACGGAGACCTTATCCTCGACCGCGAATCCGAATTCCGATAGACGGATAGGAGAACCGTAGCTCGAGCAACGAGATCTCTTCGCAGATGGGGCCGATGATGGAGATCCGAAGATTTCCTCGAACCCTAGGCGCTTACCACATACACCTGCAGACATGGCAGCAGAACCCAGGCTCTCAACAAAACCCTAGGGTTTTGATCGAGAAGGAAACGCCGATCACCCTGTTTCGGCCCCAACTCTGCCGATTCAACCCCTCCCCTTTCTCTCCAATGTTCGTCCTCCTCAACCGTCTGCTTGACGAACAGAGAGCTGCGATCGAGATCAAGAAAAGTATTACCTCCTTATCTTAAAGCTTCCCGGACAAATAAAAAAACGAAAAGTGCGCACAAAACGTGACCAGCGGAAGGACCAACCCGTTTCTACGGCTTTTGATTATTTAAAGCATCCATGGACTCTTTCAAGCCATAAAATATCATATCCGTTGTAGGCATCTTGGTGTCTGAAAGTATTGTAGGATTCATGCCGAGGCGGTAGACGCTAATGTCGCAGGATATTTTAAAATGAATTCAACATGTATATTTTTTTAAAATAAATATTTTATGCAAATAATAATAATAAATAAAAAATATATTTTTTATTACATAATTAATAGCTCACAAAACCGAAAGAAAAATAAATATAAGGGAGTGTTCTATTAATAGAATTTACCTGTCGAATTTACTAAATCTAATCAAATATAAAATTATGCAAGTTTTGTGGTGTGGATTATAAATTGTCTAGTAAATTACATCTAAGAAATAGAGTATCGGTTGAATGAAAGGAAACATATTAAAAGAAACAAGACAAATAATGCTTAGTTTATGGAGAATTGTGTCATTATCCTCTATTGAACCTGAGATTGTCCGAAAAACACGCTGAAGGTATGGAATGTTCTATTATGAGACAATTAAGAGTGTGTGTGTGTGTGTGTGTGAAGGTGCAGTGGTTGACCAACAAAATGTGTCATTTATCCATAATATGGACATCTATTTATAGGCCTAAGTCTCAAAATTACAAAAGTACATAATAGTCACATAATCATAAACATTTCAAGGGGCATTTTGGTAATTTACAATATTATTTGCATTTAATAAAGCACGGGATCTATTCGATTGATAATGAATACTGATCGACTTGCGGGTTTGAGTTCGATCGATTCAAGTCTGAATGAGTTCTCCCCTCGATTGTTCTAAAGGCTGATGGCGCCTTGAGGACCTTCCTTGTGACATCTTATGTTGATCGTTGAGTGAAATATTTTTTTCTATTGCTGCTCATTTGAAAACAATCGTCTATTGTTACGTTCGACCGATCGTGCTTCCTTCCTGGGTCGCCCATCTGCCTTGAGATTTGTGCAGACACATTCTTATGTGTATATATTTAATTCTCTGATTCTCTTGCTCCTCGCACATGAGAAAAAAAGAATTTTTTGATCACTTATACATAATGAATAAATAAAAAAAACAATGTTATTGTGCAATAATGGACTTCCCTAGATTTTTTTGTCCATGTCATTATAAATAGGTTTTGGGGCAAGGTAAATGTGCAATGCTCCAGTTCCTTTAGATTCCTTTGTCTCGTGCTTTACTCTCTACATGTTTTTCGTAATGTCTAGCGAAGGAGTCCCACCATCAGATAAGAGTGTGTTCCTCAAGGCGATGAGTGACATGCGGGCACAAGCCCGTAAGTTAGTTGTAAAGTGCAATCCGTCGGGTAAGGTATCTACGTAAGGAGTGAGCATGAAGAGAGTCGTGCCCAAGCACAGAGTCAACGATCGTGGGACTTAGCATGTTTCTTAAGGTCTTCTTGTTGGACCTCCTTAGAAGAGGGTTGTAGGATAGGTAAGAGGTTGTCCAGATGACCCTCTTGTGGGGCATTTGTTGGGGATGAATGTTCCTGCTGTGAGATAAAGATTACCTGACCAAACGACTACAGAAGTCGTGGTTCCCCAAAGAAGTATTGAGGAGGTGGTGGTTGAGGCTGACGTGTGGCTTCTCCAGGCTAGGAAAAGCTTCTTCTCGGAAGGTGGACGACTGAGAAAAGCGGGTGAGGATCTCTTTTCTTATTCCACGTCTGAGTGAGGTCGGATCCTTGGTATGTAGTTTGAATAGTCTTTTTGTTCCTTTTTTTTCAATGATTGAGGTTTTGATGATTGATTCTTTATTGGCCGATACTGACGTGGGACCTGAAAACGATGCGGCGATGGTGGACCAAGTTCTGTTTTAGGGTGTGAGTGCGACACAGGTCACCGCGAAAGAAGACATGGCAGGGCTCAACACGATAGAGAAAGGTGTCGAGTGGGGTGTCGAAAGTCAGATTTTTGAAGCTTAGGGCGACAAGCATCATGCCCTCCCGGGAGCTACGAGGGATGAGGAGGCGACCGGAGGGCGCCATGTGTCCTCGAACTTCATACTCTGCCTCCTTACCAAGATGAAGGAACACTTCCTCTGCTTCATGCGGTACTAACCCAACTCGCACTTAAGAGTATTTTTTATCTCCTTAATTATGTCATAAAATATATCTCAATTTATATCTAGTGGCTTGTGTGAATACTTGAATTGATTTATGAATTATATAATATATTTTCACACTATGGGTGCTACACAAGTATACGCATCGTTTCAAGTAATATAGAACTTTCTTTAAAAATCACAGTATATATCACATGATAAATGCAGTAACTCTTAAAATCAACTTACATAAATTATATTAAAATTGCAATTTAACAAGATAAAAGATTTAAAATGATATGCTTACTAAAAATTTCTACTAAATGAGCTTAAAAAGAGAATAACAACTAGATGTAACAGTTTAACAAAATATAACAATGAGTTTGGATATCATGGAAAAATCTTTACTCTTACAAAGAGATTTTAATCTATATAGGATTCAAATGATTTAAGACAAAATTGAGGTATTGTGAGAAATATAAGCATATTTTATTATTTACCCCCTCCCGGTGCGTGCAAACAACATTAGCTAACTTAAGGTCGATTCCTTAACATCTCGACTCCAAATCAGTGTAATCTAGCCTCTCACCTCTAGATGCCCCTAGCATATGCCATCATAGTAATCGAATCCCAGCATCAGGGTACTAAACCTTAAGCCAAACTAATAAAAATCTAGTATGTCACTCTAGATCTAACCAACTCTACGCCCATCAAAACTTATCGCCCTCTTTATTTGCACTCCCCCTTAAGTGATCGCAATGGCTCTGTCTAGAATGAAGTGTGGTATCTACTAGTTGGGTGAAATCATAGCCCTCCCAGGTCATCATGTTTTTCAACAGATTTTAACCTCACAAATAACTAGTTTGCAAAGTAAATGAAGATTTGGTGAAAATATTATCACAATTTTTAAAATTAAAAAATGATCTTTAAATTATTCTCATCCCACAAGATTAAGTCCCATATGTAAGAAGAAAGAAAGGGAACAACTCAGAATTCATAGAGATTAAGAAAAAAACAAAACATTTGTATTGAAATTCAAGTATTACAACAAAAACTCAAACACAAATACAAAGTACCTTATATTTTCTCCCTAAGCAAACTTTTGGAGTTTTCTCTAAGCAATCTCCAAACTTCTTCATACTAAAACATACTCACACTGACACTTGAACATAAAATATAAAAACATAACTCGCTATTGCCGCCCAATTGAAGTTTTGAGGCTCTAAAAGGTTTCTAAATTTGGCCAATCCTTCTCATTAAATAGAAAACAGAAAAAAATCAAGGATTGTTTCAAACACTCCTCCAAAATTTGATCAAATTCGATGTTATTCTAGAAAGGTAGTTACTAGCGCTATAGCGTCAGTCTGGGGCGCTATAGCGCCCTTCTAGCTCGATAGTGGTGCTATGGCGCCAAGGGGTGGCACTATATCGTCACATAAAAATCATCATTTTTGCTCTATTTTTTTCTCATTTTTTCTAAATGTTTATTCCATATACTTGAAACAAAAAACATGCAAAATATATCCATTTAAAGTGCAATATCATCAAAAAAATACATAAAAGTCTTATAAGACATGCACTAAAAACAAGTTATTTTGAGGTGGATTAGTGGTTCACCCCCACAAAAGGAGCGCAACATAAATTATACTTATTTAACTTATAGTATATATAAAAAATTATTACATCCATAAAATAATCATAATCAAGTCTAAATAACTTGTTGCTCCAAAAAAAAAATTGTGAGTCTACCACAATCATCGGTTTCAAAATTCCAGGCAAACATGATGTCCTCAGCTTGTCTCTCAATAAACAACTGTATTAGAGAATTGACATCTTCTTGTTCTATTATTTCCCTTCTTTCTCTTTGAATAAAATTGAATGCATCTCTCTTCGTGCATTCTAGATTTTTCACCCCCCAACCTTTGTAGCCATAAAGTTATATGCTTTTGTTCAAAAAACCAATAGGAACCAGGATAACACAACAATATAAAACTCAAACCAAAATAAAACTAAACTAAACTCACATCTGATTGAAACTGATTGACATTATTTCCTGATTTCATCATCAATATTTATTCGTCGCCAGATAAATCCATCGCACCTGCTCGGAATCCAGCGCAAAGACAACCTAAAGCGATAAAATGTGCTTTTGCGAACTGGTAGGAGCACAAAAATGCCAAAAATCACTTTTGGCGGAATTCACTTTGGACAAAAAAGTCACTTTTTCAATTTTTGGGGTTGGATTTGGGCTGGGTCGCGCTAAATAAGCCTATTTTTTTTTATTTTTTGGGCAGTGGGCCCCCTGCTTCGTTGGCTTCTTCTCATTAGACTCCGCATACAACTCTTCGTGCAAAGTCCGGAGGTAATATTTTTTCCACCTTACCTGGGGTGAGACGGGCAAAGTGGCGACAACGGCGCAGAGGTAGGTGACGATAAGGAGTACAGGGATAATGTCGGGCAGAGCAAGGGAAGTGGAGGAAAAGCTGGAGGGGTTGGGGGGGGGGGGGGGGGTGCCTCGAGCCGAAGGATCTCGAAGAGGAGGAGGAGTCTCGCAGCTCGGGTGAGTCCGGACGAAGGAGGGGATCTCGATTGGAGTCGCGACCGGGAGGAATCGAGATCGGGGGAGAGATCTCTCGTGCGTGAGTTTGGGTTTAGTTATTTAGGAATTTTTATTATTTTTCTTATTTTGTTTTGTATTATTATTATTATTTTATTTAAATATATTAATTCACGTGTGATTTATCACACTCGAAATCCATATCAAAATGAATGTTATTCATAGCTAAAATCTACATTTCGGGCGCCCTGACACTGTCTGTTTCATCATCCAGGGTTGTTCGTACAACTTCATCGACGATCATGTCAAAAATGCGTCAAATTTGGTTTTTCTCAAATTTTGGTTTGTGATTGGTTATTTCGAAAATGTATTTAAGTTTTGATTAATTATGAAGCCTTTACATGTGCAAGTGTCGTGAATTGTGAAATTTATGTGTGTCGACAGTCCAAATTGTGAAATTCGTGTGTGCAAAAATGTGAAAGTTGTGATGGGTTTCCCGAGGCTTCTAAACCCTATGGAAACTCTCATTGGGCCTCCACATGCTGGTCATTATCCCTTACAATAAACAGTTGAGTGCTTGAGACCACTTATATGAGGCCTCGCAAAAGAGCTAAGAGCTGGTTTGAGTTTCTAAAAGGGTGGTCTCATCACTATTTCTCTATGATAGTCAATAGAAAAATTCTAAGGTTGTACCCTAGGCCCTAGGAGAAAGAATTAGCTCTCATAAAAAATGAGGTCAACAACCAGGGCTAACCGATTCATCTAGACCAAATCAAAAGCTACTAAACCAGAATAAAGCCAACTAGCCACTTGGGGCCACCCAATCATCTTCAGACACTAGAGATAGATCATATGTCAAGATGGAAACAACTCAATGCTAGATAAAAAAAAAAGTTAACAAAACATGAAGACTATAATCATTAAAGGGGACAAAATTTTAAATAAAATAGTTATGACTACATTTAATTAAAATGTCTTACTTATTTTAAATAAACATATTATTCAAATAAACAACCAATTTTTGCATTAACTTAGGTAAAAATAGATCTAAGGATTTAAAATATAAAAAGAATTTTAGAAAATATTAAATTTGAGCATTTTTCTTAAGAGTCATTTTCGTGCATGCCCACAATTCCTAAGTTATGCATGCCTTGCACCTAAACTTTCATATTTACACAACACTTAAATATTTAATTTCACATTATATATATACATATGCATATATATACAAAAATTTAAATGCGAGATATGTAAATACATAATTATAGGTGCTATGTATGTAGCTTTCCCTTTTGTTATTAAACATTATTTTCATTTGAACGAGCTTGAAAAAATTACCCTTAAGTTAAGCTTCTAGTTGAGTTGAGAGCACTCTAAATGGGCCGAGGCCCAACTACAACATTCCCGATTTGTTATTGTTGGCCCATATCTAATAATAACAGAGGTTGCGGGACGGTTCTGGAAGCGCCCAGATAATGCTACCCAGATTGGGAAAATGGGAATCTACCTTTGTCCATCTCACACAGCCTACGGCTTTCCGGCGTCTCTCGAAGCCTCCGGAACAAACATTCACTTCCCTATAAAAGCCTCCCCCGATCCCCTGTTCTTCAACAAGAAAAGATCAACCAAAGCATTGCAGCTTGTTAGCTCAATTCAATCGATTTCACGCACTTTAGATTTCTTCGATAAGTTTTTCATCTCCAATCAATGGCGGGAAAAGGCGAAGGACCAGCGATCGGCATCGATCTCGGGACGACGTACTCCTGCGTCGGCGTTTGGCAGCACGATCGGGTGGAGATTATCGCGAATGATCAAGGAAATCGGACTACACCCTCTTATGTTGCGTTCACCGATACGGAGAGGTTGATAGGCGACGCGGCGAAGAATCAGGTCGCGATGAATCCCATCAACACTGTTTTTGGTAAGTTGGTTATCTGATCTTATTTGTATTACTAGCTCTTTGATGCATCATCTCTAATCATCTTTTGAGACATTATCTTTAAAATTGGTGGAAATATGATTAGCTCTGTGTGAGTGGAGTTGTGCATGTTCTTATCTCGTTATGCTTGTGATGTGCAAATGATTTGTTGGTTGGGAATTTAGGAAAAATGCCAGTAGGATTAGTTTATTAACAGAGAATGATTTTATGAATGATCTGTCTCCCGTTTCATGCATAGAAAAAGATGCTTAAGAAGCGAAAAATTAAAATTTAGGCTTGTGTGAGATATGTAAATGCGTAAGGATTGGGTACCATGTTTGTAAATTTCTAATGATTTAATTATATTTTTTTGGTTGGTTGCAATATTCATCATATAATTGTTTTGGTTTTCTCACCGTGTTGCAATTTCAACTTATTATAGGAATTAGTGCGAGTTCTGCAAACTCAGGGTGAGTGCGAGCTTAACTAATGTTTTAGCATTGGTTTAAAATTTTATTGCTTTTAGTTATTTTAACCATCATACATCCTTACAATATTAGTGATTGTGCTTATTATAAAATTATACTAATCAAACATTCAACGTAGTTGTGGTCACACTTTCAATTGCAATTTCAATCTGTAATTCTACCGTAAGGCAACAAGATGTTGAAAGCAGAATATCTATTTTCTGATTGAGATAAAAAAATTATTCGTGAAACTATTGTGTATGTTTTTGTTTCTCTCAACTACTTGATTGTGGTTCATGAATTTTTTAAATTTTGTTTTATTTGCAGTTCTTATTAGAGTAAAATTACTTAAATAATCCCTTCTGTTTATTTGTCTTGTAACTGCAGATGCCAAGCGTCTTATTGGCCGGCGATTCTCCGATCCTTCCGTGCAGAGCGACATGAAGCTATGGCCTTTTAAGGTTATTCCCGGACCTGGAGACAAGCCCATGATCGTGGTAACCTACAAAGGCGAGGAGAAGCAGTTCTCAGCTGAGGAAATCTCCTCAATGGTTCTCACCAAGATGAAAGAAATTGCCGAAGCTTTCCTGGGAAGAACTGTAAAGAACGCAGTCGTAACCGTGCCTGCCTACTTCAACGACTCTCAGCGCCAGGCAACCAAGGACGCTGGGGTCATTTCCGGCCTCAATGTCATGCGAATCATCAACGAGCCAACCGCCGCAGCCATTGCTTATGGTCTTGATAAGAAGGGCGGCAGCTCTGGTGAGAAGAACGTACTTATTTTTGACCTCGGAGGCGGGACATTTGATGTTTCTCTTCTCACCATTGAAGAAGGCATCTTCGAGGTTAAGGCTACCGCCGGAGACACTCACCTTGGCGGAGAAGATTTTGACAACCGAATGGTGAATCACTTCGTTCAGGAGTTCAAGAGGAAGCATAAGAAGGATATTAGTGGTAGTCCCAGGGCTTTAAGGAGGTTGAGAACTGCTTGCGAGAGAGCAAAGAGGACTCTTTCCTCCACTGCCCAGACTACTATAGAGATCGATTCTCTTTACGAGGGGATTGATTTCTATACCACCATAACTCGAGCTAGATTTGAGGAGCTCAACATGGATCTCTTCAGAAAGTGCATGGAGCCGGTGGAGAAGTGTTTGAGGGATGCGAAGATGGATAAGAACAGCGTTCATGATGTTGTTCTTGTCGGAGGATCAACAAGGATTCCCAAAGTTCAGCAGCTGCTGCAGGATTTCTTCAACGGGAAAGAGCTGTGCAAGAGCATCAACCCGGATGAAGCTGTAGCTTATGGAGCGGCCGTGCAAGCCGCAATCTTGAGCGGAGAGGGGGATGATAAGGTGAAGGACCTTCTTCTTCTCGATGTCACTCCCCTCTCTCTCGGCTTGGAGACGGCCGGAGGAGTTATGACTGTTCTGATTCCGAGGAACACCACCATTCCCACTAAGAAAGAACAGGTTTTCTCTACTTATTCGGATAACCAGCCAGGCGTGCTGATCCAGGTCTATGAAGGCGAGAGAACCAGAACCAAGGACAACAATTTGCTGGGAAAGTTCGAGCTTTCCGGTATCCCACCTGCACCCAGGGGCGTGCCTCAGATCAACGTGTGCTTTGACATCGATGCCAATGGCATCCTGAACGTTTCAGCTGAGGACAAGACTACTGGTCAGAAGAACAAGATAACCATCACCAACGACAAGGGAAGGCTCAGTAAAGAGGAGATTGAGAAGATGGTGCAGGAGGCCGAGAAGTACAAGTCAGAGGACGAGGAGCATAAGAAGAAAGTGGAAGCCAAGAACGCTCTTGAGAACTACGCTTATAACATGAGAAACACCATCAACGACGAGAAGATTGGAGGGAAGCTGAATCCAGCGGACAAGCAAAAGATAGAAGAAACCATTGAGAAGGCGATACAGTGGCTGGATGGTAACCAGCTAGCGGAAGCTGAGGAGTTTGAAGATAAAATGAAGGAGCTTGAGAGTATCTGTAATCCCATTATTGCCAAGATGTATCAGGGTGCGGGTGGTGCCATGGATGAAGATCTACCTCGTGGTGGCAGCAGCGGTGCTGGTGCCGGACCTAAGATTGAGGAAGTTGATTGAAGTTTATGCCTTTGAAGATTAATGTCGTGTTGCAGCAGTGTTTGAAGTATTTCGTTTGTCTTCTTCTTTTTTTTTCTTTTTTTTTTTGGCCCTTCATTTTTTCCCCAATCTACCTCCTAGTGCAATCTAATGTTCAAATCTACTATTCTGTGTTTAATTACTGAAGAAAAATTTTCCTTGTCTCTTCTAGTGGTGTTCTGAATCTGTGTTATTTTAAACGTAAAAATCAGAGTATATTAGAAGGTTAGAAGTATCTCCTGGGATTTTTGTTTATTCTGTTGACATGGCATTCGAATTGAAATTAAATGGTCATTTTAAACTTAACAATTAAGACTATCTTTGAATGGTTATAATTTTGAGTTGTTCTTTAAAATTGATAAAAATTCATATAAATAAATCAAATCTTTTAAATATGCTGAAATCAAATTTGTCTGTACCCCCAATGAATAATGAATAGAGGGTGAGGAGATTAGAGATGTAAAGAGAGTGGAGCTATAATCTATTGAATGGATAATAAAATTATGCTTCCTTCCTAATTAGATGCTACCTCTACCTGTATAAAGTAATAAAATATGTTAAAATCAAATATTAAATACAGAGTGGAGCAATGATATGTATTATTAAAAACTAAATATTGCTTAATATCACTTAGTGTAAAGTATTAAAAATATTTTTATAACTAAATTTTATTATAAAAAAGGGGGAAATTTTTTTATTTATTTTGAAGTGATACATTTTGTTTAAATTTTAATAATTTGTATTTTTTGTTTGAAATGATAATTTGTATTTATTTTGAAGTATTATGTATCAAGCCGAAATCCTCATAAATTTGCCTTTAGATTTAATAATATGTTGATCTGCAAATGCTCTTAAAGCCTAAGGTTGTGCACGACACAATTTTAACAGTCCTAATGATGTCTTATTATTATTATTACGATTTGTAAGTTTAATTGATATATGAAATCCCTTAAATAAAATGAAGCTGAACTCATAAAATTGAAGCTCTTTTGGTATAAAGTTTGGAATTTTTTTAAAAACTTCGAACATAAGCTTGGTTACATGGGATAAACTCCTAAATTGGTTGTTCTCTTATGTAGTGACACCAAGGGGACTATACCTAAAGGATGTTAGGTTAAATCAAATAAATCACAAGAGTTGAGAACTCATGTTGTCACAAACGATATCAAATTAATATGTAAGTTAGAATATGTGTAATAAATGTTGTTATGTAATAAAGTGCTATGATATGAGAGTTGTCTTTTGAACTCATAATGGGATGAAGTGTTGATAGAATAAAGTTGAACTGATAATTAAGTAAGGCATAGTTTATTACAATAATTAGAATTTCTTTAGAGACTTTAAAGTTAAGTGTACGCTTTATCAAAACACTCTTGAGATGGGCGATTTTCATGAAGTTACATTACACCAATTGGACAAAACCATTATGTTTTTCTAAAACTGATAATATCTCAATCTATGATTTAGTATATGAGTGATATTATATTCTTAACTTCATTAGAAGGGTTAGTACTGTGATATTTTTGTCATTTTAAAAGCGACATTTTATAATTCAACCGCCTTCTAACTTCGTTGGTTAGGTTTATTGACTCGACTGAGTCCGCTCGATCAGCTGAGCTCGGCAGGTGGGGTTCGTTCAGTTGACTTAACTCGGTTAATATCTTCAACCATTGGTAAGAAGCTCGTTGGCCTCTGTCGAGATGGGGTCGTTCATAGGGTGAAAAGAAAAGGAAAAAAAGTTATCATAAAGAGGAAAAGAATCACATTTCCATTTTCATATAAGGTGTTATTTTCTGATTTGATTCTCAACACATTGTGGAGGAATGTTTAGCCGGCCGGCTTCACCCTTGATTCGACCACACTATGGGCACCAAATATTTATATGCCCTAATCCTTCTCATAAATATAAATGGGGAGAGAGTTTACAAGATGTTTCGGGTCTAATTTTTAAAAAACGGATGAAATTATAGATAATACATTACTTAAAGATTTCACCCTCATTTGGTGGTGATTTTTTAGATACGTGGTTTGAGGCTTCCAATAGACGTAGTCCCTATAGTTAATCATCCCTCTCGATAATGAGAACACTAATTATTGCTGGTCATTAAAGTGTTGATTACTCAACTTATAGTAACAATAATATGGGATTTTGCATTGTGAAATTTAATTGTATTTTAGATTATAATACTTTGTCACTTTAAGATTAAAATATATTGTTTCGGGAATGATGCTGCACCAAATCAAGATTTTATGGTTTTTTTTCGCGTCAGGTTGCTATAGACCTGATTCTACTTAGTCAGAGGAGATAGCCAACTCAACCTGCTGAATGATTCTTATCACTACCTATGGGTTACTTATATCTAAGGGAACTTTATAGTCATGTGTTGAATTTTTTCTAAGAAGCCTACTTTAAGTTAACTTTAACTAACATGTGACTTTGTGTCCTGTCAAACTCTATGATCAATATCTCAAAGAACAAAGGGTTATTGGGGAATATAAATGTTATAAGTGTGACTGTAATTTAATGATATTATTTGGCAGCAATCACAAGTAATTGTCATTTCTATAAATGTGATAATTTGAGCCTTAGTCCAATATAAAGATTGCTAACTACAAATGAAATAGTCTACGAACTAGTAGAAAATTCTTGTGTTAATTCTTTGGAAATCTTAAATGTAATGGGAGATAGGTTCAATAACTTGTATTTTAGCACCTATAACACATACTAGAAGAGTCACCTAAATTTTAACAAGAATAACAATAATTAATGGAGAGAAAACAAATAAAGAGTACTAACAGACTTGACTTTGCATGAAATTGGAAAAATCATATTTGTCGTAACCTGAGACTTATCTACCCTCGATTAACTCCTAATCTTTAATTTAAGGAGAAGAAATTACCATCGAAAGAAGTAGAACTTAATACAGAGAACTAAATTCAAAGTCTTGTTGCAATTATAAAGAAGTTTGAAATACAAATTAGGCAAATACCTAACTTATTGAGTTAGATATCTGAAAAGATGTCACCTAATGATACAGAGCATAATCCCAATAATCAGAATGTGGAGCACTGTAATACTATAAGAAAAGGTGCTTGAGGACCCCAAAGTGAAAAAATTTGAAATATAAGAACCTGAGTCTCTGCATGATAGATATGTAGAAAAATTTTCCCTGGATTCACGAAAAACATTTTTGTCACCTGGATGGAACAAGAGAGAACCACCGTCATCTTTTCCTCGGAGGTTGATTAAACATAAAATTGACTAGCAATTTTCCAAGTTCTTAGAAATATTTAAGAAGTTCATTATTAGCGTTCTATTTACTGAAGCACTTAAAAAATATATACTTACATTAAATTTATGAAGGATTTATTGCACAAGAAAGTCAAAATTTTAAATTTTAAAGCCGCAGCACTCATTGAACATTGTAGTATTACAATTCAAAAAAATTCCCATACAAATTGAATGATCTGGGTAGTTTTATTGTTCCTTGCACTATCAGTGTCAGATTATTTCGAAAGACGTTATGTGACTCAGGAGCTAGCACAAATCTAATATATTTTTCAGTGTTTGAAATACTACGACTATAAGAGTTTCAATCTACCACTATGACCCTTCAATATGTAACCATTCTTTAACTTTTCTAATGAGAATTACAGAAAATGTGCCAGAAAGTAGGAAAATGTGCCAGGAAGTAGATAATTCATCTTTCTTGTTGGTTTTATTGTGTTGGATATCAAAGAAGATGAGAATATCCTAATTATTTTTAGTTGATGCTTTCTTGCATATTGCAGTGTGAATATTGACTTACAAAAATTGAATTTAACTATTAGAGCATAAAATGAAGAATTGACTTTTCAGATTTATGATCTTACATCAACCCCTACTCCTATCCCTGGTTACGAGAGATTTTAAAATAAAAACTTAGAAAAGAGTGATTTAATATAACCAAATGAGAAAAATATGTGATCACAACAAAATTTGTTATGAGAGTCTCCAGGACATTTTAAATATTGAATAATAAATTGAAGATTATTACACTGGATATTTGTTCTTGAAGAAAAATATTAAATATTAAATCAGACATTGTCAAGTTGATGACATAAAACCAGACATTACTTGGGAGGTAGCTCGAGTATTATCTTATAATTTCATTTCAAGATTGATTGTTTTATTATGTTTGTGTGTGATTTGGTCTGATTAAGGACGCCAGACACACACACACACACACATATATATATATATATATATATATATATATATATATCTTGGTCGTATTTGTGTGTTTTTGCTTAACAATCTCTATAACCGTCTACCTTGCATACAATCCTGGAGCTTAATGTTGAAATTTAATTTCCTTATGAATTGTATCTAAAATTTGGATATGCAAGTTTACATTTGTTGGTGTTTACACATACATATGTATTATTAGCCATAATCTATAATGTAGTTTACTTTTGTTGTTTATTCATGTTCTACCTTAATGTCCTAATATTTATATTCTAAAGTATTTGCGTGTATAGTATCAAAAATAAGTTACATGATATTAATTTCATGAAATTCTTACTCCACATAATTACTTTGAGATAATTTGTATAAATCTGATATTAACATGAATTATATCGGGATATTAAGGGGTTACTCTGAGAATTCTACCTAAAGGAAAGATAGGACTTTGATTTAAATGTTTGCTAAATTATTAAAAAAAATACTAAAATTATTGATCAAAGCCTACCCTAATAGTTATTATATTCTAATATTAGTTTTTGAAATTATTTAAGGACAAATAATGTGTAAGTTTAGGGGAGTTTGATGTGTCTAAAATGTGTGTGGTAATCAAAATCTACCCTAATTTTTATTATATTTTAATATTAGATTTTGAAATTATTTAAGGACAAAGGATGTGTAAGTTTAGGGGGGTTTGATGTGTCTAAAATGTTTGCGCTATTTATTATTTTTGTATGTATTTTCTTTTGCTAGTTTTATCATATTTATAGCTTTATAGTTGTTTTTTATGTTAATTGTAAGCTAAAGGCCTTGAAACTAACAAAAGAACTAAATTTGAAACTTAGCCTACTGACATCTTCGTGCCACCCAATTGTCTCCTATGCGCCTCCCACTCATTCCCATGTCATATATCTACCGAGAGAGTGATACCAAGGCGACACACCATAATTAAGGTTGTGAATTTAACTCGAAGCTTGCTAACCGCTAAGATTGATTCAAATTTTGGCTCGAATTATCGAAAAATTCGATCCAGGCTCTTTAATGAAAGTAATTCATTATACTTAAAACTAAAGTGAAGCACAATGTCACTCACTTAAGCTTTGTTGATGATATCATAATCTTCTGTAATAGATCATCTACTTTTTTGGACCTAATCCTTGAGCTTCTTTAGGATTTCCAAATGATTAGTGTGCTTTCTATTAATAATTATAAGAGTAACTTTATTCATGTTAAGTCTTTTCCTCTTTTCCTCCATTATGAACATAAATCGATGATTTAATTTTCTTCCTCATTCCCTTCCCTTTTAACAACTTGTGAATATCAATTTATAGATGTAAGAAAAGGAATTTTCTCTTTGACGACATCCTTGTCTCCAACAGGAATAAACTCTCTAGTTGGGATTTCTTTTTCCTTTCCATCGATGATGGTATCACACTAATTAAAAGTGTTCTTTGCCCATTGCATGTTTATTTGCACCAAACTAATCTAAGAGAACTTGTTCTAGAATTGAAAATTTATTTAATAGGTTCTTATGGGGCTCTACCTCGAATCCCAAAGCGCTTCACTAGTCTTTATGGCTTAAAGTATGTTTCTCTTATAATGAAGGTGGCTAGAGTTTAAATCTCTTTATGACCTTGGCCATGCATTCTCCTGTAGCCCTTGGTTATGGGCCAAATATATGAAAACTAAATATTGCCAGAGCAAGCATCCTACTTGTTGTTTTTTTTGTAAAGGTGATTCTCCCACTTGGAAAAATATGCATTTTATTAAGTGGGAAGCAGATGTTCTCATCTTTTTGGGGTTAAGAAAATCTAATTCTATATTCTAACAAGATAATTGGATGAGATTTGATTTATTTGATTCTATTCTAAATTCCCACAAGACGACTGCCATTGAAGTATACATTTTTTCATGTCTAATGGTATTTGGGTTATCCTTAAACTTAAAATTTCTCTCACTGGTAACTTGATTATTAAGATTCCATTAGAGTTGAACACTTACAATAAAACATTGTTTCATCTTATTGAATATGGAAATTTCTCCATTAAGGAGGTGTGACATCATTTAAGAGCTTCAAGGCCTATTTCTTTATCTTTTGCATCATTATGTAGTCAAGTCATTGCACTTTTTTGTGCTAAAAAAATTTAAATGGTTGCATCTTTTTGAGACTATTCTTTGGAAAAAAAAAAGATTTTCTATTACTTCTAAATACAATATCAATGTTGTTCTCATATTGAATCTCTTAATCATGTGTTTGTGGATGGTCCTATAATTAAAAAACAATGAGTTTGGTTGGATGAATTTTCTCAACCCTTTATTTATTCTCATGATATTTCTATTAAACTTATGTTTCAAAATTAGTTGAAGGTTATTAATGGTATTTATACGGGTCATATTATAATCATTATTTGTACTTCTGTTCTCTAGTGTCTTTGCAATGAAATAAATGAATCTAAACACAATGGTGTCAAAATGAGCTTTCATCATGTAGTTTGGAACATAAAAGATATAACTTCTTATTTATTTAATGCTAAACTTATTTGCAAGAAAAGTTTTAAAAATTGTTTAATGACGGTTACCAAGTTTGAGTTGAACATTATAATCCCATATATTAGATAAGACCTCTTTGTCATTTGTAAGAAAATGGCTGCTGCTTGAACTAAGATTAAGACTAATATTCTGCTTTTAATATTGATTTTGGCTTTGGGCGCTTAGTCTGTGATAATCAAAGGGCCTTAATAGTGTTATGAAAAACGACGATAATAAAGCGAAAAATAGATCGAGAAAAATATTCCAGAAAAACGACACAAGATTTACGTGATTCGGCAAATTGCCTACGTCCACGGAGCTGCAGAGGATTTTATTAACTGAGGAAATTACACCGTCGAGCGCCTCGACGTTACAAGAATAACTTTATCTTTCTCCTCTCTCTCTCTCTCTCTCTCTTCTCCTCTTTGTTTTTTCCCTTCTCCTCTCTCTTTCTCTCTAGCCACAGCCACGTGAAGGAAGAATTAAGAAAGCAAAGGAATTACTTCCTTCTTAGCAAACTCCAAAAGCAACAGCAGCTTTTACCCCTTTTTCTTGCAAGCTTACAGCGGAGAGATGAGAATAGGTTGGAGAGATATCTTTTACAGGCCTTTTGCCTTGCTATTTATAAGAGGTACAAAGAAGCATTAAAAGGTAATTCCCAATGAGAAAATCTTGTGAGGGAGAGATCTTTGGAGGGAGAATATTGGGGAGCCCAATTGTTTATTTTGCAATCGGACTTTCTCCACTTGTTGGAGGAATTAGCATCCGACTTTCTCGCTTATTGGACTGGAATCGGGTTTCAATCGGGCCGGGTCGCACCTTCTTAATTCATTTATTTTGCAATCTCTTTCTGATGGGCCCCAAAATTTCACGTGACCAGCTTTAATTGCACTATGTTCGCAACTCAGCGTGTGGAATCATGATGTAATAAGCGCTCGCAAGAAAGAGGGCAGTTTTTGAAATGAGTTGGAGCGGTTCCCGATTCAATATTATTATGGTTAAGGAAGATTTATAGACATACCACATAAGATGTTTATCGACTAAATTTGACGTTCTGATCGAGCGTAATGAAGAAGATACTAAAAATTGGGAAGTTTTGTGCTTAATATATTGAGGAAAAGTGATAAAAGGATGTAAAATATAATTTATTGGGTTGAAATGAATGTTGTGAAAAAACAACGGCAATAAAGCGAAAAACAGATCTAAAAAAATGACACCAGAAAAGGCAACACAAGATTTACGTGGTTCGATAAATTGTCTACGTCCACGGAGCTGCAGAGGATTTTATTAGCTTTGAGGATTACACCGTCAACCACGTCGACTTACAAGAAAGAATTCTTTCTCTCTCTCTCTCTCCTCAACTTCTCTCTCTCTCTCTCTAAACCGAGAGTCACACCAAGAAGAAGAAAAACTTCTTTTTGATTCCTTTATTTCAGTCTCACGACAAAGTATAATCCAAGGAGAGAAAGCTGTTTGGAGAGTAATACACATTCCTGTAATCGTGAGCCCATTTTAAAGCTTCACAGTATCCAGTTTATTTTGGTAACCCTTAATTTCATGATTCCATGGAATCATGCTTTAATGACCATTATAAAGCCCATTAAGACAAACTATCAAATTCATTGCCTTTTTTTCTATAACAACATGAGGGGCGGGAGATTAATCTGGTAAAACTTAATTAATTAATTAAGCTTTCCTTAATTCTTTATGTCAATAAAAGGCAACTGCTTTAAATAAAAAAATGGGAATCATCAAGCTATAGTAGGGAACAAAATGAGTTAAGAGCAGATAAATTAGAATCAATTTATCAAATGATTTCTATGAATTTGCTGTAATAGGAAGTGGACTGGGTCTCCACCTTTCTCAACAATTCTCCCACTTGGAGACTGGGACACTAACTGCACCATCCATTAGCTGCACTGCCCTTTTCCTCAAATGTGATTTCCTCCACCTCTGCAACTCAAAACCTTTATCTTCAAGCTAGAAGACCAACTGAAGTCGAACACAACTTCAGTTTCTCAAGTGTGACGCCCTTGGTCAACATATCAGCAGGATTCTTGCTTTCACAAATTTTCTCAAGTAGTAACTGTCTGTCATCTAACAATGATCGAATAAAGTGATACCTGATCTGAATGTGCTTGGTCCTCGATTGAAATGTTGGATTTCTAGCTAGGAATATGGCGCTCTGGCTATCATTGTAGAGAATGCCTTTCTGAACCTCCTTACCCAATTCCACCAAGAAACTCTGCAGCCATATCATCTCCTTAGCAGCCTCTGACACTGCAACATACTCAACCTCTATAGTGGACAAAGAAACTGTCTTATGTAAATTAGAGCCTCATGACTCTGCAATACCACCAAGAGTATAAACATAACATGTATTACTCTTCCTACTGTCAATCTCTCCAGATATATCTGCATCAACATAACCCTGTACCTCTAGGCTCTTTCCTGAGAAACACAAACAGGTTTCTGAAGAGCCTTTTAGATATCTCAAAATCCACTTCAAAACTTCTCAATGTTCCTTCCTTGGATTACTCATATATCTGCTCACAACTCCTACTGCATGGGCAATATTCGATCTGGTACATACCATAGCATACATAAGTGAACCAATAGCTGAAGCGTAAGGAACCTTACTCATGTAATCTTGTTCCTCCTCTGACTTGGGTGATTGATTTTCATTGAGTCTGAAGTGACTGCCTAAATGTGTGTTAACTGGCTTGGCCTTGTTCATATTGAACCTGCTAAGCACCTTTTTTACATATTCAGCTTGTGAAAGTCTCAAAGTGCCTTTGAATCGATCTCTAACAATCCTCATGCTAAGGATTTGTTTTGCCGCTCCCAAATCCTTCATTGCAAAGTGCTTTGACATATGCTTCTTCAGATTAATGATCTCATAAATGCTGGCCTCTGCAATAGCATATCATCCACATACAACAACAGGATGATATAGGAATGGTCAAAGTACCTGACATATCAACAGTGATCTGTCTGACATCTGCTGTATCTGACATTTTGCATGAAATTATCAAACTTCTTGTACCATTGTTTAGGAGCTTGCTTCAGACTATACAAGCTCTTCTTCAATCTACAGACTGAATCTTCTTTTCCTTGTACCACGAACCCTTCAGGCTGGTGCATATAGATGTCTTTTTCAAGGTCTCCATGAAGAAAAGCTGTCTTCACATCTAATTGCTCCAAGAATAGATATTCGGTAGCAACCATAGCTAGGACCATCCTGATGGTTGTGAGTTTTACCACAGGAGAAAAGATCTCAGAGTAATCAATGTCTTGCTTCTGTTGAAAGCCTTTTACAACAAGTCTGGCCTTGTACCTTTTATTGCCATCAGACTCAGTTTTTACCCGGTACACCCATTTGTTGTGCAATGCCTTCTTCCATGGGGAAGTTCTGTTAGATCCCATGTCTGATTTCTCAGCAGGGAATCCATCTCCTCCTTCATGGTCAGCTCCCACTTGCTAGAATTTTCATCTGCTAAGGTTTCTTCATAGCTTTGTGGTTCTCTATTATCTGTCAGCAATATGTAATTTAAAGTTGGTGAGTACGCTGCGGCGAATGCCTGCTTCTGACTGACCTCCGAACGACGACTGAAGTAGTGAATGACTCTGGACCTGTCTGCAAAATAATAGTAATGGGTGCCCCAGACCCATTCTCCTCCTCATTCCCATCTCCGTCCAGCTCAGTGTCCTCTAGTAGATCATCGAACTCCACGAACTCTGACTCCTGAGAAGCTACTCCAGAATTTGTATTGGCCTTGTCCTTGTACATCATCTTCTTATTGAAAATCACATTTCTGCTTCTGATAATCTTTCGATCCTGATCATCCCAGAAACGATAACCAAATGCTTCGTCTCCATAACCAATGAAATAACATTTCTTTGACTTAGCATCAAGCTTGCTACGTACATCAGGATTGATTAGCATAAGAAAGACAACCAAAAGTTTTAAGATGAGAAAATTTGACCTCTTTGCCGCTCCAGACCTCCTCAGGTAATTTACAGTCTATTGGGACAGATGACCCTCTGTTGATTAGGTAAACTGCAGTGCTGACCGCATCTGCCCAGAAGGTTGGTGGTAGTCCTGCGTGCAATCTCATGCTCCTAGCTCGCTCATTGATGGTCATGTTCATACGTTCTGCAACTCCATTTTGTTGTGGTGTCGCCGGGATAGTCTTCTCCATTCTGATACCTTGAGTTGCACAGTACTCCTTGAATCCACCATCAATGTATTCACCACCATTGTCAGATCTCAAACATTTCAGTTTTAGATCTGTCTCCGTTTCAACCATAGCCTTCCAAGTTTTGAACACAGAAAATACATCAGATTTATGTTTCAGAAAATAAACCCATACCTTTCTGCTGTGGTCATCTATGAATGTGACGTAATAGCGAGAGCCTCCAAGAGATGCCACTGGGGAAGGCCCCCACACATCGGTGTGTATCAGTTCTAGTTTTCCTGCCTTTGGCACCCTGCCACCTTTCAGGAAACTGACCTTCTTTTGCTTCCCCATGATGCAACTTTCACACATGTCAAAATCAACGGACTTCATTTCTGGTAGCTTGCCTCTGAACTGAAGCTCTTTCATACCTCTCTGACTCATGTGTCCAAGTCTGCAATGCCACACGTCTGTTGTGCTCTCTGCAACCGTGGTATCAACATTGTTAATTAGACCAGTTGTCATATATAGCGTACCAGTCTTCTTACCCCGAGCCAGTACCAGTGCTCCTTTAGTAACTTTCTATGTGTTATCAGAGAACATTACTGAATGACCTCCCTTATCAAGCTGCCCAACAGATATGAGGTTCTTTTTCAGTTCAGGAATGTGTCTAACTTTTTGCAGGATCCATTTGTTTTTGTTAGGGAGTGCAATTTCAACATCTTCCATCCCCACCATGTTCAAAGCTGCTCCATCAGCCAGGTACACTTTCCCAAAGTCACCTGAAACATAGTTTCTCATTAACTCCCGGTGAGAAGATATGTGAAAAGAAGCCCCCGAGTCCATTATCCAGTCGTCAACAGAGTTATGAACTGCAAGCAATAGCTCATCCTGCACTTCTTCAGTTACAGCGTTAGCACTGACGTTCTCCGTCTTCTTAGAATTTTTACAGTTCTTCTTTATGTGGCCAGTTTTGCCACAATTCCAGCAGGTTGCTTGCTGATTAGGCTTTGACTTGCTCTTGCTTCTATGTTTTGATTTCGACATTCCTCTGTTTGAGTTCATGTCTTGTGATCTCCCTCTGGAATCAACATTCAGTGCTGAACTCGAACCTGAGATCTCGCCAGAATCTTTCCTGCGCACCTCTCAGCAAGAATCAAGTCACGAATATCATCATATTTCAGTTTGGTTTTACCTGCAGAGCTGCTAACTGCCATACTCATGGCTTCCCAGCTATTTGACAATGAAGCCAACAATATCAACGCACGTATCTCATCGTCAAAATCAATTTCAACGAACGATAATTGATTTGTAATAGTGTTGAAATCATTCAAATGTTGAACAACTGACACACTTTCCGTCATCTTCAGGTTGAATAACTTTTTCATCAAGTGCACCTTGTTATTCGCCGATGGTTTTTCATACATACTTGATAGGGCTGCCATAACGTCTGCCGTCGTCCTCTCCTTTATGACATTGTGAGCAACGAACCTCGATAGGGTTAATCGAATAACCCTCAGAACCTGTCGATTCAACAGATTCCAATCAGCCTCTTCCATCTTCTTCGGTCGCTTTCCCAGTAGTGGAAGATGAAGTTTCTTCCCATAGAGGTAATCTTCTATCCGCATCCTCCAGTATCCAAAATCCGTGCCATCAAACTTCTCGATCCCTGAAACCTTCACTTCGTCTCCGACCATCGTTTTTCCTCAAATCTGAACCTGGGCTCTGATACCAATTGTTATGAAAAACGACAATAATAAAGCAAAAAATAGATCGAGAAAAATATTCCAGAAAAACGACACAAGATTTACGTGGTTCGGCAAATTGCCTACGTCCACGGAGCTGCAGAGGATTTTATTAGCTGAGGAAATTACACCGTCGAGCGCCTCGACGTTACAAGAATAAATTTATCTTTCTCCTCTCTCTCTCTCTCTCTCTCTCTCTCTCTCTCTCTCTCTCTCTCTCTTCTCCTCTTTGTTTTTTCCCTTCTCCTCTCTCTTTCTCTCTAGCCACAACCACGTGAAGGAAGAATTAAGAAAGTAAAGGAATTACTTCCTTCTTAGCAAACCCCAAAAGCAACAGCAGCTTTTACCCCTTTTTCTTGCAAGCTTACAGCGGAGAGATGGGAATAGGTTGGAGAGATATCTTTTACAGGCCTTTTGCCTTGCTATTTATAAGAGGTACAAAGAAGCTTTAAAAGGTAATTCCCAATGAGAAAATCGTGTGAGGGAGAGATCTTTGGCGGGAGAATATTGGGGAAGCAAAATAATTTGCAAATATCCCTTTCCTCATGTGCCAACCTAGAGATGGCAGGATCCGTAAAAGGGAACAGGGGAGGGGGGATGCATGAGGAAGAAGCGGGAAGCTTTAATTAGCAAGTTAATTAATCACATAATTAACACCTTAATGTCTTTCTAAAGGAAGAAGTGCACAGGGCTCCACATCCTCAACAAATAGTTGCTTTTCCTGGCCGTATTTTTAAAAATAAAGCTTTATATATTGAAATGTTTGCTCCAAAATTGAGTCTAAAGATTGCTAAATCCATGACGGTGGAAAACATCTCAATCGAGATGATGCTCTAATAGCTATTCAAATAATTACTGGCCCGAGTGCTATTTGTCTATGGGGAGTGGTTTTATTAGCTCTGATATCTTTACCCGCTTTATTATTCTCTTAAGCCTAACACAAATTTTTTCGTGTTGCTTTTATCTCAATTGACTTGAATCTAGCCATTTATTTGTCTGATTTGGACGTGATCTTTGAGCTATTATGAATTTTTGGTCTCTTCCAACTCGCTTTTTAACGCTCTTTTTGGCTGCAGGCTTGCGCATTTTCTTGTTTTAAAGGCTTTGATTTTTCCTTCTTTTTAAGTAATTTCCCATACGTTTTGGTGGTTCATTCAGCTATTTCACTTGGTTTATTATACTGCCTTGTTCTACTGGTGGTGGTTGTGCCCTTATCTATACCTTCTAAATTACATTGAAATATGATTATTATTTATTTTCAAAAAAATGAAATATATGTTAAAATTTTTATGATATAAAAACATTAGAAATATTAATACGAATTTCGATATTAGATGTAAACAAAAATGTAAGCTTTCCGTTCAGTAATAGCAAGCACGCTTCCGCCACGCGACACGCTGGTCGTGAACAATTCTCAATCGCTACGTGGCCAACGGTTCTGTTAAGGTCAATTTCTAACGAGTGCGTTGTATCATCTCCTGAATTATGATCAATTTCACCCTGCAAGTTTTGTTTTTTACATATTCGACACTTCATTTCATCTGAAATTTCTTGTTTTTTTTCCTTAACTACCAGACGCTAAACGGAGGAGAGGGGAGGCAGCCGAGGCGTGCGGCGTCTACAGTCCCAAAAGAGCCCCCGGGAGAGGGAAGGCATCGAGGGGAAGTTGTCGGTAAGTGGACGGTGGGGGATGAATCTGGTATATGTGTAAATAGAGTTATTTTAAGTGTTTTTTATGTAAATCTACTTTATTGTTATTATTGCTGTTCTCTTAGGGCTTCTCCTTCGAAGGAAAGCAGGAAGGAAGAGGGGGTGCTTCTTAAACCCTTATTCGCCGCGATTGCGCTTTCTCGATTGCTTTATTAGTCGGTCAAGGAATCGTTGCGGCAGTGTGGGAGCGTTCAGATTCTCCGATTGTGGGTCGGTTGATTTGGGCGGGGCTTGATGGCGGATAGATTGACTCGGATTGCGATCGTCAGCTCCGATCGGTGTAAACCGAAGAAATGCCGCCAGGAGTGCAAGAAGAGTTGCCCTGTGGTGAAAACCGGTATTTAGCGGGGATATGGTTTTTTCGTTATTAATTTTTTGTTTTTTTCTTAGCCTTTGCGATCAAAGTGTGATTGGCTTATGCTTTGATAAAGTTGTCACCGAAAATTGGTTATGTTATTGCTGCTAGGAAATTCTCAAAGAGGTAGTTTGAAGCATGACCAGAGTTTGTAGGTGGATAGATCCTGTGATATTGATGTGCCTGATTTTTCGTTAATTTTATGCTCTTTATGATTCCTGCTGTAGTTTAACCTTTAATGATTTGATATAGAGGTTGATTTACTCTTCAGAAGTTGCGTAATATTTACCAAGACATTACATTTATGCTATAACCAGCTTTGTAATTGATTCTGATATTAGTTTTTGCTATTTCATTCTCCATGTTCATGTCTTTGATGAAATTTGTCAACTTAATCTGTGCATAGCTTATATTTTTTAGTTCTCTATGTGAGCTTTAATTATTTTTAAATGTTATTGCTTTTAAAAGTCTTTTTATCTCCATATCTTATACTTGGATTTTAGAGATTTTTTACGAATTTTTTATGTTTTTTGTTACCAATGTTGTTGGAACATTATTGGTTTTATAGAGAAGTTGTACTTATAGTTAAAAATGTTGGTGCGATCGTTATACTTCTTCAGAGACTTCTATCTTGCACATTTAGAGTCTTTATTACTAGAAATTTAACTATTTGGCTTTTATGGGTTTAACTTGGCAGGAAAACTTTGCATAGAGGTCATATCTTCCTCAAGAATTGCTTTCATTTCCGAAGAACTATGCATTGGATGTGGTATATGTGTCAAGGTCTGTATCTGTGATGCAGTGGCTCAGTTATACTACTTTGATTTTTCTTAAAGGCTATGCTAAATGGTTTTTTTCTAATTATTATGTTCTTTAGAAATGTCCTTTTGAGGCAATTCAAATTATTAATTTACCAAAGGATCTTGACAAAGATACAACACATCGTTATGGGCCCAACACATTCAAGCTGCATAGGTACCTTTTAATGGTGGAAAAAAATGTTCTATTTTGACACAATGATTCAAGTAAAATTGCTGAAAGTTTATATTTACAGGCTACCAGTACCTAGACCCGGGCAAGTTCTGGGTCTTGTTGGAACAAATGGAATTGGGAAGTCTACTGCCCTGAAAGTGCTAGCTGGAAAGTTAAAGCCCAATTTGGGAAGATTTAATGTAATCTATCTGACATATTGCTTATTTTTTTCTTATTTTTTTATCATTTTATATGATTAATATATCCGTGAATGTTTCCTCTACAGAATCCTCCTGATTGGCAGGAAATATTGACATACTTCCGTGGATCCGAGCTTCAGAATTATTTTACACGAATTTTGGAGGATAACCTTAAGGTTTGCAGTTAATTAGTCGCTTCCTTCATTGATATTAGTTTTTCACTATTCCAGGATATCTAACCATTTCAAGCTTTTCCATGTTTTCTATATATTGTTATGTTTTTCTCTGCAAACATTTTGCAACTCATAATTTTGTTTTATATCTTTTTTTATGTCTTTCACTTTTTATAAAGTGAAATTATTTTTCTATGGGAAAGAGAGCAATGATAATAACTTTGTCCATAGGTTTTCCATAAAGCATTTGATGTATATCCTTAGAAAGTGAATGGAGAAACATTCATAAAACTGACCAAAATAGTTGGGAATGTATACAATTGGGAATGTTTACAATTCTATCTTTTAAGGTTTGCATAGTTAATTCTTCAAAATTATTACTCTTGAAAGCATGCAAGCTTAGCGTTTTCTTATTTGAAAAGTTATTTGTCATTGTGAACTTGGCATGTCCTTGGCGTGCGGGTTATTAGTTCTAAAATTTCAGTAATTGCTGAAGTAGTAGTATTGCGTTGAGAACTTGGTAGATCAATTACCTTGGCATTCTAATTGCCAGCTTTGAAACTTTATTAGTTTATGATAAAGCTAATGGTGCTTTTGGAGTTACGGCCATTGTTTTTCATCTCATTTTATTCTGTTCAGTATTTTTATTCTATTAATCAAGCCTTTTGCCATAGTGATTTTATTGTTGTCAACTTATCGTCTCAGTGTTTTCATTTATCTGAGAGGAACATTCTAATGTGATGTTAAAATTTAGTGAGTTCTATTGGATCAGTAATTTAAAAGAATAGGAAATTTACATATCTAACACGCAATTCTTATGTATTTACATATCTCAAACCTAAACTTCCATATTTACAGACATAGCACTTTGGTGATTTAAACCATGAATGGGTGTATATCACTTTAAATGCTGGTAATAATGTTATTTTTGATGTGATATTGAAGATTTAAGTTCTCTGAGTGTAAATATGAATGTTTAGTTATGAAATATGTAAACACATTAGAATTGTGTGCTATGTATGTTAATTGCCCTAAAAAATAATTAAAACACTTAACAATTTCAAATTTATAGGCAAGATAAATTATCATGATGTTGAATTCTTTTGAGATTTAGGAGATTCATGTAGCCGACCCCACATAGTGGGATTAAGGCTTTGTTGTTGTTGTTGAATTCTTTTGAGATTTAGGGTCTTCTATTGTTTGTGAGTGCATACAACCCAACAAAGATCTTGTATCATGGAGAGAACTGAAAAAGAGGAGAGATGGATGAGAGTCATGAGAGAGAACCTTAGAAAATGTATTAAGTTCTTGAGGAGAAGTGAGGCTCCTCGGAGGTTCCTTTAATTTCAAGATTTCAAAGGGAGGGAGAAAGATAGAGGGATGGAGAGAGATGGAGTGTCTCTCTCCTCACCTTTTCCCTTTTCTTTTATATACAAGGGTAAAGTGCAATAAAATAATCAATGTGGCACATCTCGCACTGTACAACACCCCTCTCTAGTCTCTTGATGAAAGGACTGCAATGCAGATGTCAGTTGTTGCCGGTACGGCTCCCATCCCTTTTGCCTGGGCGAAAAGATCCAAGTCTCAAATGTCGGGCGACGTCTTTAATAATGGATTGACAGATGTATTTCCTGGTCATGATGACTAATTTCGATGGCTGCCCTCGTACAGGTGGGTTAGGTCGTTCTTTTTAGATGAATGAATATAATTAGATCAACATGTTGGTTCGATTCAACCACTCCAACTGGTTGGCTCGATTCAACCACTTCGACAGACAAACTCAATTCAGTCACTTCGCTAGATGGGTTCGATTCAACCATTCCAGTAAGTGGGCTCGATTCAGTGACTTTGGCAGTTGTGCTTGATTCACCCACTTTGGAAGTTGGGTTTGATTTAGTCACTTGACATTAAATTTTGTGTATATATAGGTTAAGACAATGGCTAGCTCCTCAATTTTGTTAAATATTACTTGTATGTCAAGAACCCATTTACTTTCGCAGTTATCTTGATTTTTTAACATTTTTTGAACTTCCTTGGTCTAAGACAATGTGAAATGATTAATAACTTACTGTTCACTATACAAAATTCATTGATATAATTATGACGGATAGTGAGTCTTACTTCAATGAATGTTGATTGTAACATAACTTTCTGATTAAGCATTGCTAATTACTTCAAACTCAAGAATTTATTGATATAGTTTATGACTGATAGTTAGGCTTAGTGTAATTACATAATCATAATTGTGTCATGGCATGATCTTGAAGCAGATTAAATCAGTTAAAAAATGAAGTAGTTAATTTATTTTTGGTTTGCATGTGGTATTCTCTATAGTTACAGTTGCTCACAGGGTAAATTCTCTTTCTTATATTATCATTACCTTAAAATATTAAAAATTGTTTCTTAAACATAGTGAGGTAAATCATGATATTATAATGTTTTCAGGAATTTTGTTCTGTGCCGGCTGTTTATCATTATATGTGAATTGTCACAGATTCTTCATGCAGCATACTTTCATTTCAAGGCATATTCCATGAAAAATATTTATTTGGTAATTTACAGGCGATTATCAAACCGCAATATGTTGATCATATTCCCAAAGCCGTCCAAGGTAATGTCGGGCAGGTGCTTGACCAGAAGGATGAGAAAGATAAGAAGGTGGAGCTATGTAATGATCTTGAGTTGAATCAAGTAATCGACCGCAATGTCGGGGATTTATCTGGCGGAGAGCTGCAGAGGTTCGCTATTGCTGTGGTTGCTGTTCAAAATGCTGAGATATATATGTTTGATGAGCCTTCCAGCTACCTTGATGTGCGGCAAAGGCTTAAGGCCGCACAAGTTGTTCGATCTTTGCTCAGACCAAACAGGTGGAAAGATATCTCCATAAAATTTTTATGAGAAAAAGTGTCAAAATGGTACCTTGAGTCTCTGTCAGTTGTCATGTTTAGTCCAAGAGCCTATAGAAATGTAAATTTAGTTCCCATAATCTTTTAAAGGGGGCTAAAATAGTTTTCCCTAGTAACTGAAAGCCCGTATTAAAAGAATGCGAGGGATAATTTAACACTTTTATGGACTCTTGGACTAAAATGACTTTATGTAAATAGTCAAGAGACTATTTTGTCACTTTACTTAAATTTTATATTGAAAATTTTCGTTTTGTAACTTCCCTCTACTCTCAGCTATGTGATTGTCGTGGAGCATGATCTAAGCGTCCTGGATTATTTGTCGGATTTCATTTGTTGCTTATATGGGAAGCCGGGAGCTTACGGGGTTGTTACTTTACCCTTTTCCGTTCGGGAAGGTATCAATATTTTCTTGGCTGGTTTCGTTCCTACTGAGAATCTGCGCTTTAGGGACGAATCACTTACTTTTAAGGTAAGGAATCGAGCAAATTCCATAATTCTAAAAAAAGTTTGAAACTCTGACATTATTTCTTTTCAGGTTGCTGAGACTCCTCAGGAGAGTGCTGAGGAGATTCAGACATATCAACGTTACCGGTATCCCACAATGATTAAATTGCAGGGTAATTTTAAACTTTGTGTAATGGAGGGTGAATTTACCGACTCCCAGATCATTGTGATGCTCGGGGAGAATGGAACCGGGAAGACGACATTTATTCGCATGCTGGTACGCCTTTTTTTTTTGCATATTTACTTTAGTCCAACCTTGAGGAGTATTGGGCATGATATAAGCCTTTTCATGTGATTTTGTCCTTGTATAAAAAACCAAACATGACAAAGCCTTAACTTGATTCACAATCGTATCTTCAACAACAAAACTTATCAGTTTGCTAATGCTTATGGAAACAAATCAGAAGAATGAGAGAGGGAATGTAGAGTAAGATTGATTGGTATGTAATCAAGCTAGAGGACACATACGCTGTGCTCAATTAATGCGGCCGAGTTTAATTGTCCGTGAAGAGATATCAGAATCTTTTTTTTTCTGGGAATGTAAAGTTTAAGGCACTTCAAATGGCACATTCGACACTCTATTAAAACAATTCCCTGCATGAGCTTTTTATATAATCAGAACTGCTTATATTTGTCTGTGTTTTTGGATCAATCTTTATCTTTGCTGTGCTTTTTGCTAAGCTGTTTTAATTATTAAATTGTTCCATCTCGATGCACATAAACGCTTAGCATTTCTGTATTCCATTTTCAGCCTTTTATTGGTGTTTGAATAGGAGGTAAGAAATACTGAGATAATTTTTTTTTTTGGTGCTATTAATTTTTGGTCCTTTCATAGGCCGGTTTGCTGAAGCCTGACTCTGTTGAAGGTTCAGATGTTGAAATACCTGAATTCAATGTCTCATATAAGCCTCAAAAGATCAGTCCCAAGTTTCAATCAACTGTGAGGCACTTACTGCATCAAAAAATCCGCGACTCATACATGCATCCTCAATTTGTTTCTGATGTCATGAAACCATTACAAATTGAGCAACTGATGGACCAAGAAGTTATTAATCTCTCTGGTGGAGAGCTGCAAAGGGTTGCATTGTGCCTATGCCTTGGGAAGGTTGATATAAATTTCTTAAATACATTAATAAAATAAAATATTTCCGCTCTTCCCTCTTTGTTATTTAAGGATTCTTTAATATGATAAATGCAGTATATTTCAATTCTTAGTTGACTTGTTCCTGAGTTTGTATTTTCTACCAGACCGCCATGGAATTTATGAATCGAGTAAATTGTCGAAATAATCCACTAACTATTTACATGTGGCAATTTTAGTCTCAGACTCTGTAAAAATACCAAATTAGCGCCCATATACTTTTAATATGAGCTAAAGTAGTCTATTTTAGCCCATATTGAAAGTGTCTTGGCACCAATTTGGCCCTTTTGCAGGCTTTGGGACTAAAATAATCTCTGCCAAAGAGTCAAGGGGTTATTTTGAAACTGTCCTTTTTATAAATCTTGATGGTACGTTCTCTTCAAGTTCTTGTTGATTTAATCTTCTTTTGAATTCCTTGTGCAGCCTGCAGACATATATCTGATTGATGAGCCTAGTGCTTATCTTGACTCAGAACAGCGTATTGTTGCATCCAAGGTGATAAAGAGGTTCATTCTACATGCAAAGAAAACAGCCTTTGTTGTGGAGCATGATTTTATAATGGCAACTTATCTTGCTGACAAAGTGATTGTCTATGAGGGAAAACCGTCGGTGGATTGTACTGCTAATACTCCTCAGACATTGGTATCTGGGATGAATCGCTTCTTATCCGTGAGTATCACAATTTTTGTCTAGAGCTTTATTATTTATAGGAAGATTTAAATATACCTTTCAATTCCTATGTATTTACAGATATTACACCTAAAATTTAATTTTTACATATATGCCACTCTACCTCTCTATGAAAAGGCGCATTTCACTTTTTATAAGTTAAAATAATGATATTTTTGTTGTAATATGAAATATTTGGTTAGTGAAATTGTAAAAGTAAAATTTGACTGTTAGATTTGAAAATACATAGGAATTGGGCGGCATGCACATAAATGCCACTAATTTATAACTAGGCAATTTAGTTTTGCATGTTTAAAAAATCTTAAAATTTTAATTTAAATTACATGATTTACTTGCTGCCAATGGCAATCAACAGTGCTATCTCATTTAGAAGAGATGATCAATCAAAGGTTTTATTTCCATATATTGAAACCAAAAGTAGCCAAATATAGGGAATTAAATGCGCTTCTTGATTCATAATAGCACAGTAGTACAATTTGCTTTTGTGTTTTATGGCTGAATACTGTTTAGATTTGATCAAATGTTTGATCAAGCATATTTAATGACATTTTTAGATCAAAATTCTAGGCTTTTGCTTAATTTCATTGCAATGATATCGATTACTTTTTTGTTTTTATTTTGTTTTTTCTGGAGTAGGAGTTGGAGATCTCTAGTTGGTCTTAAGGCTTATAATTTAAAATATTTCTTAGAATAAATGACCTATTTTCATTTTTGACTTGTAATTTAAGGGTGCGCTTGGGAGTTTTGAAAACACCACCCGCTGTTTGAAAAAGACGTTTAGGGAGCGTTTTTAAATAAGTCGTTCGCAATTTTACATTAGATGCGGATCGCGGGTAGGACCCCGCGATCTGCGTTTCATTCGAGCAAAAGATAACTCTCGCTTTCATCTCCTTTCTCACGGATCTCTCGACCCCCTTGCCTTCTCCTCTGCCTCCTCCTCTCGCACAGATCTCCCGCGACCCCTTCTCTCCCGCGACGAAAATCGCGATGGCAACGAAGGGATCGCTCGTTACAGAGACCACCAAAACTCCCATCTTTCTCATCCTTCCGCACCGCTCCGACCAAGGTAAGTATCACACCCTACCTCCTCTTTGTTCCACTTTGTTCCTCTTCATTCCTCTTCGTTCGTCCCGAAATATCCTAATCAGGTTCTTGGAGCTCCTCTGCAATCTCTAGGGCAAAGAGAAACATTCTGCTCTTCTTCCCATTGAGCGGGAGCAACGCTCACAGCTTTTAGTGCTTGAAAGGATTCATGTATGTCGCTAGGCAAACTTTTAACCCCTGTCCGCAATAGTTTTTCGTGCTTTGTTTCTGGTTCAAAGCTTTCCATCCAATAATCTGAAACATTATAATAGATTTTGCAATGCCGCAATAGTTGTAGGTGTCTTGTTACAGTTCAAAGCTTTCCATCCAATGTTCTTGAGGCATTGGAATAGACTTTTAAATGTCGTACGATTCACTGGCGCCTTGTTTTCTATTCAATGCTTTTCATCCAATTTTTATTTATCCAAAACATGGGGGGAATTCTCATTTTATCCAGAATCAGTTGTTTTTCAAACGCAAAATTCAAACAGCCTGTCAGCTTATCAGGATAAGCTGCTGATCAACAAATTGTCAGGATAAGTTGCAGCTGCCCCAAACAGACCCTTAAATTATTTTCTAGAACATTTTCTATTTCTTTTATAAATAAATTCTCGTTAGGTTCATTATAAGCCAAGAGCCAAGCTGTCTTGAAAAGCTTTTTAAAACACAAATTCTTTATGTCTCTGTTTGTTCTCTCATTTTACTAACTCCAATAGGCCAGCTTTCATCTCCCTTTCTATTAAGAACCAATTCAACAAACATATCTCTTATCAAGAAGCCTCACCTCCCTTTTGCCAAATAGCCATTTGGCCTAAGAACCAACCAGTCGATTGCTCTTTATAGGCCTTTCACTCGCCACTTTGGATGCTTAATTAGCATTTTATTTTATTTTATTTTTATAGTTATCTACTTATTATTTCAGGCAAGGATTCAAGAAAAGACAAAGGTAAACATAAAATGAAGCGGAAAAGTTGAGAAGGAGAATAATAGGACGAGCAGATTGCTCTTTATTGGCCTTTCACTCGCCACTTAGGATGCTTAATAAGCATTTTTTTTTCTTGTTTATAGTTATCTACTTACTATTTCAGGCAAGGATTCAAGAAAAGACAAAGGTAAACATAAAATGAAGCGGAAAAGTTTAGGAGGAGAATAATAGGACGAGCATATTGCTCTTTATAGGCCTTTCACTCGCCACTTAGGATGCTTAATTAGCGTTTTGTTTTTCTTTTTTTTTATGGTTACTTACTATTTCAGGCAAGGATTCAATAAAAAAAAAAAAGGTAAACATAAAATGAAGCCGAAAGTTTAGGAGGAGAATAATAGGACGAGTTTCCAAGGAACCCTAGCTTTATATTGGTCTCTATGATATTTTTTTCTATACACATTTGTGTGAAAAACCTTATTTGATTACCTTGGATCTTTATTCCCAAAGGCTTATTAGATTCATTTGACAGGATACCTAGCGGATTGTGGGAAGCCTTATGTGATCTAATTTGGATTGGGTGGTTACTTTGGAAAGAATTAATCCCTGACCCTCATGAATCACACTCTTATATCCTGCAGTACCTATAAAAACTCTCATGCCAACCTTATTCAAAGAGGCTTTTGGTAATTTTGATATTAGAGCATTGTTCTATTTTAGAATTTGTTAGAATAGAACCAGAGAAATCTTATTGATGCGAAGAGGGCTATAAATATCCATTAAAGGAATTACTAGTAAGAACACAAATAAAAACAAACTAAAAGAAAGAAGGAAAATAAATAAAAGCAAATCAAAGCAATTAATATAGAATTATGCATATTAATATTCTAATATTCTAATACTTCCCCTCAAATTGAAGTATTGATGTCATTCATGTTAAACTTGGATTTGAAATCATCGAACGGTGATCAAGGAAGGTTTTTTTGTGAGAATAGCTGTCAACTTGCCACTTGATGACACAAATGGAACACAAATTTTCCTGAACTTTAGTTTTTTCTTAATTAAGTGTCGAACAATCTCAACATGCTTGGTGCGATCATGCTAGACCGGGTTGTGAGCAATGTTAATGGCAGCCTTCTCTTCACAAAACACCCGTAGTGGAGCAGAGGCTGTGATACAGAGTTCATGGAGCCTGATGTGTAACCAGAGAGCTTCACAAATTTCCAGGGAGATTAATCAAAATTCTGCTTCCGCATTGCTCTAAGCAATTATAAACTTCTTGCTTTTTCATGTGACCAGGTTTCCTCACTTAATTGAGCAGTACCCCGAGGTAGATCGCCGATTATGGGCTTGCTCAACCCAAGCTGCATCTGTGTAAACTACAATAGAACGAGAGGTGTGATGGGAGAAAATAAATATGAGCCCGGTATGCTTTTTAGATAGTGGAGAATCCGATGGACAGCTTGGAGGTGGTGCTCATAGGGATCATGTATGAATTGACTAACAATCTCAACTGCGTGACATATGTCGGGGCTTGTTTGGGCAATATAAATGAGTTTCCTCACAAGACTCTGGTATTGAGTCTTTTTAATAGGAACTACATTGGGAACATCAAGAAGTTTTCATTGGGATACATTGGGACAACCACTGGTTTGCACATTTTCGTAAAGATATGCAAATGTGTTTTATGATGACCGAACAACTTCCATGCCTAAGAAGTAACAAAGAGATCCCGAGTTCTTCATTTCAATGGAAACAACAATACTGTCTTTCAGATGCTCCAATGCTCGTAGATTATTACCTGTGCGAGCAATATCGTCAACATAAACAATAAGGATAGCTACTTGGCCGCTGGAGAAATGCTGAAAGAAGAGAGTGTGGTACGATTGAGCCTGAGTGAATTCAAAACCTACCACCATCTTTGTGAATTTCCTGAACCATGCCCATGGTGATTGCTTCAATGTAGTGAGGGATTTGTGCAGTCTACATACTTGCCCCTTTGAGGTAGTGGAGCCTGGAGGAAGAGTCATATATACCTCATTTGTAAGATCGATATTCAGGAATGCATTCTTGACCTCAAGCTGGAATAAGGGCCAATTCATATTCATGCAAGGGGAACCCAAATGGTGTTTAGTTTAGCAACCACAACAAATATTTCACCATAGTCCGTAGGTTTGAAAGTACCTTTTGGCGAACAATCGTGCCTTGTTGCATTCAAAGGATCCATCATATTTAAACTTGATGCTAAAAATTAATTGGCATCCCACTGCTTTCTTGCCCTAAGGAAGATCAATATTGTCCCAAGTATGGTTCCGCTTAAAGGCATTCATCTCTTTCATCACGATAGCTTTCCAAGTTGGGTTTGTTAAGGCAGCCTTAATAGTAGATGGAAGTTGATTTGTTATGGTCGTAGCAAATACTCAGTAGGTTGGCGATAATCTGTAAAAAGAAATATAGTTTGCCACGGGATAAAGAGAGCATGTATGATTTCGTACCATACTGGAGGAACTAATTTCCTCATTTGGAGGAGCAGTAGTGGGGATGTTGTCCAGAGAGGATTCAAGGTCCGCAAGGGGTTAGCGAGCTTTAGAGTAGTTGCATCAGAATGAGTGCAGAGTGTAGATATGGAGAGTGAGAGGATGTGCTGGTGGAACCAAAGTGACAGAGGGCTCTTTGGTGGTGCAAAAGTGGGTGGAACCAAAGAAACAGATGGTTTCTCGATGGTAGGTGATGTGGGGGGAACATCCATAGGAGTAGGGTAAGAAACAGTATCCAAGAACTCTAGCTCCCCCTCACTGGAGGCTAAGATAGGAAAGTAGGGAACACTTTTAAAAAAAGTGACATCAACGCTCATATAGACCTTATTTGTGGTAGGGTCAAGCACTGATATCCTTTTTGAGTGGTAGAATATTCTAGAAAAATACATTTTATGAATTTGGGATCAAGTTTATTACGAAATTGGGGTTGTGTTTTGAACAAATGTTGTACACCAAAAAATTTTGTGATCTAAAGTAAAGAAGATCAGATTGTTAGGAAAGCACGATCTCAATACGGCTAAAGGGGTACATAAGTTGCGAATTTTCGAGAGAACTCTATTGGTGAGATAAGTGACAGTAATAATGACATTATTCCAGAAATTTTTTGGGACGTTAGAGTGAAAAATAATGGAGCGAGTAACATCGAGATGTCAATTTTTTCTCTCAGTTACTTTGTTTTGTTAAGTGTCGATACAAGAGTTATGATTAAGTCCTTCGAACTGACAATGTTCTCTGATTACGTATGTTCCTGCGGCGTTACTCGATCCCATGACAGATTCTTGATTGAGTTGCATATCATGGAGGAGACACATGATACGAAGTTGACAGAGATTCCAGGGATCGATGGGCTACTGTGTTAGTTTCTTGGTGTGGCGATATTTCTCAATGATTGACTTGAAGCCAATATACCATCAGATTTAGATACGGCCAAAGGATCTGCACAAGAAGACATTTTGAGATGGGTCATTATGAGTTTCTGATTAAATGAAAGAGATCGTTAGATGACGACGTCACGTTGAAACCATGCAACCTCATCCAACAGTAGTTTTTTCCACCTTGAGGAGAATATTTCTTTTTGCGAGGGGAGTATTGTTATATCGATTTTAAGGGAAATTTAGCTTTTATTAGCCTAAGGGTAAGTCTTTTGTTATTTATTATTGTTTTGTATAAATATGGTTACTATGCTTAGGGTTAGGGTCATGCATGAGATTGCTTCCTTGAGTATTAGGGCTAGGTTTTGGGAGAGATTTTCCACATCTGCAATTGTAGAATTTGTGAGAAATTGCCCATCTCTTGAATTTTATGTGCTTATTTTTATGTATTCATGTTGTACTGCTTTGATTTTTGTGTTCATGAAATAAAATTTGTTTGTCCTGATTTATTTGAGAAATTTATTCTGAATTGTATCATATACTAATGAATTTTAAGTATTTGTATCTATTGTGTAAATGAATATGGGTTTATATGTGAATATAACTTCTAGGGTTAAAGCTAAGTGGCTAAAATGAACCGTGCTTATTACTTTTTATGCAATAAAGGGGATATTACGGAATACTTAAATATACATTTTTAAAAATTGTAATTAGGCTTGCAATATTATGTGGATTTGAGTAGGATAATTAGAAGTCATTGATAAATAATTTTACCATTGTGGAAGTGAGAATGAATGACACATTAACAAATTATTATATTAAAGGAGTGGTTGAAGTGACATGCATTGAAGATACGATAGGTTAAAACAGACTTGTATTATTACTTCATGTATAATAAATGGCTGAAAATATAATAGTTAGATGGGCAAACAAAACTGTTATTTAAGGATTTGGAAGAAAAGTGGGTACATTTATGATAATATCGATAAAAGTTAGAAATAATTTACTAAGAATATGTTTAGCACCGATGACAATGCTTAAAGATACAACAACAACAACAAGCCTTTATCCCACTAAGTGAGGTTAACTACATGAATCTTTTTTCTCCATTGCGTCCTATTGAGTGTCATATTTTCATTTAATTCTAAAAAATTAAGACCATTTTTTATACAATATGCTTAAGTCTTTATAGGTCTATCTCCGCTTTTCTTCATATAAGTCGAATCTAAAACATCTGCTCTCCTAACCGGATCATGAGATAGTTGGGCATTTAATGTGATCAAACCATCTAAGATGTCTCTCCAATTTTGTTTGCCACTGGAGCTACACTGACCCTATCACGAATATATATATTCATTTTGCATTTTGTCTCTAATTGTAAAACCACTCATCCACCTAAGCATTCTCATCTTCGCAACACTTAACTCAGTTTTATGCTTTTCATTTGAAGGCCAGCTTTCTGCTCCATAGAGCATTGTAGGTCTCACCACCTACTTATAAAATTTTCCTTTTAATCTAAGCAGTACTTTTCTATCACACAAAAGGCCCAAAGTATTCCTCTATTTCAACCGACCAACTTGAATTCTTATAATAACATCCCCATCTATATCATCATCACCGAATGCAAAGGCCTATTGAGTGTGGCCTTTGTTATCATCTTCAACTCTCAAGCCACTGATAACCTCTTTCTGCGCCACTCTCAAATTGACAATTCTAATTATGCTTCGACCGAGCTTCAATTCGAGTACTTTTTCCACTCCATGCAGTCATTTCCAATATTGCAATTTCTACCAAGTTATAGACCGCAATGTCTACTCCACATCGACTCTAATTTTGATCTGACATGGCCTTTACATTTGTGATGACATGAACAATATCTTTTCAATGCTATGCGCTTCAGTGCTAGTAGGCAACACTGATTCTATGATTTTACCTCATTGTTGCATTCAATCCAGTTCTTTTGCTGATTCTATCATTTACCTACTTCGTTACTCTTGATCAAGCTAATTTTGAGATGAGTTGAGAGCTTTTCAACGGCCTTGACCTTCTCTCCATGGAAATTTTATTTATGTTTAACGTGTCTTCCTTAATTGAAACCTTCTTCACTACTGTCATTACACACTTGTTGCGCTCCAAGTTTTGGAGGATTTCTTTAACCCTTGTTGAAGTTGAACAACCTTCATGATGATAACATCTACTCAAATAAAGTCAGAGGCAAGCCTGTACTAGGGAGGATTTAAAATATATGTTTTTTTTCTCTCCTTTTAGAGTTGATATTTAAACTTCTCGTTATATTATGCTTGTGAATTTGCAAAATATAAACTTTTTTTTTCTAGCTAGTTATAAGAGAAATTTTTTTTCCTTTTGCTTGATTCATACAGAGCTCTCCGTTGTTCCTAACGCAGCATGCATTATGTTGTTTGCTTTGTTTTTTAATGATTGCAGTAGAATTTTTTTTTTTTTTTTTTTTGTGTTTTCTTGTCTAGATCCAAATATGGTGAAGCTTCTGCCCTTCTTGCTTTTTGTGATATGATCCAGAACTAATTTGGCATGAAAATTAAAAAAATTGTATCTTATTGATGCCTATGACCACTCTAACCAATTATTTCCCCCATATTTCAAGAAGATGGTATAAATACGAGGCTTCATGCTTTAAGATGCAGCGCAATGGGATTGTAGATGTGTAAAATGGTCATTTACTAGCCACAACTAGAGCATTATTATTGCAACCTAATATTTCAAAATCATTATTGGGAAGAGGCTGTTTTTACTGTCATCATAAACATATTACTTCTCAAAGTTTTTGAGTTCAAAACATTGTTTGAAGTGCTCCGTTTTTCTTAATTTGAGAACTATAAGCAATCTTGCTTTGCATATTTTAGTTGTATTGTTTTTGCATATGTTCATATAACTAATAGAGGGAAATTTGACTGCTGAGCTCTCAAATATATTTTTGTGAATTACTAATCCAATCCTGAAATATTGGATGTGCTACCTTTCACCTACCAAAAAAATCTTTATATTTATTTATGTCCCTTTTGAAGAGAAAAGATCAAAACACTAGTTGAAGTACACTACTTTAGCTCAAATTGAGCGCTATAAGCACTGTTGTGTCACTTCTCATTAATTTTACTGCCTTCGCGCATGTTCTGAAGCATTTTAATGTATATTTTTGGATTGATCATCAATCCAGAAATGATGTAGATGTGAATATATTACCAAGAAGTTCCTTCTTTGCCCAACCATATCTTCATAGGGAGAGTTCCATCATAGATGATGAAGATAAACATCTCTTCTTACTAAATGTATCTTTCATGACGACGATTTTATAAACTCTTGATAACCCTGTCCCCACACCTTAAAAAGAAGCTAAACAGCTTCCTCAAACTCCTTATAGCTTAAGAAATTGTAAATCTCGAAACTTGGGATATAAATATGTGTATTTAGAAGGGACTACTCCAATATGTAGAGGCAATTATCTTATCCAAATCTTGAAAATGAGTTCAGTATAGCTTTTTGAGCATATCTAGCATGAAGATTAGAAACAATGAAATGGAGTTCTCCTACACCTATTATATTCTTTGTCTCATTTTGTCGTTGTATAGTTTTCATCATTCGACAAAATTTTTCTTGTAAACTTATGCACTTCTTCAATTCTTTTATCCCTAAAATATTGCACGAGGCATTGTCCAGTGAGGAATTGCTGAAATCCATTATGTTGGAGATGGAAAGCTTGGACAAGATTAAAATATGAGAGATTATGGAATTGCCTAGATGAAAGGAATTGATGAGGTTTGAATGAGTTTTTAAAATAAAATGCAAAATTAATGCGACCCAGAAGTATATTAAATAATAGTTGTAGTTAAGGGATACACTTGTATCTTTGAAGTAGATTAAAAAATGAATACAATGGGAATCTTATTATCAGTGGTTGCTAACTTAACTTGGGATTTATATCAGTTTGATGTTCGAAATGCATTCTTTTATGATGATTTAGAGGGGAAAATCTACTTTAGAGATTCCTCTAATTTTTTTTTAGGCCTTCGAAACAAGATGGTATGCAAACTATTTATGACATCATTTGATTTCAAGCAATCACCTATAGTTTTTTTTGGAAGATTTATATAAATAATGATTCTTGTTATATACCGGTAAAATTTGGGAGATTATACATTATTTATTTCACGGTTTTAGTGGTGTGCATATTGATGATATAATTGTAGCTGTAAATGGGAAGCAATAATAAATCTATTTGATTAGAGAATTTGAGGTAAAAGTAGTCAAAAAAATTGAAATTTTTTCTAGAAATGAAGTCATTCACTCATATAAAGAGATCCTCATTTAACCACAAAAGTTTGTGATTAATCTACTAATTAAAACATGAAAGATAGCTTGGTAAACTAGCTTATTGTGATTATGTTAATAGAAATTAATTAACTGGCCTGGTTTTTTTAATGATATAATATCAATATTTAGTAAATTAAAAGTTAATGTGTTCTGTTATTTATTATTTAGCTTTATGATATAAAATTGGATAGATTAGTTTTCTAGTAATTCATTAGTCAATATTTAAGAGAAAATGTTAAGATACTATATTTAATGAAGTTTAAAAGTAATTATATTTATTAGTTATGCACTATTTATGATTATGCTTAAAATTAGTCTTATATAAATTGTATAGGGGCATTTACATACATACCACTCAATTTTTTGTATTTAGATTTCTAACAGCTATACTTTTGTTTTTACATTAATACCATCAAAATATTTCATGTTAAATAAAAAATATAACTATTTTATCTTTTAAAAATTGAAATAAGTCTTTCATAGAGGCAAGGTGGTGTATATGTAAAAATTGAAGGTTAGGCATTAGATATGTAATTGCGTAGGAATTGAGTGGTATGTATGCAAATCTTTCAAATTTACAAAGATATACATTTTGTATGTTCAATGGAACAGCATCCATGCGAAAGTACTCTTTTCCAAATTATTGGTTCCATTTTCAACATTCTTTTAGATTACAAACTTGATGGTTAACCAAACAATCGTTCTATTGTGGGCAATAAGGCAACAATATATAAAATAATGCAACAAAAAAGCACAACAATATTTCCAACTCG
The DNA here is from genome assembly GCA_003013225.1 of Phalaenopsis aphrodite. Classification (NCBI taxonomy): domain Eukaryota; kingdom Viridiplantae; phylum Streptophyta; class Magnoliopsida; order Asparagales; family Orchidaceae; genus Phalaenopsis; species Phalaenopsis aphrodite. Next base: position 648,491 of record NEWO01000058.1, on the reverse strand, counting down.
GGCTTAAATGAACTAACAAAATTTTTAGTCTGGTGGAGAATTCAAAGTACTGGTATCAGGACCAGAACGCATCTTGTTCATTGGTGTCTAGCAACTTCATATTTGCATTAAAGTAAATATATATAGGAAAATTTACATGCCCTTTAATTCCTGTATTTACATTACCAACACAAACTTCAATTTTTACATGCAACCTTGCCTCTGCATGAAAATTGGTATTATTGATGATATGAAAGAATTGGGTGGCAAAAATCCAAAATATCAAAAAAATTGGGTGATAGTTCTGTAAATTCTCCTTTTATATATATATATATATATATATATATATATATATATATATATATATATATATATATATATATATATATATATATATATATATATANTATATATATATATATATATATATATATATATATATATATATATATATATATATATATATATATATATATATATATATATATATATAGCTCGCGCGCACACACATAAATAATATTAGAGTTTGGCCTCTCTTTTTTTTTTTTCTTGTAGAGTTTGTCTTAATCATTGGATTTTTTTTGTGCTAATTGCCTCATGTTTATATGAAGAAATTTGGTGATAAAATTTGATATTCTGTGTGGGTTTATTGTATTATCTATACTTATTCATGCGATGAACTCGGATCAAACAATTTTCACTTACATGGTTATATGTACTGCAGCATCTCGATATTACTTTTCGACGGGATCCAACTAATTATCGACCTCGCATAAACAAGTTGGATTCTACCAAAGATCGGGAACAGAAATCCGCTGGGTCTTATTACTACTTGGATGATTGAGAAGTTCACAAATCGATTGATATAAAGGTTTTTTTCTTCTCTTTTCTTTTTTTTTAAACCTTTTGGATTGGTTATGCATTACAAGCTGTTTACTGAATCCTTCTTATTTAGTTTTATATGCTGCCCACAATGAAACTGAAAGGAGCTCAATATAAAAAGCTTCTGAAATGTGGTCCAGCAGTAATATCGGAAGTTTTCATTCTCTCCAACAATTTTATAATTTATGAGAAGAGTAATTAAGCCAAAGGTCTGTATGCTGAGTTCTGATGAGGTCTTACACAGGTAAACTTTTGCTGATCCTTAATCTGCTCCGGTGCCTGTTTAAGGTTTTTCCCACTGCTTGTCTTGAGTTTCGAGAGCTTAATCTTATACTATTCAGGTTGGTAGATTTTTCATCTGTGCTAGAGGAGGTTTTGTTTTTTTATTTTTTTGTTTATTTTTTCTCTTGTGAAATTGAAAATTTTGGATTTTGTAGACTTATAAATGACATGACTTGTGTGATTTATAATGTTGTATTTAATTAATGATAATTATGGTTGAGATTGAAACTGCAATGACAACTTGTTTGAACGATGGGATGTTTTACTGCTGTAATTGGGATTTAATAAATTTGTTTAATAAACAATCTTGTTGGAGACTCAAGACTTTTCAAATCTGTCTAATACGCATTTATTCTCCTACTTGACTTGGGTTGGGAGGGACCGATAATTTTAACTCAATTTTAATATAGAATAATTTTCCTCTTCATTCACAAATTTGGATGCAGGTTAACAAAATCTAATTCTAATCTTTTTTAATACTCTGCTGTGATTATATTTTTTCATCATTTTTATTTAGGAGAGAATTCTTATGAAATTTACATATCTTACTCCTAGACTATGTCTTTTACAATCTAACACTCTGCGACGCCACATAAAAAATATCACTATCACTAATCTCTTAGAAGTGAAATATGCTTTTGGTATTAATATAAATGTCAAAATTTAGGTGTTTGATATGTAAATGCATAAGAATTGTGTGGCATGTATGTAATCTCTCATTGAGACCTGTCGTACTTGAAAAATTATGATGAGATCAAAAGTGATTAAAATGAAAGCAAAATTTCTGCTCTTCTTGTCTTGTAGGTTTTAAGTTTCATTGTTGAAATTAGAATGAAAGCAAAAGTGATGGAAAATAACATGAAGAATTAAAATAATTTTTTATTTTTCTATTGATAAGAACTAAATATCTATCAAAGTGTAAATGTTGACATAAAGCGAAATTGAACTCTCTTTTTAAACAGCATTAACATTACAATAATGTCTCTACTCTGAGAAAAGGCGGGGGCGGCAATAGATAAATAATATAGGAGCACATGTTTCAAACTTATTTGTAAAATTTTGAAAATAGATTCATAAAACGTGCTCCATTAGGAGGAGATGAGTGAATTCAACAAAGATGTCTCCATTAATGTTTGACAATGGGACATAACAAGACTATGTCTGCTCAACCATATTAGACAACTTCCGATCAGCAAAATGACCAAAATGTCCCTAATTTTTATGGTGAATTTCATTGTTGAAGGAGTGAAGAATAATTGGTCTTTTAGAGTTGCAGAAATTTAAGATGCAACAGGAAGCGGGAAAGAGACGACAGTTTAGAGTTTTGTCTGCCAATTTGTAACAATATAGTTAGTAGATATTTTGCTAGATGAAAGATGATTTTAAGACTTTCTATATCCATAAGTAATATCTGCACAGAATGCCAAACACCAACAATTAAAAAAATATGAAAGTTTAGAATGAGCCAAACTGATATTTTGGAACAGAAAATAATACAAATGAGGATGAGAAAATCTTGAATGATATTATTCATCCACCATAAAAATGATGAAAAAAAAAAGGGAAACGCAAAAGATTGTCGTCACATATTTTAACAATTCAAACAGATAATAACACAAATGAAAGAGGAAAAGTAAATTATACTTATCCGGTCCAACAGTAAATTTGGAAAAAAAGTGACAATACTCTCAGATATTTTCATATATTATTAATTTAAAATTTTGAAATTTTCACAACACTACTTAAAAAACATGATTTTTCACAGAAGACGACATTGAAGAAAAAGGAAGGATCATAAAAACTATAGTGTAGTCAAACCGAGGTGAAGTAAGAGGAAACTCATAGAGTTCATTCATCGCTTTGCAACCTAATCCTTGAGTCAACATAGAATAAAAACAATAACGAGTTGGAGAGATCAAGCTGTTTATCGTGACAAGATCGAGCCTTTCGTTGTCTGGATAGTCATAAATGTTGGCGCAAAAATTGTTCATTGCTAAATCACAAACTTTTATGAATACACCAAAATGAAAAAGGGACAATAAATTTAGAGAGGAAGAAGTGTGAAATTTCATTATAATAGAATTTGAAGCAAGGGGAGCTTAAATGCTTCCAAGTGAGTTCATGATGATCCAAGTAAGTTCGCATTGGTTTGGATAAGTTTGTGTGGAAATATAAGGGAGGATGACGGTGGAATTTTGAAGTTGGGAAATGAGGGAGTTCAGAAATTTAAAAAGAAAAATGAGGATGAAACCTTTTAAAATTCCGTATTTTCCCATGAAGAGTCAAAAAGAAGGAAGCTTTCTCTTTCATCAAGCCTTGGTAATATTTACATAGAATTAAAATAGTTTACTGCAACAAATTATAAAAACTAGAATTTCATTTAGTTACACTGCTAGTAGTAGGGCTGTCAAAATGGCTCATTTTTCGCAAACAACTCGTGTTTGACTCGTTCATTAGGTTTAACGAGCCAAACACGAACAAATTTTAAAGCTCGAAATATATGACCGAACAAGAACATATATTTGTTGAATAACACTCGAGTTATACTCGCCGTGTTATCGGTGTTATTCCTCCATCTGCATTGTTATTAGTGTTATTTCGCAGCGGAATAACATCGATAACACCAACAATACCGCAAAATAACACTGAGTAACACCCGTTGTGTAGTTGGTATTATTCCATTGTCTGTAGGCGCAGAATAACACCGATAGCACCAATATACAGCATAATAACACCGAGTAACACCCGCTGCATTATCAACATTATTCCGCCGTCCGCGGTGTTATTCCGCACTATTTGGGTGTTAGGTGTTATTATAGGTGTTTCTCGGGTGTTATCGCTGTGTTATCAGTGTTATTCCGCAGTCTAAGGTATTATTGGTGCGAATTAGCAACATTTTATATTCTACAAAGTCTATTTCGAGCCAAACATGAGCCGAACACAAACATAAATATATTATTTGAGCCGAACACGAACACATTGAAGACAGACCATTTCGAAGCCAAGCCATTCAAACACGAGCCAAATTGGAATAAGCTGAGGCTTAACTCGCTCAAGTTTGGCTCGTTTACAGCCCTAGGTAGAAGTCCGCAGAACATTGCAAAATGAAATATTAGTAGTTAATGGAAGCGATAAACGATGTCAAACAAAGTGGCATGATCAACATTACAAGAATACACCATGGGGTAGCTCAATGCCTGCTGCATTACCAAATACAAATAATTCCATCAAACTACCTGAACAACATCCAGTATTTTTTCCATTCGAAGCAAAAGATAAAACTTTATTAAGTAATCATCTCAGCAGACATAAAAAGGCTGAACACATCACAATACAATATAATATTTGTACAAATTGCAATTCATATATTTGTATACCGTTTTAAGAAAACATAAATCAAATTATCAATGGTATGCAGAAATCATACAAGAAATTGACTAATAAAAAGGTAAAAAAGGATAGTTTTTTATCCGTCTCCGCACCTGCTTTCTGAGAGGTACTATTAAAAAAAAATCCAGACCATTAAATGCGAAATTTTGATTGTGAGCTCCCATCATAATTCAAGCCAAATAAAGCAAACTTTAAGAATTCTATGAGCAAGATTAGAATCTATTCAGCTAAGTCAAGCTTCATGATGACTTAACTAATTTAGAAGTAGTTAATCACAGCAACCAAATATGAAACCATGAATCTGAAGCTTTCAAATCAGCATAAGATCATTAGTTCCAAGATGTGGAGGACGAAGAGAAACATGAACTTCATGTTCTTCAGGCTCAGAACCATGCTTAGGAACCATTATCTCTAGAACAGTTCCAGTCTCATCATAATATGCCTCTATCTTAGCATCTTCATGAATCCGAGTGGCGAGTGATATCTCTCTGACAAACTCCCCAGGAGGGCAATGCTCAGGAGAAGGGTCTGTGAGCTTGAATGTTCGATCATGCCTCTTGATAAAAGGCATTCGAGACGTGCTAACACAAGAAATCTTCACGATTCCATGAGTGAGATCATTTCTCCAACATACCTTCACTCTTTGCTGATCAGAAAGGGGGAGGCTGACCATTATGAGATACCCTTCATCATCTTCATACACTGTTTTTGCTGCAGTAACAGGACCACAAGCGCTTCTCATCACACCACTGAAATCATTGATCCATGATGGCTCGATTGAATGAATTTCCATATCCTGAGACCTATCTGGATGAGAATTTGGGAGAAAGCAACAATCTTCCTCCATAGATTGGGAGAAGGAATCCTTCCTGCGTTTGTTTGAATGCAGAGATAAGTCCATCGCATCAGAATCATGATCATGATTCAGAAGATTCAACCCTGATCCATTTTGCAATCTCCTAGAAGAGCCATGTTTCAGTAGAGGAGAATGTCGATCGGGCTCAATATCTACGACTGGAAGATTTCTCCATGATCCAAAGTCACTAGCTTCAGGTGGTATGTGAAAGTTCAGATCTCTCCCAGTAAGCTCCATCCACTTCTTCCGATCCTCCTCTGGAATATGAGTCAAACTGGGCAACCTCACGACCTCAATGCCATGGATACACTGAGGGTTTGATAATCCTTTGTAATGCTTGCGCTGCATCCGGTGGGATCTAACAAACCCTTTATCAACACTGAAAGGGAACTGGGATTCGCCAAGTCGAGAGTGACCATTCATATAGCTCCGAAGCTGCATCTTTCCCAACGCGTTATCGGGCCTTTCCTTGAAAACCCACATGTACATGTTCTCCATGTCATGCTGAACCAGGAAAACATCAAGCTTCAAATCAGATTTATCAAAACCAGAGAACCCATTTTCATCATAGATGATCTTCGCCTTGGATTTCTCAGAAAGCAAGGGCTTAAAGTAGTGGTTGAAGAAAAACGATGCGCCCCAAAAGCTATCGCCCCTCTTTGCACCCTTGCGGCTGCACACCTTAGGGAAATGGAGGACGGTGGCCTCAACTTCATTCATATGAGGGCTGAGGTCAAGGATCTCGCATGAATCGGAGCTCCAGGACGGCGGCGGAGTTGAGCTTTCAGCAGAGAGGGGAAGGTTAATGTCAGGTGCAGGAAGCGAAAGGGACATCTGCTGTCGATTATGAATCATGAGCTCCCGATCAGAGTCTTCATGGGATGCCGCCATAGCTGCTGCCCCAGTGCTAGCGGGTTCCATAGAAAGGAAGGTGGAAGGATAGCAGTTGTCCATAGTCAGAGAAGTTAGGAAGGATTCTCCCATGGAGAAATAGATTTCTCTATCTCAAATCTCTCTCTCTCTCCCCCCACTTTCACCTCGATCTCGATCCTGATCTCCTACTCAGTTTTCAGAAATTGACTGATTTATACCCCCGCCACACCGGGCATGACGAACAGTCCACCACAAAACCGACAACCCTAACCGATAAGCTGCATAGTAAGAGCACAAGAAAACAACATAAAAAACATAAACTTAAATCTCCTCACAATCCAACCAGTTCTTCGATAAGGACAATGAACACGCGGGACGACAACAAAAACCTCTTACAGATTGAAATGATCAAAGTAGGTTTGATCAGACGGGAAACTGTAAGGTGATAAAAGAGAGGAACGCCGATCTGGAGAATGTCCTTATCAGACAGAACAAAAATCCAGAAACAGATGAGATACGAAGCGGGCGAGATGAAGAGAACGCTCACAGCGGAATCAGAGCCGATGATCTCAGATAACCACTTTTCTTCTTATCAACGACTGCAAGCGACGAGCTGTTCCGCCATTCTCAGCTTCGGGGAAGAAAGGAGATGGATGGAAAGATAACGGGCCTTGGAAACCGCCAAAGGAAAGCCGCCGCCATTACTTAACGGTGACGGCTGTGATAAACTGGCCGTTAGTAGACGGTAACGATGATGTAGGTCGTGACGGAATACCGCCGGATTGTGGCGGTTTTGAAGCAGTCAAAGAACCGGCCCCTCATTCTGACGGTGACAGCGATGACGGAATAGCGATTCGTTGCTGTATTTGGTGAGTCCGGATCATCCGGCCAACTACTGAGTTTCTTATCATGAAGGGGTGTAAAAGAACAGAACACGAGAGCCTGCATTCAGCTCGTGTTATGTTTGGCTCGTTAAAAATATAGCCGTTTTTGTTCCGCTTCTTATTTCAGATAACAAAAAAAACATTAGTAGTGTTGGACTCCTTTGTTTAGCTAATAGAACACGAGTTGTTCCTGAACAACGAGTCGTTCCTGAACAACGAGTCGTTTTGACAACCCTAATCATGCACTCATATGATGTTACAGTTAGGGGCGAGATTTAAAATTTTATTATTTATATTTGTTGTGTGCTAGAAAATTTGCGGCGGTAGAGCATTAAATTATCGTCTTAGCATTGCGCGAGGATTCAACAAACACTCAGATGAAAAAAAATCAAGTTGTGATAATACCAGAAGTTTTTACGTGAAAAACTCGTAAATGGGAAAAATCACGGGATCTGACCCTGTTGTAAAAATTCACTATAAGTTTATGATTACAGGTGCCCCTTGTCCCACAGGCGGGAAAGAGTTACTAGCCTTCCAAGTTACAACATTGACCGACGACGTCTAGTCAGCGGTGGTTGGCGGAGGGCAGAGATTAACGACGGTAGTTGACGACAATCAATGACGGTCAGCGGTGGTCGACAGAGGTCAGCGGTGGCTGACGACAGTCGATGATGGTCAACGGTGGTCGGCTGAGATCAACGAAGTTCAACAGTGGGCTGCGGTGGTTGTCGACGGTTAGTGGTGGTTGACGACGATCGACGATATCAAGGATGAACTTGGACTTGAGCTTCTTCTTAAAGCCTCAGTTCTCTCTTAAGCCTCCTCTATTTATATTGTTTTGTGTGCAATTAATGCAAGAATATGAATTATTTTGATAGGACAGTCCGGAGAGCTTCTCTTGATCGGATGACGTTTAATGAATATTTGAGTGCATTAACAATGTCGGAATTGAGCAATCTTAGGCTCATTGGATTTGTCTTGTTGAGACGCTCGATTCGACTATGAGCTTGCTAAATTCGACATTCGTTTAATCTTTCAAATATGTCTGAAAATATTCTAAGAATAATTTAATCACTTGATTTGGGCTTAATTTGACTCAGATTGGACTAACTTTCATATCACAAGGTTCGTCTCATCGAGCCGATAAGTTTGTCCATAAGTTTGCTGAAATCGGAGCCCTGGATGATTTTTTATCAAGATTTGAGTATCTATTGCTCAAAATATTGTCTTGAGATTTGTGTAAGAAGATGAAAATTTGTTGGTGGTTTATCAATATTAAAATATCATTAAAATTTAATTTAATATAGTTTATTCTATTTTCTTAACTAAAAATTTTATTTAATTAGAAATCATTGTATATATATATATATATATATATATATATATATATATATATATATATAT